>VXBR01003859.1:67889-92948 GCA_013400215.1 Cisticola juncidis
TGTCAGGGCCAGGGCCGGCCCATCGGTGCCGGCCGTCAGCTCCGCGTTGGCCACTATATAGTAGTCCTCAGGGAGCTCCTGCTTGATCTTCTTGAGCAGCACGTCACCGCCGCCCTCGTCGGCGGGCTGCGCCTGGGCCTGGGCAGCGGCAGGCGGCCGCTTGCGGGGGCCTGTGGGAGCACGGTGCGGGTGTGGTTCGAAGTCGCTGTCCTCGTCGGTGACAGAGGACTCACAGACCATGTCGAAGAGGGTGGCCTCATCCTCGTACTCCTCCACAGGCTCGCCCAGCTCTGATGGCTCGCTGCAGTAAGAGAAGTCGCAGGAGTCACGAGTGCGGGTGCAATCCAGCTTGGTCTTCCCTGGCCGGCCTGGGTAGCGCTCCAGGGGGCTGGCCTGAACCTCCGATGGCACCCCCAGCATGCTGGGGCTGTCCGAGTTGAAGCTGCGGCTGTCCTGGAAGCAGACGCGCTCCTGGGAGCCAGCACGGCAGGTGGCGGCCAGCGGCCAGTGGTAGGCATGGCCAGCACTGCAGCCCCACATGGCTGTCAGGTTGCCGTGGGCCCCCTCGGAAAGCAGGTGCTTGAGGTTGGGGATGAGGCTGCAGATGGTCCCATGGCTGTGGGCCCAGCTCACTAGCTTGGAGAGATTTTCGGAGGAGGTGTGAAGGCAGTCCTCCATGGCAGAGGATCAACGGCGCCTGGCCACCGGGAAGTTAGCTAAAGACACGGTTCAGATCACAGGGTCCTGGCACTGATGGTCGTGCGTTGCCAAGATCATACTTACTTTTCACCTGCAGAGAGACAGAGCAAAACCCCACTCTTCAGCACTCCCAAAGCATAAGCTTTGGGAAAATGAAACATTTGTACACTCAGCTAAACCCATTTCACTTTTATCTCATGCCCTTCAAAACATGTCTCAGAACTACACCTGGTTTTAAGCAGCCTCATTCCTCATCCTCAGAACATCCCTACAATATAGAACCGAAGAGGAAACTGCTTTTCAAACAAGCCAACTCAGTATCAGTGGCAAAATTATTAGAAGCTTAAATCTCTGACAAAATATAAATGCAGCCCAAAAGATAGTGGTTGTGTGTTTATACCTAGGAAACGAAAATTAAACAAAATCTTGGAACATACAATTATTCTTGATCACCGGGGTAGCAATCAAGCACTAACTTTTACTGGATCTGAAGAAGTGATGAAGTTTTACATAATTTATGCACATCTCTCAACTGAATCAAACATCTCCTTTTCAACTGAATTTAAGAGGTATCAAAAGGAAGGCTCAAAACTTAGTTTTCAATAAAAGAAATAAGCAAACAAACTTACTTTTCACATTTCTATACTGATAGTCATCGGCTGCTCAAAGGCTTAGCAGACTCTAAAAGGACCTGCAAGACTTAAACCATAACCTCCTTTTAACTTAGACACTTAACATTTTGCTTTTTTTCATATTCTCTGTTTTCCAATATCTAAATCATGATTTAGTTAAAGAAAAACTTTTGACAGTTTCACTAAAAATATTCAGAAATTTGCAGTACAAGATGACAGCAAAGTCTGCATGTCTGTCTTTGTATACACTTAATGACAGAGAAGTCATCTCCAATGACCTCAGGCAGCGAAAGCATCTGTGAACTTCCTCTCATTTCTGCAGGTCTGTTTAGAGGGTCTCCCTAACCCCTCTCTCTGCTGTGCTTTGTGAACACGACCTGCAAGTCTTGGAGTTCCAGTTGTCCTCATTTCACTTTTGTTTTCATATAGACAGAAAGCCCATTACATTTTTCCCAGATGAAATGCAGTATTCATGGCAACATTAAATCTCATTTTATTCCTTATCCTCTTCTCTACAAGCATTTGAAAATACAAAATGAACTGTGTCAAGACTCAAAAAGACAGCAATATGGTGGCTAACTGCCCCTGAGGAATGCTTTCCCTAAAATCAACACAAATTACTACCTGCCTATTTAGTTGCTCCTCAGTGTCACCTGTCACTCGTTAGCTGCAGATATCTGTGCCAGGGGAGGTTAGGAGGCTGTGTTTCAATCATTTTGCACCTTGCACATCCCTGCCTACCCACTCCCATTCACCAGGCTAGGGTTGGTCTGTGGAAACCAAAACGGGAAATAAAATAGACAAGTACTGCCTCTGATTTTCCCCACAAGGCTACTCCCGGGTTTTTCCACCCCACCCAGTGTGAGTCTTTGCTAGGGTCAAAATTGGAGCCAGTATGGGAATTTCTAGAACATTTGTAAATTTCTAGGTATTTTTCAACATCTTTGAAATCAAGCATGGAGGGAATGAATAAACAGGAAGAAGAACATAATTAGAAAACAAAATTTTGTAAAATTCAAGTTTGTTTTTGCAGTAGCTCAAGCCAGAGTGCATGCGCAGAGAACAATGGCTACAATAATTTGAATTCCAGCCCACATGCAAACAGAGACTAAGAGCATCACCTGCAACACAAAGCTCCTTGCATGACCAGTGCATCTGTGAAGTATAATAAATGCAGAAGGTCCCCAATTTGCACGTCTTTTAGGCACTGGAGAAGACCTTCTTCTTCAAACATACAACTTTTAAATATCTAAAACTTGTGGTTTTATTATATTTTGTTATTTGTTTTAAATCTTTTAAAGATCACTCTTCACAGGGGTCAAAACCCCTGGGGCATCCATGTTTCTGCTAAGAGAGATCTTCAAAGATGCGTATGTACAACATCCCCTGCCACAGAAGAAACACCAAAACACAGGAGGAGGAACACCATACTCATAGCAAGGAAAAGAAGACAGTCTGGAAAGTGAACAGGGGAAAGGAGGAGAAGTAAAGTCAGCAATACAGTGAGAAGCTGCATCAGTGTAAACCTTGTGTGGTATCATGGAGCTGCTCAGTTGCCACACAACCAGGAATGTATCTTGGGAACACAGAAAGCGTCCTTTGGCTGAAGGACTGTTTTCCCCTTAGGGAAATGAGATAAGGTCCGACTGCCATGGTCAAGACTGTTTGTGCAGTTACTCAGAAGCACTGTGTCTCCAGTTTGCCAACTTCAACAGATGCTGCGAATGGCAGGAGGGACTCATGCTGCAGAAAGCACAGAAAACGCATCATTATGTCTCTGGTTTTCTGAAGAGTACGTCGTCTGCTCAGTCAGACAGCAGGATCCTGGCTGATAGTCTGCTCTTGTTTTCTAAATCACATTTTAGAGATTATGTAAGTCCTTCATTCAGACGGGCAAGATCTGATGACTCATGCTTAATAACTTGATAACATAACTCTGAAATCATACAGTAACTAGCACAAAACATTATGTAGCTTCAATGTGATTGACACCAGTATTTTAACTGCATTACAGAAACCTTAATCTTCCACAGCACTTTTCTGCAGTTCAGAGCCTACAGATATCTAATTCAGAGTGAAACATGTCTGGGTGCTGGAAATTCACTGCAGCTATATGGACTCTCAAGGAAGAGTCAAATTTTAAGGGTTTTTTTAGATTTTTACAACCTCATTTGCAACATACCACTACAATGACTAATGTGGACGAATGTGTGATGTGCAAGGAAGTGCTATTATTGCAAAAACATGCCTTGGAATCTGTTAATGCATTAAGGGGAACACCTTTTGATTTGGGAAAGGCAGTATTTTCTGTATCCCGAACCAGAGTTTTTCCATAGGAGATCCATTTGATGACCAAAGGGCAATGAAAAATAGCAACATTTAAAGAGTAGCTAGCCCTCCTTCACGTTCTAAGATGGGCCTTGGCTTTGCTACTTTCACGCAGACAAAATTCTTCCTGATTTTGCACAGACCAGTAGCAAGAGGCCCTTTGTTATGATGCAGAGGAGGTGCACCAGGCAAGTCCCAGGAGCAATAGCAGTTGGTAGCCGCCCAACAGGGATTCTTTCTTTTATCACATGAAAAGAATGAACAAACACCACTGGGGAGCAGATATCTGGCTACCTCAGCTACATTACCTCTTTTCGCTCCTTGCACGAGGGTGATAGTGTGGAGTTTTGGTTACGACCTTATGGAAGGTCCATGGAAGGTTTCTCAGGACTAAAAAGGAATTCTGTGATATGTCTCCCTGTGAAAGGAGGCATCAGAGATGAGGATGCAGTAAAGGAACTGAATGCAAAAAAGTGGAATGATGCAGAGGTGTGGAGTGGGAAGTGTGTGTCCTCCAGCAGAGTGTGTACACTGGAGCATGCATTTGGTGGACTCACAGCTCAGGGAGGTTGATGTTGTTATAAAGAAGGAGAAAAGTCTTCTTGGGATTCTGTCCACTCGCAGAACCCCAAGTGGTTAGCAATGGATTGCCTTCCTAAGGTAATCTTAGATAAGCTGATTCACTCTAACTTGCATCACACATATGTTTGAAATTCTATTACTACTACTGATTATTAGTACTTCCATGCTGATTTTTTTCAAGGGAACAATATAGCCGGGACTACATTAACAGTCCTCTTGGGACATGATATTAAGGCTGATACTACTGAAAATTTTCTAAAAGTTCAAGATTCTTAAGTAGGAAAGCAATGCAAAATTTACTTCTGCTAATAATAAAAAATAATTGTTCTAATCAGACAGCTGTATAAAAACTAAACCCTGAATCCTAAAACATTAAAAGACAGCTGTAAAAAAACCTTCATTTACTCATTTTACATAGCGTGGATTTCAAAGTAATCTTACAGCAGCTGAAACTTGACTTTTAAGTGTTTCTATGGAGAAGCAATGTTTTGTCAGCTTCTATATTCAAAAAAGCTTTGAAAGCAGTTGGTCTCTGTTATGTGAGGTCATTGGTAGGGAGACAGAAAACGTGACTTGGGACCTCTTGATCATGGGACAAACAGCACGTTTTATTGTTTGGAACTCTCTTTACCAGAAGTCCGTAACTCCCGGTTCTAGACACTCCTTGGCCTGTATCTTAGCTCTGCCCAGCTCCTTGAGCAGTGATACATGTGCTCTCTGGAACTGCCTATGATTGGCTGAGGTCTCTGCACAAGTTCTTATTCACCTAGGGACTTCTAGAACAAGCTGGGTCAGCCAAGTTGAGTCTGTTATGATCAGACTCATAATATCCAGCTGTAAAACAGCTGGATATTGCTATAGGGGTCTGCTTTCTCACACTTGCAAGAGAAGCTCAGAATATTTTAAATCCTCTCTGTTTTCAGTCTCTCCACTCTGTACAAACTTACTGGACTATTATTCCATCAGCATCTGAAGGGGAAGCATTGCTTCATTTTTTGAAAGACCTGTCTTTCCATACTTAAAAGCGCTGTGTATTAAAGGTTTGGCTGCCATAGTGGAACTATCTATCTAATTCAAGATTTTAACTAATGGACAATATTAGGGTTTGTCTTATTACTAGAATTTCTTAAGCAACATGTTTAGCATTGATAAATGACTGAGGTCAATAACAGCAGAAATCCAAGTGTAAATTCATCCACAGAGGCAGAGTGGTACTGAAGTCCACTCAAAGGCCTGCTGCAGTTCCACAGACCCTGCTAGCCATCAGTCCAGGATCACCTGTATATTTCTCTTTCACAAAGCAAGATGCTGAAGTAAACTCAGCGGGAGTTGCAGCTTTGCCCAGATAGCACCTGCAAATGCTGGAGGCCCCAGCCACGCAACAGAGCACCCAAACTCACACCACTGCTAATCACCTTCTCTGCTATCTCCCATGAGAGGACTCCTGCTAACAGTGGAGTTAAAGCTCAGCCTCTTTGCCCCTGTGTTTTGATTTCTTCACCAATACTGCTAAGAAAGTCATCAAGATGACAAAGGACCAGGACAGTCTACCAAAACGGATCAACAAACTGGAAGGAATGGGAATAAGTGAGCGCATTTTCTCTGATTTTTGATTTCTGGAGTAAAAAACTTCCATGTCAACTCAAATATTATTGAATTTACTTTCTGCTTGAAATGAAGGCTATGAAGCAAGAAGAAGCAGAGAGAGATGAGAGAAAGAAAGCGTGTAGAAAGCAATGAGATCTTATAGGTGAGGTATGAATCAAGTAATTTACCCAGTTTCACCATGGGGGGAAGGTTCCATCTCTGACACAAACTGTATATGGCTCCTTTTACTTAGGAAGATGTGTTTTTAATTGTCTTTTCAAGAAACAAAAGAGCATACATTACAGAGGAAAGGCTCACAAATCCTGGCAAGTTCTGCAAGCCTGGGAGGTAGTTTGGCAATGTCATGTATTCTTCAGCTAGTGAGTAATTTCCCCAGCTATGCTCATTTGTCACTTAAGAGAGTCACTGGATGGCGTCTTTGAGGGAAAAAGAACCTCTCACCACAACAAAATCACTGTTTTCAAATTATGTAAGCTTATGCTGTTTGTCTGTGATTTTAGCTCTGTAAGAAATAATTTAGAAATATATAGGGGTACACAGTAGGAACAAAACAAAACCTTCATGCTAATTTTCCACCTCCACAATTCTAGGATTCCAAATTTTACATAATTTCAGTCATTTATGTGTAGAAAGTGCCTTCCCTCTTGTGTATCTTGGAGATTTTGGGCTTTTATTTTGGGCTTTCTGAAATCAGTAGGAGCTCTGCTGCTGACTAAGCAGGCTTTGCTCTCAATGAACCACAATTACAATTCCTACCAATAACAAGCAGCACCAAGAATGGTTTCCTGAGAGAGGGGCTCAGCGGGTAGTTGGAAGAAAAAAAAATACATTTGTTTCTGGGCAAGTAATGCTGTACTCCATTCAGAAAAATGTCATGGTTGTCTATCACATTTACTCCACAAGGCTGCAGCTCCTTCTAAGTTGATGGTTGCTCTTCAGGATACTTTCCTTGCCAAGTGTGTCACGCCTTCAAGCTGCAGCTGTCATCAAGGCAAGCCAGAGCAAAGCAGCAAAACCTGTTTGCTGGGAAACTCCTTCAGCTGGCTGGGACAGCATTTGTGGTTTCCTTACCTTTTCATGTGGAAGACTATTACGGGATTAAGATCCTCCCAAGGGCCTGCCTCCACATAGTAAAATGATTCATCCATTAACACCAGAATTGACTAAGCAACCGTTTGAGGGCTCAATTCTTTATCTGAATGTAATGCTACAGGCACCACTGCTTCTATTTTTGTAATCTTTTTTTTCCCCAGCACCTACTAAACAGGATCTATGTGAGCCCTGCTCTTGCATAGGGCGGCTGCAGGGTCACAAGAGACCAAAAGTGCACCAGGAGAAGCAGGTGAAAAAGGAGTAGAACAGATGGAGCAGGAAAACTGATCAATCTGAGCAAGATCTTGTACATAAGAACCTCTCCTATTACCTACATGCCAGAGTCTCAATTAAGCTTCCTGAGACTGACCTATTTCTCATTCTTTATTCCCCAGTCCATTGTAATTCTTTCAATAATTCCTCAGACATGTTAAATCCATAACATGAATCCCTGACCAAGCCACCCCCTGTGCTGGTGCTTCCCTGTCCTGAGTTTTAGCCCTCAGCAATATAGGCCTGGTTTGGTTGTTCTCATTTGCAGGAGAATGGTACAGAAATGCACAGGACTGTTTCTTCTTGCTGAGGAAGGTTCTTCCTTCCAAGGACTATGTCTGAAAGGGTAGTGACCTTTCTATAGTTCATGACTGTATCTGCAATGTTGCTGAGTACCTCCAGCTCCAGAGAAGTCAAAGCATTTGGCAGTGCTATGGTTCAAATTTTTTACCCTGTGTCTTTCTTACACGTCATAATGGACAAGTTCTGCCATGCTCTTCACAGAAGCTCTGTGGCACCAACGCAGTCATGTAAAATACCAGCACTCCACGCTACTTCCAACTGAGCAGTGTACAGCTGAACCCAGAAAAGATATTAGGCTTTTGAAAGCACCAAATCCTGCTTGTTCAATTCAGTGTTTAGCAAGTGCACTCCTGAAATTTTCTCTCAAAGCCTCAATGAAATTCATCTGATTTTGTTGACAAAGATACTTCTCACTGTGATCTGTAACAAAGACCTGAGAGACAACATGGACTCTGTGGCCTAGCTTTAAAAAAGCAATATTCCTTCAGACTGACAAATGAAAGCAAGTTTTAGAACTAGTAGTTCTGCAAACTTACACACTTGTTAGATGAACTGTCCAATGACCATTATTTACCCCTGGATTGGTGAGCAGAGAAAAGTGTGGCAAGAGCAAACCTAGCAAACATAAGTTGTACTTGTCTTTCTCCACTAGCAGCAATGGAAGTGATGGTAAGTGCAAACTCCATCCTAGATTTCCAAGCACTTGGAAAACTGTGTAACTGATTTGTGGGAATTTGGCTCTACCTTCCACTAAGGTTATAATGGGTCTGACACTGAACTTTTCTACATCTTCAAACAAAACCCATCCTTTTCATATAGTATCTTTCAACAGCAAAGGCAAAATGCATGTTTCCACCTCTAATATTTTTACTGTTACACTGTTCCCCATTCCTTGAGTACAGGTAGGACTACTGTTGCACAGAAAGAAACAGCTGTTGTGGTGCAGCCAAGCTACCCACTATCAAATTTGCTTAGAAGACCCTAATATCCACTGAGGTGAAGACTCCACTCAGTGCAGTGGCCACTGAAGCAGGTCCAAAATGTTTTTTCTGTGAGGTTGGACTTGTCCAAGGAATAATGTGACTGCAGCCACTTCCCTTGATGGATCAATTTTGGGCAGGCTAGTTAGATGGGCTGAGGCAAATTGTATCAGATTCAGCTAGACTGAATCTGTGTGTGCTGACTCCTGCACTTTGGCCATAACAATCCCACATAGTGCTACATGCTTGGGACAGAGTGGCTGGAAAGCTGCCCAGTGGAAAAGGATCCAAGGATGCTGGTCCACAGACAGTTGAACATGAGGCAGAATATGCCCAGGTGGCCAAGAAGGCCGTGATATCCCGGCCTGTATCAGCAATGGTGTGGCCAGCAGGACGAGGGCAGAGACTGTCCACCTGTAATTGCCACTGGTGAGGCTGTGCCTCAAGTAGAGTGTTCAGTTTTGGGTCCCTCACTACAAGAAAAACACTGAGGTGCTGGAGTGTGTCCTGGGAAGGGCAAAGGAGCTGGGGAAGGGTCTGGAGCACAGGTCTGATGAGAAGTGACTGAGGAAGCTGGAGCTGTTTAATTTAGAGAAAAGGAGGCTCAGGGGAGACCTTATCACTACAACTGTGCAACTCTGAAAGGAGGGTGTAGCCAGACAACTGGCGAAAAAATAAAAGGACATAGCCTTAAAGGATTCAGGTTGGACATTAAGAATTTATTCACATAAGGTGGAACTAAACATTGGAATGGGCTGCCCTGGGAGGTGATGGAGTCACCACCTCTGGAGGTGTTTAAGATTGGATGTGGCACTTAGTGCCACAAGTATTGCGCTTGATGATATCAGAGATCTTTTTCAAACTAACTGATTCTATGATTCTGAAGTTTTGGTTTCTGTATTTGAGAAACCCAGACTGATGAAAATATGCCTCAACGCTCACATAATTTTTTCATCAGTTTGGATAATGTTTTTTACCTCAGTCACCAGTACTTAATCCCTTTAGTAATCCAAATTCTCTGCTTTGAGTTCACATTTTGTCTACCAAAATATAAAAATCAAAAAAAAAGACCTCATGACCCATTTTTCTCAATCCAGTATCTCTTATAAGTGCTAGAAATTCTTGCCTCCACTTTCAATGACTCCAACTTGTGTTCTATACAGAGCTAGCATCATCACTCAGAGCAAGCTGAGCAGGGTGTTGAGGTGACAACAGCAATACAACTTTCCAGAGAAAAGAAAGATGGCCCTGGTTTTGGTTTTTGCCAGAAGTGGGTATTGCAGTAACCAAGCAGGGACTCTCAGGTGTGCCAGTACTCACTGCAGAGTCTCTGGGGTAAAACCTGCTCTGGGAAGAGGCAAAAATGATAGTGACAGGGAACTCTGCATCCAGTCAACACCTTAATAGCTAAACAGCTCTGCTGCAGCACTGCCAGGGTCTGATATTCACGATGCCTCACTGACCCTTGTCAGTATGAGTGTCAAAGGCAACATTAGCGTAAGTGTGACAGTGACAACAATGTTCGTTGCTACACCATGCAACCAGTGCTGCAACAAAGAGGGGTACTTGAGAAGATGCCTGTGCACCAGGATTAGTAAAACACAGCAGGGAGTTTTGCTGTAGCCTCAAGTCAGTCTTGGTCATCTCTCATATTTTATTATCTATGTATTCAGCAAAGACATTTTTAAAGAAAGAACACATCTTCTGGGAAAGTATTTCTGAAAAGTATATCAATGATAAGATTTTAAGGTCCTGAGCACTTGAAAGAAATAGCCTGTATTTTACTGCAGCTACCAGGGAGCTTATCTGTCATGGATTGGTTATTTTCTGTTGTTTATTAATTTTTTTTTCAAATTTGCATCTGCTTTTACACCATTTCTCATGATGATCTGAGACTAAAACTGCATGACATCAAAGACAGTAGGACTTGTCTCAGCTTGTCATTCTTTAATGGAGAAATTGCATCCCACATTTGGAAAATGTTTAAAATATTTAATTTCCTGAGTTTACAACAAAGTGCGTGTACCCTCTCTAACTTTAGAATTACAATGAGAAGAATCAAACACATACAGCCTGAAGGCAAGATGTTTTCCCTGGCTCTTTGTTTTCCTAGAAATTATATTCAGATAAAGTCTGCACATGATTTACTGAAAAGAAAACAGGAACATTAACACTGACTTGCACAAAAATTATAAAGACCAAACTCCCCCATCTTCATAGAGGGAAATCAATGCCTTCAGTTCCAGCCCAAACAACTTATCTTTTGCTATTCTTCACAAGCAAACACAAGCAGCTTCTGTGTATGAAAGGCTTTACTGTGCCAGATTTGATTTGTAATTTTTATCTGTAGAATTTCTTTCATTTCAGAGCTTTTCTAAACCAATTAAAAATTGGAACAGTGCTACTATAGCAATACTGAAAACATGCACTGCTTGGCTAAAAAGTGTGAATGAAATGACACTATTAACCACCTCTGAAAAGCTGAGGTTATTTCCTACAGAAATCAGAAAAATTGTAGAAACTCAGCATTTCTGTGTAAGGATGAAACTTCATTTCATTTACTAGAATTTAAGGGTTTAGGTTTTTCCTTTTTATAACACAGAAATGGTTTTGGATGTTAAATGATTCCCCAATGACTTAATTCTCAGCAAGCAAAACTGTCTTCTGAACAGTCATTACAGTGTGCTTTTTGAAATGTCAACAATTATTGTTATCATTGAACTATTGGCATCACTCTGAGGTCCTGTCCTGCATCTGCTTTTTAAAATCTTTTTAAAAAACTCCCCAGTCTCAGAAAAAAGAGTTGTTCTTGGCAAACAATGCTGAAAAAAAATACTAGAAACTTAAAGATAGTTGATTATTCCATGAACAGGCTTATACCCAACTGTTTTTAACAGACCATATGCAACTGAGTCCCTAACAAAAGTTCCTACACCTGACTTTGACATAATGTAGAAAAAACAGTGATATAAAAGCTGCCCTAGATATGAGCTAGCATGGATTTGCATTCAGATGTAAGCCAGACAAAAATACAGGGTAACATGCTGTAGCTGACAGCCAGAGGACAAAAAGATTAGAAATGCTTCACTCAACTATGTACCACATTTCCTTTTATCCCTAGAAACATATCTAGCTGTATGCCTCAAACATAATATCACTGATGAATTGAGATTAAAATGAAAATTAAACCATGGTTTAAAAGAGATTAAATTTTAAGATTACTGCGATGAGTTCCCTGCAAGTATGCAGAGACCAATGTCTCATGATGCTTACCCACATACAGGTGAGGGGTTGGTGGGAATCCCACAGGACAAGCAGTCTAACCTACTATTCTCTTGATAGAGAAGATGGGGAATGGGACATGTAGAGATTTTGGAGACTACCCAGGCTACTCTGCTTGCCACCATGAAAACTTGCTCATCTGAGTTCAGTGGGGCTGGAACCATGGAGGCTTCAAAAGCTGTACATGTACAGCCCTTTGACACTGACTGGCTCAATTGACCCAGGCTTACTTCTTAGAAGCATTTATGTAATCAAAAGCACTCAATGGCATCTTCAGAAGTCTATGTAAACTAAACATCTATAAAATCTGACCCTGAGGATCTGAAAACTTGGCACAGCTCTAACTAGGCAAGTACTGGAGCTTTAGCCAAAAGAACTAAATGTGTGCTCTCAAGCAAGCATAGTTCTTATTAATATCAGTGCACGATTTAGCATGCACAACATGTAGATATAGGGAAGGTGCATGATTTAAAAAAAGAGAGAGAAACTCCAGAATATTCAACTGGCATGCAAGACTTTGGAAGAAGAGCTCTACCTGTTATGGAGGACTCCTAAGTTTTACAAACTCTGGCTTATTTCCTCTGAGAGATTCACAACCTGAACTGTAGCCTTTGGACAATGAAGTTCAAAACAATGGGCTACATACACTGCTGAATGTTTGGCAAAGTAAGTGAAAACAAGGCTGAATAAATCACAGGACCAGCAAAGTGGATGCAGGTGTGTAAGAAAAAACATTCATATATGGTTGGATGTATTGTTACATAGTTGTATCAGATGTCTTCATTAATCTGTGGATGCCCCATTCCTGGAACAGTTCAAGGCCAGGTGGGATGGGGCTCTGAGGAACATGATCTAGTGAGTGGCATCCCTGTCCATGGCAGAGGGTGTTGCAACTAGATATTTAACTCCCTTCCAACCTAAACTATCCTACAATTCTGTTATTCATTAAAGTCTGTTCTTATTATGCTTTATTAGTACTAAACTTGCTGCACAAAAGTAGAGGAGGAAATTCCTTCCAAAATTACCCATTTCTGTTCGTACTGGTTCATTTAATTTTTGAGCAGACAAAATGCATGCTAGTATAAACAGCTAAATAAAACTAATTACAAGCAGGATAGGAATTTATTGTAAGGTATATACCTCCAAAGCAAGCCTATAACTTTCAAGAAATGCATCCTGACAAACTTCTTAGTCTCCAGAAAGATAATTGAAAAAAAAATCAAAAATTTTCTCAATCAAAATCAATCTCAATCAAAAATCACAAATTTTCTCATCTGTAATCTCCTCTCCGAACCTCTCCTCTCCAAACCTCTCCTCCGATCACACTGTGGGTAATACAGAGCTTTCTAACATAATAATTATTAATCTAACCTTTAAAAACATTTTCTGCAAGAACATGCACAGATCTGACACTCATTCATTCAGCTGTGTCATGGTGTATATTTGCATTTAAAACCAGTCAGATCTCTTACACACAGCTGACATCTGGATATGTCTTGTTTGAAGAAATAAAGCAGAACCTTGAAGAGCTATTTTGGAATTATAGTGAGAAACGACATAGGGTCTTATTTAGAAATTAGAACCCAAAATAAAAAGGAGAAAGGTTAAAAAAGAACGTGCTGACATTTATAGAGGATGTAAGTGTACTGAACTGCCCTGACCAGTTTTCTTTAATTTCTGCTGACATTTTTCCAATCGGATTTCACTGGCAATCCACTTAGTTTCATCTCCTCTCAGAAAGCGTTGTTTCAGTCAAAGCTCATGATTATTTACTAGTATGTTGAGTCCAAAACAGAAAAATCTGTACTCTGAATTCTTGCATTGACCACTCTTGAGGTGTCTAAAAACAAGGCTGTTTCCTTCAGTAGCAAAGTGTTACCACTGAGATACAGTTGAGGGGCAGCATTGAAAATTACTACCACCAGACTCAGCAGTGATGAAGTTGTCTCATCTCTCTAGATAGCAGAACTTCTGAATTTGCCAAGGCAAGACTGCTAACCCTTCTGGGAATTGTCAGTGCTGGAGCAACCTCAAAAAGAAGCCAGAGGGACAATTACCCCTTGCCTTACACCACATCTGAGTCTTGAGCTGAATTTCACCTTGTTTAGCGCTCACAATATTTCACCTTTACCTGCAGGCGTCTCAGCAGTCATACAAGGCAGGAGAAAACAGACTCCTCCAGATCTGAATGGCAGTTCCTGTCATATGTTCACACACACTTCCACCTGCCCAGTTGAAGTAAAATGTGCATGTTGGCACCAAAGAGGAAGGTGGAAATGCTGATTGAGTCTGACGACTGGAAAATGTCCCTGCTATGTTCAACCTCCAAACCCTTCTGATGCTGTCAGTGCAGTCTAAGGTTTTAATAGCATTTGTATGAGACTACATTGAAGGGTCAGAGCAAGCTGGCATTTTCAGCCACAGTCCCATGATGTGTACAAAGCCAAGAATGCTGTGAGCCAACTCTTAGCAAAGCAGCCCCCTATGTGAGAACTTAGTGAAATGTGCCCTTCCATTTGGCACACCAGCATACTGTCCTGCAAGGCTCAACATGCCCCTGTCCTGGCTAGACAGAAGGTTGGATACAATTTCTGACCTACGCTTTTGTGCAGCAGAAAAAGAAATCCTGCCACACGTAACAGTGAACACACTTAAGTCTTGTAGGACAGACATACATGCTGCTCCTTGTGTCGTGTACACTATGGACAAGATGATCTTTCTACAATTTCCTTTTAAAATGTAACGATTTCATTAGAGCAGAAATGCAAGTAACGAACTGTTGCTTCTGATGAGGCATGAATGCTGGCATTTCTGTGACTCTTTGTAGCCATGTAACTGTCCATGCCCACAGAAAAAGTGACACAGAAACAAAGCACTCAAAGGCTTTACAAAACACAGGACATCTGAGAAGTCTGAGCAACCCAAATTACATTTGCAAAGAGCAAGCTGCACAGTTTCGTAAGGCCCAGAAGCAGCATGAGACAAAACTGAACAGCTCTGTTCCCCCTTTAAATGTCCTTTATGAAACTGCTTTTAGACCAGTTAAAAACATGAAGTAGGTCCTTCAGTTTGGCCCTCGGAGATGGAAGTGTGTCTACCTTTGTTAAAAACAGGTTTTATTTGAAGCTGCACCACAGCACATTACAGACGAGTCTGTTCCTGTGGTTTCTAAGGCAAGCAAAATTGCTGAGGGACATGAAGAAAAATTTAGTCTACTTGCTCTCTGCCAGACTGGAACAAATGGACCTAGGAATACTTCTAAATGAGATGCAAACAAAAGTAAAGCCTCTCACAGCATTTTAAAAGGCCTGTGTTTAGAATAGCTGTGCAATATAAGGATAAATCTGCCAAAGACAAAAAGGGAAGAAATTAAAATATCTTGGCTGTACAGTTTTGGAAGATGATAGATAGGGAAAAGGCAGTCAAAAGATTTCTCTCTCTGCAGCACAGCTGTGCAAGTTAAACATTTCATAGCTAAGAGCACTGTATTTGGTAACTATCCTTTTTTTTTTTTNGCTTTTAGTTGTTCTCATCCAGAGTCTAGTACTACAGAATAGGCGAGATGGACAGTGAGGGGCAAGGGCAAGGAGAGCAGCCTCTTGGACAAATATACCATTTGGCAGGCAGGATTTGTTCTGTGCCTGTAACTAGAAGTGATACTTAAGCCAACTGTGTGAAGATACAAGACAAGCAGAAGAAACCCACTCTGGTATTGCTCTCCAGTGCATGGAGATCACTCAGGACAGTGGCAACAGGTGAGGACATTGGAAACTACCTTGCCACTAGGCAGGTGGTTCTTGGTGAGACTGACGTGCTCACCTGGGTGGCTGCAAATGCTCATCACTCAAACATGGTGCAAATCTGAACCACAGACACCACTGGGCAGCATCCAGTGATGGGGCTGTATTTATTAGCTTCATGCTTTATGAGCAAACAGTTCACTTCCTTTACCTATGGAATACTTGTGAAGTCGGTAATGAAAAAAATCTATGGCTCCAGCTATGTTAACATTAGGAAAACACTGATTTAAGAAATGAATGTAAGCAAAAGGCTACCAAAATACAGATATATATTTAAATGAATATCCGTAAAGCAGACACTTTCCACTCTGTGAAACAGAGCAGCACTTTCACCCGCCTCTGCTTTAACAAGTGCTTCCACAGAAAGTTAGACAACTTTAAAAATTTCTATTAAGAAATATACTCTTAACCCAGATGTTTAAATCAAATACTCACTGCCAGTTTCAGCAAAGGTCACATGTGCCTGTAATTTTCTTAATTATTCCTCATATGACTGCTATGATTTGTAGTCAATATTTGTAATTTTACCATTTGACATATAAGCATGCAGAAATGCATGAGCCGTCAAGATCCATCGAGAGACTAATAGAAGGTAATGTGAAGGTTTCCAGTGTGGTTCAATTTCATCAGCTTCCTTCAGCCCCTGCACCTTCTCCATGCATGCACATGCTGCTGCCATGCATGTTCCTGCCACATGACATTCCCAGTTGACAGTCATATGCCAGATCCTGAGTGATGCACAGTGAGGGCCTTCACTTGATCTTCCTTGTACCTTCCCATTAATGGCACACTAAATTCCTTTGCCACTAAGGTTAACAAACAAGATGTCACTCACTAGTGTGATAGTTTGCACAGTCTTAAAAGCAGAAGGGATTTTGGTCAGGTGCAAGAGCTGGAGCAGCATATGTTCTTGCCACACAACACAGAGGGAGAGTTGGGAGCTATCTTGGTGAGCTTGGCATGCATAGATGCCTGCAAAGTTAAATTCAAAATCCCTTAAAACCTTCTCAAACCACCCTTACGACAGAAAAATCAAGATTGCCTTTATGGCAGTTTCTAGAAAACATTCTCTGTTAACTGCGAAACATAAGCTGGCAGCCAGACAGGCCAAGGGTTTTATTTACAGCAGCAGTTCCTGAAAAGCTGTTCCCTCCAGCAGTCTCAGACTTCCCACTCACAGCCCACTCAATCCCCAGCATGCACATCAGCAAACTTTATGAACACAAAACGAAACAGAATAAACCAGAATTTTGTCAGAACAAATACTGTCTTGCCACAAGTGTCCAGCCAGTTACTCCTCTACCAAAACAAGCAAATGCATCCCATAAGAAAGAGCAAAATTACCTCCTGCCAGCAAAATGCAGGCATATTGCTTTGAATGGACAAACCTGGTGGCTTGCATGCTGCAAGTGCAGTAGAGTGCATAAGATTCACATTCACTACACACATCAAGCTGCATTTCCTGACATGCATCAGGTAGCCCTTGCATTGCCCATTTTTAATTTTTGCTGTTTAGCAGTAGCTCCTTTATCCTCAAGGTCCTTCTCCTCCACTAAGACACCAGCCTCAACAAGACATTGCTGAATACTGTTCTCTCATTTTACTAGGAAAATACTATTGCTTTAACCCTGTCTGTGAAGGAAGGATTTTTTGTGTCTCATTTCCACCACAGGCGTAGCTGGACAGATAGTGAACAGAATCAAGATAGACTATTGCAAACTGCACCATTCCAGAGGGAACTGTAGTCTCCTGTCTAGAGAATCTGATTCAAAATTTGGTTTTCTCTTGAGTGATTTATACCAAAATACAGTGAACTCCTTCAGAAAGCACCGGTCCTGAGCCACATGGCTTTTGAGGAAAACTCAGTTTTAAAGTTGCACCTCATCCTCCCACCTAAATACCCTGTGGCATGTAATCACCTGATTGTCTGGTGCACTGGATAGTTTCTTCCATCAGATTATCTCCAGCTTCAGGGGCTGGAAACGTCTTTGTATTTTTTGAGTTGTTTTCATCCTTCTCTAATTCTTTTTCTGAGGATATTATTCACAGCTGTTCTTCAGAGTTGTCAAGCAAAGTAGATTTTCAAAACTTGAGGGGTTTTTCCCCTCCACACTATATTCTGATAATCAACTACCCCAAAACTTGAGTTAGCAGTGCCCTGGCAGCCAGGAGGGCCACCCTTGTCCTAAGGTGCATCAGGAACAGCATCACAGCTGGGCAGAGGAGGGCATTGTCCTGCTCTGCTCTGCACAGGGGCAGGCTCACCTCCAGTGCTGGGGACAGTTTTGGGTGCCACAATACAAATAAAACACAAAGGTAATATAGACCACCCAAAGAAGGGTCATGAGAATGGTGAAGGGTTTGGAGAGAAAGCCATATGAGGAATGGCTGAGGTTACTTGATCTGTTCAGCCTGGAGAAGAGGAGACTGAGGGGAGACCTCACTGCAGGTACAACTTCCCTGTGAAGGGAAGCAGAGGGTCAAGTACTGATCTCTTCTCTCTTCTTCAGAGAGAAGAGTGACAGGACTCCAAGAAAACATGATGCTGAGTCAGGGGAGGTTTAGGTTGGATATGAGAAAAAGTTCTTCACTCTGAGGGTATTTGGGCACTGGAAGAGGCTCCCCAGGGAAGAGCTCACAGTATCCAGCCTGACAGAGTTCAAGAAGTGTTTGGACAATGCTCAGGCACGTGGTGTGACTCTTGGGGTGTCTTGCACAGGTCCTGGAGTTGGACTCAATTATCCTTGAGGACCCCTTCCAACCTACACATTCTATGATTCTGTTAGTCTATGAAAACTGTCTTCCTGCAGTTTCCCACCCTCAGAGCACAGAAATACTGGTGTCTTACAGCGGCTGATCATAACTGCTGCTTTTTACTGTCTTGATATAAAATACTGGGCCCATTACACACTGCAGTCAACTTCTAAATGAAAACTTTGGTTTTTAATGGCAGAACTATGGCCTTAGCAGAGAAAGCAAATTGTCTACAAAAACACGAGCAAAGGAGTGGTTTACAAAACAAAAGCTTTTTTCAAGCAACTCCTATATAGAAAGTCCAGACAGCACCTCTCTGCTCTTCTGAATACCAGGCAGATGGTGTGAATATCAGGTGTCTGCTCTACACTTCTATCAGATACAATAAATAATACACAACTAATGCAGAATATCAGTTTCATTCTGTTCCTACTTACTTAAGACTGCACTGCATGCATTACCTTATCTCTAGCTGAATGCAAAACATCTGCCCAAACCCATCACTGAAGACTGAATTAAATTTCCTTGGCAGTAATATTATTATATATGCAGCATGAATATCTAGTGCTGTCTTTTTTAGTTTATATCTTAAACATCTTGGAAATGTAAAAGCAATTCAATTTGTTGCCTGCTCAAATACTTTCTACCAAATAATTTAATGGGTCAAACCATGTGAAAAATTGTAAGGTCTGTTTCTATTGTCAGTCCTCTCACAGAAACCAGGAAAAAAAATTACATCCTACACAACCAAATCAAGACATTGTTTCTTGAATAGCGTGTCACATTAGCAGAAATTTTATTTTGACATCCTCCTGAATTCTCAATTCCTTATAGTATAGTTATCTATTCAGCAAAGGTGATACACTTCTATTATTTTTGAGAAAGTATCTTGCACAAGTGAAGTAATAATTAAAAGTAGTGCAGCATTTAACAGAAATGAAACCAGAAAGGATCACACTTTAACAACAGTCACATGGGAAAACTGCCAGACCGCTGATGGCTGGGAGAGGCTTTCAAAGTGGTCATTAAGTAGAGACAAAAGGTCAGTCAGCAGATGAAAATGACCTGTATAACTTAATTTACTTGACTTTCAATGAAACTTCAACAATATACCACGTGCTTTGGGGAGAAGGCATTAATCTTCACAAAAGCATTGGGAACAGTGTACCTTCCTGATGCATGAGCAGGACCCTCCTGACAGAGAGCTCTGGTGTAAGTCATGGGGCCTGTGCTGGTTTTGGGCCAGAGTTCATTTTCTTCACAGTAGCTGGTAAGGGGCTGTCTTCTGGATCTGTGTTGAACACAGGGTTGATAACAGAGGTTTTTTATTGTGAAGTACTGAGTCCTAAACAACAGGCCCTGAGCAAAAGCTGACCTTTAGATGAACCTTGCAACCAAATGTTATATGGTATTTGTGTCCGCTCATTAGCAAAATATGCATGATCATTAGCATTATGATATTTGTATCCTCTTATTAGCAGAATATGTAGTGTGATAAGAGTGAATTTATCTTTCTGTGTTTAGAGGTCGGACACAGCCATGAAATCAGACATCTGGCCTGGTTTGGAAGTAAATGGTCAAAGCCAACTGCCTTGGTTCCTCCTTGAGCCCTGGCCAGGCTTTGGGTAGAATCCGAGAGGAAGATGAAACCAGATGTTTCTGTGCTAGAGGGTACGTAAGCTTGTTCATTCCACAATATAAAACCCGGCCCCTCTCACAGCAAAGATGGAAATCTCGCTTATGAGAGGACACACCGTGTAGGATTTCCCAGTTACCAGGAGTGGCTCTCCAGTCCTTCAGTGTGACCAGGGCTGCCCAGCTGATTTGTGGATCTGGATGTTGGTAAAGTACTAGGGTAACCAATGATGTACCTTTCTTAATCACTATAGGCAATCTTTTGTATTAATGATTAAGTGCATGGCTTAACTTATCCTTTTGTAATTCTCTGCTGTGTTGAACTATAGTAGATTACACTTCCTTAAAAGCTGGTGTATGTGTCTGTTGTAATAACCGTGCCCACTGTCAAAAGGTATTGCTGAGCTGGGCTTACACAGAGCCAAGGCCTTTTCTGCTGTTTGTACTTCCACCCTGGTGAGGAAGTTGGGAGTGCATGAGAGGCTGGGAGGAGACACAGCTGGGACAGGTGACCCCACCTGACCAAAGGGATATTCCAGACCATGTGACAGCATGCTCAGTACACAAAGCTGGGGGAAAGAAGGAGGAAGGAGGGAACATTTGGGGTGATGGCATTTGTCTTCCCAAGTAGGCATTACACATGGTGGGGCCCTGCTCTCCTGGAGATGGCTGAACACCTGCCTGCCTGTGGGAAGCAGTGAAATACTTCCTCGTTTTGCTTTCCTTGTGTGCATAGCTTTTTTTTCCCCTGTTAAACTGCCTTTATCTCAACCCATGAGTTTTCCAGTTTCTATACTTCTGATTCCCTCCCCAGTCTGGCTGGTGGGGGAGTGAGCTGTGTGAAGGCTGGCTGCTGGCTGGGGTGAAATCATGACAAGGGGCTGGGTCCAACCCTCCCAGTTGCTGGTTGGCTGTGAAGAAGCTTTTACACTAGCCAGAACTGCAGATCTCTGCTCAACCCAGTACCAGAAACACTTTTCCTGGGATACCAGCCCTGGACAAAAAGTGCAAGACCACAGGAAACTCACTGCACCTACAAACCACAAAAACCCCAGAGGAAAGTTAGGCTCTTCCACACAAAAGCCCTGGTCCCTCTGCACAGCCAGGATGTTCCCACCAATAGGGAACCCCCCACCCCTATTAAGGCTACCAAAGGCTGCCATAATTAAATGAAAAGATTTGTGTGGTACCATCAAGGCAACCCTATGTGTCCTGAAAGCCTTCCTACTGCCTTGCCAAGCCCAAAGCTTGATAATGATATCTCTAGGGGCCAGGGCAGAGTTTCATTTTTTCAGGCAAAGACCTCAGTTCCTTCTTCCTCACAGGAGTCTCAAGAGCCACAGGCAGATGGAGAACATGCTCTATCTTACTGAGAAGTCCCATCTGAAGAATGATGTGTACACTTGGTCACCTTGATTTTTTGTGAAGAGCTGCAGTCTCCAAAAAGTAAACAAACAAACAAACAAAAAACCCCCACACAAACCAACACCAGCTCAAGTGAGATAAAAAAAGAAGACTGGCAACCCCCTTGGAACACAGTCATGAAGATCACTGCCCAGTGCACAGTAGTTGTGAAATAAAGGGCATTTGATCAAAGGAACAGGCAAAACCTAATACTACAAATTTACCCCAGCTACTCTGGAGGGAACAAGCAAACTTACCTTCCAACACCGCACAATGTAGGCAAGTAGTGAAATTCACAGGTAGCGGTAGACAAGGAAAAAGACCAAACAGCTGACATCTACATGTGCTCACTCAGACTTTCTGCTTTTTCATTGTACTGGGACAGTGGTAGTGCATCAGAAGTATATGAAATAAAACACAGAGCAATCTGCTTTGCTCTCACCTTGTTGAAAAGTATATTCCTTGTGCCCCATGTGGATCTCACAGCTGCAGGCAGGGACCTGACATCATGGCAGAGCCACAGGGGGAACTGCTGCAGTAAGGGAAACCAAAGCCTTCCATTGAAGGAGCAACTTCTCCGCAGGGAAAAAAAAAAATCACTGATCCCACAGGGCCAGTCCTGGGACTTTAAAATACACACATACATGATGGATTCATACCTCTCTGTTACATAAAGCCTTCTGGAGTGATTCCAGGTTTTTACCTCCCCCATGTTTACAGTACTATCCCATGTAAATACTCCTGTGCCATTTAAATGGTGTGTAAACCAAGCTAATCAAATACAGCCAAACTGTTTAATCAGCATCTAGGAGGTCAGTAGAGGTGACAGTTTTAGAGATACCTGACTGGAAAGAGGTCACTTAGCTTTACAGAGTTAACTATCCAACAGGAAAGCATTGAATGTTAACACAGACAAACTCAAAATGCATATTATTAATCATGCATATTAATCATGCATATTTTTGATACAGATCTGAGCTGCTATTTTTCTTTGATTCCTGGCTAGACCAAAATAAATTTTGGCCATCTTTATGAGACTGTTCAAATGCATACAGCAAACACAGCATGTTAAAGCAGACGCAGCGTATTGAGGAGAGCTCAATTTAAGTGCAGAATGTTACTTGCAAATAAGAAGACACGTGAATAATCAACCTTCATATAAATTGCCTGCTGCTGTATTTCAGTAATGCTCCACTACATCGTGGAGCTGTTCCAAAACATGAGTTATTTGTGATGCTCAGTATAATGTATTATCTTGTGGTCAAAAACAAATGATAAATCCAAATTTGCAATTTTTTTCCTCTGCCAGGCCACTGTTTTTCTTCCACACATGTAAATGCCTTGCTAAGAAAGGTTCCTGTACATTGCTATACTGAAATCAGTCTCATTATTTCAGAACGAATTATTGAACCAGAGGAAAAAAGCTAACTGAAAGGTAGACTATTCAGGAGAAAACAAAACAAAACAAAACAAACAAAAAATACCAAAATAAACAAACAAACACCAAAACAAAAAACAAACAAACAAAAAAAAAACCAGGAAAAATATGCTTAGAACTTAACTATCTAGTAAAATTTGCAAGCATTAATTGACTAGTGCTTCTGTTTCTGTGAGGTTAACTCACCTATATTTTGCTGTATAGTATCATAAAGACTAATATCTTACAGGACTGAGTCCCTAGACTTTTTATGGTGAGACAAAGCAGGGAAAAGAATCTACCTTCTGTGTGTTTAAACATATTGCATAATTTTCTGGTCTTCTTCATTCACCCCAACAATAAGTAACTTGTGTTCCTCAAATCAAGACAACTTTGTGAAAACAATATCTGACCCAGCTCTGCCCAGCCAAAAATTCTGTGTCACCATTATTTCAATCAAATCACACTGCCTGTTCAGCAAACACTTGGCACTGTGCCTGATTTTTTGGCTGATGCCAAACACCAGGTCAGACAAAATGGGTAGAAAACTACATTGCTTATTTAATTCATAATATTGAGTTCAGAAAAAGTTTGTCATTTATGTGGTTCTTAGCTGTACACTGCTATGAAGCAAAGCTGGGTGCAGAAAATGGGATTGCATTGAAAGAGGTTGTGGACACAAGTTGTTTGGATGAGGCTTTTTTGCATGTCTTGGCTTGGAGGCACTAATTTTGATCTTGTAAAGAGAATCTACATTGAAATGTGACTTGAAATCTGGAAGATTTTGAAAATATGCACTTGACAGTGGATAGTTAATAATAAATTGCTATAAACACAAAACACAATACTTCTTTTTAACTTACTTATTTCCACAATAGTTATAGTAATAGTACTTTTGGAAATCAGAGATACAAATGTTAAACCTGAGTGGTTTGAAATTAAGTCATCAGCACTTATCAAGTCTGGTAAAATTGCTAGGATACGCATATCTGGCAGAGACTACCAACCACTTTATGGAACAGTTTCAATTGCATTTTACTGGTTACACAATAAATGTTAGCCTCCTAGATTTAAAAAAAAAAAAATATGCTGGCACTGTAAGAGCTCAGTTTTTAAAAGTATACCCTTGTTTTCGTAGTTACAGATCAGAAAGTTAAAAAAAAAAGAAACCAGACATCATTCTTTCCCCTAACAAAGCTAAAAAAAGACAGTATGAAATCTAAAATTTGAACAGGAAATGCTCACTTTCTTGTTAAACATGAAAAAAGAAAGATTATAAAAAGCTTTCAGTTACAACAAAATCTGAGCAAATATTTAACTTTAGAGTGTAGAGTGGCATGACCTGGTATGACTGCAGACTGCCATAGGGGACAATCCACATGATGGAAAACAGAAAACATTCCACTGCAAGAGTAGTTGGGCATCTTCTGTACAAAGCTGGCTCAACAGCAAGGATCCAAATCTCACAGATAAAAAAAAAAAAAAAACCACTAAAAAAAGTGCCAGCTTCTACATTTTGAGAATAGCTCATTAATTTTTTTCCCACCATGCAATATTTTGCAAATTCCAAGCTATGACATTTGGAAGTGTTACCAGCTAAAATATGCTGGCTCCTTATGGTGTGTTGCAGCAGATTTTGCAAACTATCACAGGGCGATGAGGGTTTTCTCTACAGCTTTGGGAGAACACTTGTAACATAAATACACCCTCTCCCCTCCACAATTAGACGGCAAAGATACCAGGAGTATAGAAATTACAGTCTATGACTTCAGGTTTAACGAAAGGAGGCAAACAGAAAAGTTACACTGCAACACCAAATGCATACCAAAAGCTAATTCTTTCCTAATTTAGGGGCAAGATTAGCTCTCTCATTCTAGAAACTTGCTAAGCACAACTGCATGGAAGTACCTGCTGTAGCCCAGATAAAGTGTAAATACCATAACAGAGTGTGGTTCAACAAAACAGAGGAGGTTTCTCACTGTTCCAGCACTTTTCTGCACCAGCATAGCAGAGACCAGCACTGTGACAAGGACAAAACTGAAGATATGCCATCTGAGAAGTGTTTTCATTTCACCATACTGTTTTCCTCTTTATGCCACTGACATCCCTCTGCACACCTATTCCCATATCACACTGGCTAATGAGCATGTTTTGATGCCTAGCCCTGTCCTTCCTGCATACTGGAAACTGTTCCCTGTCCCATCCACATTGGCCATAGAGCAAAGTTATTCCCTTTCCTTTGCATAGCATTATTTGTTTACAAAAAAAAA
>VXBR01003859.1:99811-154807 GCA_013400215.1 Cisticola juncidis
CGCACACACACAGCACTCAGGAAGTGTGCCATGGAACACCGCACACACGTAGCACGGCTTCGGGCAGCACAGCCCGAAGCTGGGCACAGCTCAGGACACTGTTGGGACACCCAAGGGACACTGCCCCTCTTCGAGTCCGGCACAGGGTGGCAGAGAGTTCCAGGGGGCTGAGGGGGGGGCGGAGAAGGGGTCGCCACACCCCTCTGTGGAGAAACAGGTAACGGGAGCTGCATTGCCATGGGCAGGAGTGAAAGCACGGAGAGATGCGTGCATGTGAAACGGGGATGTCGTGCTAAGGAACACGTTCTCAGCTGACATAAATCCATGTAATTCCCATTATTCTGGTAGAGCTCTGCTGACTTGCAGCACCTCAGCCACTACTCAAAGTTGGTGTGTTCAAACAGCTGGCACCCACTTGATTTGTGCAGATTAGAAACATGAGATTTACTGTTACTATATTTTTTAATAGGTATCTGGCACAACTTGCTAATTTTATGTGGACTACATACATACACATGCATATATCTGCACACATGCTGTGCCTATATGTAAGACAGTGAAAACTGCAATTTGTGTGTTGTGAAAACTTCCTTAATTTTCTTGCACCTAGAGACCCCATCAGCAACATTGCTCATATTGGGATTTTTTTGCAATTAATCACAGGAGTGCTTACTGTGTGTTTGTAACATTTTCTCCCGTTGTTGATTCTCCCGTAGTAAGCAAGCCACATGCCAAAGCAAACTCTGCTCATCCCCTCAGCTGGGTCTTTTTTACCTTGCATCACTCCAGAAGGGCACAGGCCTGGCTATCAGCCTTCTAAGCCGGCTGCTTCATGGCCCAGAGGTTTCTTTTCCTCATTTTCCTTATGCCAACGTTTGCAAAACTTGAATGGGCTAACACATGCTACTAGCTACAATGGCAACAATGCTTACACAAGAGTATAATGGAGGCAATCTGGAATTGTATTCATGCCAAAAGTGATGCTCTTTCCGGATTTGCCTGAGGCAGCCAGGGTATTGGTAGGAGCATTAACCTTGCCTAGGGAAGATTGCCATCCCTTCTGCTGTTGTTATTTTCAGTAAGGTGTCATGGTCATGGTGCTACAACCAGCAGAGGTCTATAATCAATAGAATAATCTATAATCCATTAAATAATCAAGATTTCAGTATCAGACTCCTAAAGATGAGGAACCCTAATGGAGTAATTATGCCAGGAAGTGAAGGGAGAGTCTACCTCCATCCGTCATGATAAATACATGCTACCCTGCTTTTACATTACACATCTTGCTATTAAGGCAGGGACCTGTAGTCAAAGCACTGGCAACATTAAGAAAAAGACCACAGCCTTCTGGGACTCTACTGTGCCCACAAAATCCTTCCAGGGACAGGAATGGTCTGATTTTTAGGAATATGTCCCCATATATGTGGTACCGCACAGGCCATCAAACAAACCTCCTGGGTCAGAGGCTGCATGGGTTGTATTGGTTGAAAACAGTGCCCTGTTTGCCTCTGAGATGGGGCTGCTGAGCTGACTTTTCAAGACCAAATAGTTACACTTTCACAAATGACAATAAGGAATTCCTGAAGAGGAAGAGTGCCTTCCAAACAAACACTCCTCGTCTCTGGGAGCCCTATAATCAAGCACATCATCCGCAGCCAGGTAACACAAGGGGCTTGCTCTTCACTGTTGGCATTCAACACTTGATCACTCCTTTGCATTCGTTTTCTTTGTTCTTCTCTACTTCTGTCATCCTCTTCAGTGGCCACAGGACAAAATAGCCCAAGTGTTTCTTCTCCCACCTTCTCCCGCCCTCTTTCTTCTCTTTCTTCACTTCTTCGTTGTTAGGAGCAGCCACAGGTCAATACAATGTCACAGAATCACAGAGTTACAATGTCGGAAGAGACCTTTAAGATCATCGAGTCCAAGCCATGCTCTAACACCTCAACTAAATCATGGCACAAAGTCCCACATCCAGTCTTTTTTTAAACACATCCAGGGATGGCGACTCCACCACCTCCCCAGGCAGACCATTCCAGTACTTTATCACTCTTTCTGTAAAAAACTTTTTCCTAATATCCAAGCTATATTTCCCTTGGTGCAGCTTACGACTGTATCCTCTGGATCTGTCAGTTGCTGCCTGGAGAAAGAGATCAAGCCCCACCTATCTACAAACACCCTTCAGGAAGTTGTGGAGAGTGATTAGGTCACCTCTGAGTCTCCTTTTCTCCAGGCTAAACATCCCCAGCTCCCTCAGCCATTCCTCACTGTGTTTGTGTTCCCAGCCCCTCTCCAGCCTCGCTGCCTCCTCTGGATGCACTCAAGCGTCTCAAGGTCCTTCCTGAACTGAGGGGCCAGAGCTGGACACAGCACTCGAGGTGTGGCCTCAGCAGTGCCCAGGACAGGGGAAGAATGACCTCCCTGCTCCTGCTGGACACACTGTTCCTGATCCAGGCCAGGATGCTGCTGGCCTTCTTGGCCACCAGGGCACACTGCTGGCTCATGTTCAGTCGGTTATGGACCAGAACCCCCAGGTCCCTTTCTGCCTGGGCACTGTCCAGCCACACTGTCCCCAGCCTATAATGCTGTAGGGGGTTATTGTGGCCAAAATGCAGGACTCAGCACTTGGACTTATTAAACTTCATCCTATTGGACTCGGCTCATCCATCCAACCTTTCCAGGTCTCTTTGCAGAGCCTTCCTACTTTCCAACAGAGTGAGACATGCTCCCAGCTTAATGTTGTCTGCAAATTTACTAATGAAAGCCTCAACCCCCTCATCCATGTCATCAATAAAAATATTGAACAGAGCTGGCCCCAGCACAGACCCCTGAGGGACACCACTGGTGCCTGGCCCCCAGCTGGATGCAGCAATGTTCACCTCCACTCTGGTCCTGCCATCCAGCCAGTTCCTAACCCAGCAAAGAGTGCTCCAGTCCAAGCGTGGGCTGCCAGCTTTTCCAGGAGTGTGCTGTGGGAGACAGTGTCAAAGACCTTGCTGAAGTCCAAATAGACAACATCCACAGCCTTTCCCACATTCACCAGGCGGGTCACCTGGTCATAAAAGGAGACCAGGTTGGTCAAACACAACCCAGCCCTCCCAAACCCATGCTGGCTGGGTCTGACACCCTGGCCATCCTGTAAGTGCTACATGGTAACACTCAATCACTCACACTGCACTCATTAATTCAAGAGAGGGTTTGAAAATACTTCACAGATCTCTGACAGGGTTGCTTGGTTTTTGTACCCTATTTGCATTACATGGTGCTACACAGGGCTGTAATTGCATCACAGAAGTTTCTGTTTCACATCATATACTCTGTCAAAGAGCTCAGTTAAGCCAAATACAGAATCACTAGCGCTTCACCACATAATTGCAGTTCTGGATGAGCTCACTTTAGGTCACTGCCTGTGTTAGTAACTGCACTGGGAGGGCAGTGATTGTGTGCACTGATGTTCCCAAGCGAGAAAACAAGGTTTTCTCCAGGAAGGAATGCTGCTGGTAATTGACTAAACAGGACTGCTGGCTGCTGCAGAGTGGACAGACAGAGAGACTGTCCTGCCTCTGCAAAGCTGAGAGACTGCTGTGGTGAGGAGTTAATGCTGGCCATTTCTCCTCCTATTCCTCACTTGGAATAAACTGGAAGGACACATCCAGGCAGACATCTGACTTGTTTAGTATGGGCACCTGCTGGAGGTGCTGAGCATCTCTCCACAGATGGTCCACATCTGGGTAAGGTGGCAGGGTCCTGTAGCAGTGAGCTGAGAAAGGTGTATCACATCCTCATCCCAGAACTAGCATGGATTTTTTTCTGTGACCTCTGGCAACTCACTAACCCATGTGCTATGACCCTTCATCAGCCACAGCAGGCTGTGTGGCAAGGCTGAATTGTCTCACTCCAGATGCCATTGTCAGGATAGCCAGGGCTCATGGTGCCCAGTGGAAGCTCATGCTCTCCCCTCCAGCACTCCTAGGCAGCCTGCCATCCCATTAACACCCATGCCAGCAGCAGACCAAAAACAATGGGAAATTCAAAAACATCCCAGATTCGAAAAAAATGGAGCCTTCTGCAGAGAAACACTGGCTGTGAAATATGGTGTACAAGCTGCCAAACAGGAGGGAAAGGAATCACCATCCTCCTGTTTGGGAATACCTGACTGTCTGCTTAAAGAGAGGCCCAAAGGTGCTGGCAAGTGACAGTGACCTCACAGCAGATATGATACCACTTCACAGAAAATGTGCAGATACCAAATGACCACAGGGCTTTGTTGTGAACTGCTCAGCTTCCCCAGCATCCCTCCTGCAACACATCAGTCAAGCAGGAACAGAGCAAAGCTTGGCTTTTCCCAGACGTCCTCCATAAGATGTGCACTGACTTGGTCTGGGCCTGTTCCCCTTTTGTTAAGGACTGACAGGTGAGCTGGATTCTGCCGAGTGGTTTGTTTCTCCTGCCCAGCTCTGCCCTTCCTTTGACCCAGGCAGCAAGGAAGCTGAGACCCATGCCTACAGTCTGTGCCCTGGCCATGCTTGCTCTGTCCTGCCCAGCTAAGCAGGGTGTGCCAGCACCCACACAGACTCTCCCTCAGCTCCCACCACTAGTCATGAGCCTGACCTGGTGCCAGAAGCTTTGCCAGCTGAAACACAAAGGTGAAACACCATGTCATGTGAAATCCCCCAGTCCTCACAGCAGGACAAAAGCTGGCCTGGGAGGTGATGCACAGGATGGGAGGAAGACAAACACAATCAGAAAATATTAGCAGAAAGCTGGCCATACACTAAGGACCTACCACTAGAGTAGCTGGGATGAGAATGAAAAATGAGAAAGGCCAAGAATGGTCTGTTTGACCAGGTGTAGGTTTGAAATCAGAACTAATTGTGTCACAGGAAGAAGGGCAGGATCAGGCCACTGCCACAACAGGCTTTTTTTTGTAACAGTTGCCCCCAGACTACCCTTAGCATGTCTGGTCCAAGGGCTGCTCATCATGGCTGTAACCAGCCAAATGCAGACCATGAGCTAGTCTTTAAAGGTATGTTTCTCAGAGGAACATGTGCCCAACCAAAATAGCTGCCACTGTGCAATAAATTAAGCTGGAACCACTTCTAAGTCAGGAAAAATCCCTGGCAAAACCAATATTTTCCTGAAAAAGGCAGCCCCTTGAAAAAGCACTATGAGTTAAAAGATTATTTTCCTTTTAGACTTCATGACACAAGCAAGACTTTATCCGTTAGCTGGAGCATGGAGAAAATAGTATCTGGAAGGTCCCAGAAAGTCCTAGAAGAGTTCAGTGCCTGGCCAAACCTTGCAGTGTCTCACACTGCCTCTTCCTCCTCTGTAGCACTGTGAGGGAAGCCTGTTTCAGGCAGCCTTCCAACATGCAGGTATACAGCTGGTTCTTCACTGAAGTTTCCTCCATCTCAACATCTGTTGCAAAGGAATGAACACCAAAAATCTGGGGAGCCAACTTCCCAACGAAAAGCCTGTGTGTCAGTCTGGAATACTGCAGTCCCCTCTCAGAGGATTAAGTATGAGCTAGACCCACCTGGCTGACACAGTTCTCTGGGTGAAAGGGCTCAGTGAGAAACGAGTGTCTGCAGGTCAGTATTAATGGGCTGGTTCTCTCATGGGACATCAGTGATCTGGAAGGGGAGAGCAACAGGTGGGTCTGTGAGGCAGTGCAGCTTACAAACACCCAGCTATGAGGACACAAAGTCAGGGACAGAAGGTGGATGGCAGCTTCCTCCATGACTGCAGGAAGACAAGTAGTCTGCCTTGCAGAGAGCTGGTGCTAAGAGTGGGGCTGGGGCATTACAACACACATCTGGGATACTGATGGTTAGTAAATAAGGAGTCTTTCTCTGAGGACCATGCAAAGGGCTTTGTTTTCAGTAGCAATGTAGCAGAGCTGCATCAGTGTAGGAGGGGTCAGAATGAAAGCCTTTTAGCACCTCTTTGGTCACCAGCTTTCTGGCACTAAACTGGTATGATGCTATTGGAAGTTCCTTGGAAAATTGTAAATAAAGAGAGAAGTGAATAAGTTGCTTGTCTTTTGGGTTGTTGTTTGGGGTGGCGTTTTTTTAGGTCTCAGTACAAAACAGTGGAACTGTAATGACTGAAAAGCAAATTCATTTACTAAGGCAAGGCAAAGCAGTATCAGAACATGATCAACTTGTGTAAGAGTACTCCTTTAAGAGGAAGGTCAAGCAGACAACTTCTCCCTCATACCCCACAGCTTCTCTTTATGTAAGGAAAGGTTTTTAAGGCAGAATCTGTGAAGATCATATCTACATTCCTGGAACATCTATAATTAAAGACACACAATATTTCAAAGCAAAGCACTGCTGTGTAATTTGCCCTTCACTTACCTGCCAGTCCAAAAACTATTGGTGGGGGGCACTACATGATGCCATAAGATTTCGTCACTTTTGGAGCAGATTTCAGAACAAACTCACTTTTAGTAGATCATGATCCTTCAGCTCTGTCGGTCATTCACCACAGCATCTATTTGCACCCTGCTCAGCACTATTTCAACACTTGTAATCCTGTTTATAACACTGACCCGACATCCCTGCTCCATAGGTCAGAAACAAGGGCAGTACAAGGATCCACGAGAGTGGAAGGCATTCTTCATTCTGGGACACTAGCAGGACACAAGCACACAAGGAACCTGATTCAAACAGGAAAGCTTGAGGAGAGTGGTCTCCTGCTCCAGCCAGCTGGACTGCCAGCAATCCCTCTACTGGATTGCTAGGATAGGTGTTGCAAATACTGCTCAGCCTGACCAGGGCAGACTTACACAATCATGTAGGTAACACCAGGCTGAATTCAAAGAGGTGACCGGGCAAGGAGTGTCCTGAGCTTGTTTCTGATGTAGCAGGTTGTGTGGGACAACCCAACAAGCAGGGATTCACCATCACAGTGCACTGTAAAGGCTTTGTCTTTTTCCACTAATCACTGATTACCAGAAAACTCCTAGTCTTTTCAAACTCCCTTTGGAGATTCAAAACCCAGCCTATAGCACATATGAGGGCATGTTAATTTTCCTTTGGACATCCTGAAGGAACATGGGGGAGTAAGTACCAGAACTAAAGACCACCCAACTCACAGTTACTGGGTTTGTTATGACTGCAGTTATTCATCAGCTCTAAAGAAGAAAACCAGCACAACAAAATACCTAACTTCAGGTCAGAGCTAGGATCAAAGTGAGAGTGTGATTGATGAAATGCAAAGCAGATAACAGATTATGAAAGCTTAGAGACATGGTAATGCCCAGGAAAAACATCCAGCTTTTAAGTCACTTTGAAATTTTTCATACCCTATCTGGGGCAGCTTACAACCTGAGAGAAGAAAACCTGTTCATCTTCCCCACTGAGAACCTCATATTGTCCTGTTAGGCAGCTGCCTTTCCTTCACATGTGCATGATGCTGAAGAAAGCAGTGCAGACATCACAAGCATATTTCACATTTATACCCAAACATATCAGAGCAGAACTAACTTTCTGCTGGTCCTCCTGCCTTTGTTAGTTTTGTCATTAGACTGCAACTAACAATTAGTATTAACACAGAAAAATTATATGAAGATCAGTCCACAAGATGCCTTTGGAAATCCTATACTGCTTCATGAGAGGCTTGAAACACCCTTGAGAATTCTGTCTGTGTGTTTTCAGAGTTGTGACCACACAACTCTCTTTTGTATTAAATTCCTGTGGGTTTTGGTAGAACAGGATATATCTGTGGCAACAGCAGATAAGTGTCAGCTCTTGTAAAGAAGAGCAATTTAAACAAAAGCCTGAATGATGGGTATTGAAAAAGTGTGTAATAACAGCTCAACAAGAAACTCACTTGAAAGCAAGCAGGAGACTTGACACTACAAGTGTGTGCTAATTATATGAGGGAGATTTGCCTGAATGTACAGTGTGTAATTTCTCTCTATAAGATAAGGACACTGGGTTGTTTCTGTCTAAGAAACCATGAAGCTTTGGTCTCCAGCCTGTGGCCTCAAGTTATTCCCTTATGTCCTTTAACACACAGAGAGTGGTTTTAAACGTAACTGGATCATGCTCTTCACCCACTCACATTGCTAGCTGTGAGTTCCTGGGCTCACAAAAGGGGGTGGCTCTCTGCAAATGACATATGAGGGCCGTAGCAGACCTGCAGTGCATCCATTTCTGTTCCCCTCAACACTGGGCTGTGAGGGCAGAACTCCTATCTTACAGGTGCCTTAAACAGTTCCCAGTGAAAACACAAAAAGATGGAGGGTGGGGAAAACCTTTGCAATGACAGGACTGGAATCATGCAGGAGCTGAGTCGTAGTTCTGGCACAGAAATCCTGTGGCTGTTACATCCTTTCATGCAGTTGCTAATCTGTAACAGACTGACAACAATATCATATTTTGTGTCTTTGAGGGGATCTCCTTTTCTTCAAAGAGAAGTAAATAACAGCAGAGAAAGCTATAAATATGAAGATGAGACATTATTTGCTTAAGATATCTGACTGTCTCTGTCACAGGAGCATTTAGTCCTTTGGAAAAGAAAATAACCAGCTGAGCCAGTGTTTCCTCCCAGCCTGGGTTGAGGCAATGGTATTATTTTCTTCCCTCCCTTTTTGGCCAGGTAAATTTCAAAGTTCGAGAGACTTTCGGTGGATAGATGTGACCTAGACACTGCTTTTACAGTAAAGTCTGGATCTCAAAATTCCCCTCATATTCAGTTGTTTAGTAGAAAAAGTAAGCTATATATAAAGAAGTAGCTGACGACATCCTTCTCGAGAAAATATTATTAATATTTTTATAATTATTTTCTTGATGAAAATATGTTCCTTGGTGAAAAAAATTCATCACACTGATTTTGTGTTATTTGTTCACCCAATACTACAACTCATACAAACTCACAATCAAAGTTGTGATGACAGATCATGACTGAAAATAATGGTATTCCAATATATTCCCTACCCTGCTAAAACCTTAACCATTGATAAAAAGATCTTCATTCAAAATTGTTGCTCATGCCATGTGGCTCCTATCAGTGGGAGAAAGTAAGAACAGGGAAACAAGCTCAAAATTACTGCTCATATTTAAGAAATTTGATGGAACCCACTTCTCCTTCCTTGCTTCACTTGTTAGTGAGGTAACCATAAAGCCTGAGTTCAACCATGCTATGCCAAAAGAGTGTGCACACTTTTCTCCCTCCATGGTTGTTAGATTCTAATGTGTAGGCTTCCCAGTCCAACTTTGTGATCACAATTTCATTGCCTAAACCTAACTTTCATTAGCACTGAGTAGCAAATGGTGTACATATCAACTGCTGCACACAGACAATGCATAAGTGACTTCACCTTTGCAACGCCAAGTACCTTCTATGGACCCTTCAGGGCTCAGCTATCATTTGCAGCCCTGCAGCCTTCCACACGTGCTGCTGTGTCAGTGTTTCATCCTTCTCCTTCCTATGCTGTTGCCTTGACCTTCCACTTGTAAATCTCAGTAGATTCTCATAGAAAGCAATTGCTCATAGTCCAAGAATCTCATATTTCTTCCCTTGTGTTTCCTATCTGTTTTGTAACTTTAGTTTGTATTAAGGGGAAGATCAAGAGTTATCAAATAGAAAACTAGATAATAATCATGTAAAAAACTCATAAGCAGCCATAAATATGCACAAAGTGGAGTGACACACACCACCTGTGACTGCTTAAATGTGATCTGTCAGCACTGACAGCATCATATACAGGAACAACCAAGAGGTAGCTTGGCTGGGTCCTAGTGCTAAGGGCAGAGCTGACAGAGGAGAAAGCCTGACAACAATAATTATAGCAGTCACTTTCCTCATCTTCATCACTTGCTGACTCTGTAAAGAAGACTCTTCTCGAGGCCACACTGATTCACTTCTTGGCTGGCCACTTGTCAGGCACTCCTCTTTCTATACTTTTTTGTCTACAGTAACTTCAAATTGATGTGTGGACCCCACTGATAGAATCCTGTGTCTCAAGAGATGTGATGATATTGTCCCCAGACAGTAGGCCAAGTCTCAGATCCTGGTAGAAATGGTGGGCAGCAGAGCTACACTCCACCCCAGTAAAAGGTACTGACTCTAGGTATTATTGCTTGAGGTAGTTATATTTAGTTAATTAGGGCTGAACTTTGGTATAAAAAGCACAACCTTATTCTAGGACAGAATGCTGCATAGAACTAAGATTAAGCAAGACTCTATTATACAGACTATATGGATTACATGGACATTACATGGACATCATATGAAGATTCTGGGTTTAGTTTTTGTCTAAGTTTAAGCATTCAAGCTAATACTCTCCCAAAACAAGTCTCTCCTTCAAACATTACTTTCAAATAAATATGACAAGTCCTGGTGTTCTGTCATCTGGAAGTATGCACCCTCCCTCATTCCTGCTCTGAAGCAGGGACTTTACATCAGGAATGAGGGAAGGGAGGTAAGGAGCTGCAAGGGACAGGCAAGCAGGCTCAGCAGCGCGGGCGCCGCGGGGTGTCCAAGCGGCCCCGCTCCGGTGTTCTGCCTGCTCCCTCTGGTGGCACCGCCTGTCGAACTCCGGCGGGGGACCTGGAACTGCTGCGCGGATGGAAGGGAAAAGGTAAGAACAGCCCTTGAGCACATGAGGGTCACACTTCCTTCGCAGTACGATGAGCCATCAGTGTTGCTCACTAGTGTCAGCAGCCTGTAGATCGTGTCTGTCTTATGTACGTCTTGGAGCTGTTCTCTTCATTTATCATCCCTCCCCAAAACCTGTACCTTTCTCTCCAGTACTCACAGTGACAGAACAGTCAGTTTTTTTAGTCACTTCATTTTCATGGGCCTCCAAATCTGTGAAGTGAGCAATAGAGTAAAAAGAAACACACTTGTGACCTCATGTAAAAATCCTCTGCAGAAGGCAAATATCTGCAATAATTCCTCTACTACAGCATCCATTGTAGGTCTTGTCCTAACAGTGCACAGCAGACTTTTTCAATAGTTCAAGATCATCAGCCTTTTAAAATAACATCTGATAGGGATGGCAAATTCATACAAGCTTTGCAAAACCAGTACAGGACAGAAAAATACTGTTTGTCTCTCAGAGGAAAAGTTAGTGCTGACTTCAGCTCTTACAGTACACTGGAAACATGCTGTGCGTTCCCTAATCATGGGATAAGAACTCGTATCTCCATAGACAGCAGGTAATTTAAAGATGAGAAAACATTATAAGAAATAAGGTTGTGTTAGATTTACATCTCACAGTGACACAAGACAGTTTGCAATCAGAAAAAAAAAAAAGTGAAAATTAAAAAGCTGTCCTTGAAACAATATAATTTTGGACGTAATTGTTATTTTAAGCCTTACAGCAAGTTATTTTTAAAAGCTATGTTTGCTGTTGGGTATTATATTCAAACTGAGTTGAGACTTCTGTAGCAATTACAAAATCTATTGATCTTATGTAGGTCCATCAGCATCAACAAAACATGAGGACTGGTGTTTGAAAACAGCATTGTAGTTATACAAAAAGACTGGTATTCTGCTCATGTTCAAATTTTATCTATAGCAGCATCTTTTCCAGACTCAATATTAGCATCATATCACCTTTAATACTAGAATTTCCCGTCAGGAAAGCCATAAATGGCTTTAGCTTATCTAAAATGAAAAAAATATCGGAAAATTAAAAGGATCTGGATATAGGCTGTTCACAGGAAACAGTAATATTGCTAGAATAAGATTTTTGTGTGCCCTAGAAAATCTGTTTTGGAATATACTTCACAGTTATATCCATATGGTAAAAATACTAAATCTGAATCTGTGATTAAATCTCATACACTTCCAATATCTGAATATAACAAAGTATTTGTTGGATGGATGCATATCTGTATCCATCTAATATTTCACAATATTGAAGCGCTTCGCTATAAAGGAGGAGGCTGATTAATGGAAGTAGAATTTACTTTTCCAGTCCATCTCTAAAAACATTCCTGAAGACTTGATCGCAATGATTAACTTAATGGATAACTTTTTTTTTTCCTTGATTAATCTGTCCTCTTCTGACTCCATTTTGAAGCAGGTTAAAGGTTTGGAGCTGTTATGAATAGTGAAATCTGTGGAAATCATACTTAAAAAGAAAGGTAGCAATTTAACATTATTAAAGTTCTGACATTGCCTCCTGTCCAACACTACTTAACCAGTAAATACATTTTCTGGAATGAGAAAATACTCTGTAAGAGGAGGAAATTACATCAGATGTTGTATCTGTTACTTAATGAAATTATTAGATTAAGACTGATTTAACTAAGGAAACACCATATGACTCCAATCTCTCAGGGAAGATGAAACAAAACAGGTTATTTTTGTACCAAGCCCTCCTGGAAAAAGCAATGCACATTTAGGAAACACTGCTCAGACATGCATAGAGCACAAGTCCAACACATTGACTGGATTCTTTCTGAAGATACACTGACTGCTAAAATGTCACTACCTGGTTAATAAGAGCAGTGGAACTTTTTGCACTCTTCCAAAGGGTTTCTGGCTGAAAACACCCCATGCCGCTTGCTAGGCAAGGCTGCACAAGCCACGCTCTTACCAGATAGCTCAAACTGAAAGACACCCTGAGTACTCCTCACATAGTCTTCAGTCACTGCCCCCTGAATAACTCTGAACGTCTCTGCAACAGGACCCGATGGCTCAGCTGCAGCAGAGTCTGTCTTAACCTTGGCTCCATCTGCTCCTTCCTGCTGGGATCCACTTAATTTCTTCTCCCCTTTGAATGCTTGGGCAGCACCTCCAAAAAATTAATTCTTCTGCAGAGGCTTCTGAACTGTAAATCAATTTACTGCATTTGTTGCCAACTTTCAGAACTGTCTAAACATGGACAAAGGGTTTAGAAAGGAGAAACTGTTTATTCAGCCCAAGATCCAAGGCAGAGATTTTCCACAAATCAAGCCTACCAAGGATTAAAACGTGAGAGAATTTACACATTGAATTCTACTTAAACCTGCCGTAGTTACTCCATGACTATTGCTTAAGTGCTTAACCTGTGCAACCTTATGCAGTATGTGTCACTGCCCCTGCGTAGGCCTCTTCGGGGATCTCTAGTGGTCTCTGGTGGTCGTCTGGGGAGATGCCCCCTACTCGGTTTCAAGCAAAGTTCAGTTCAGGACGTGCAGAACCTCAGACTGAGTGTCAAAGAAGATGTCATCTTCTCAGACAATTGCCAGGCAGGTCATAAAATACAAAAGCTTTCCATAAACACTGAACAACATCTGCTTAACCCATCTGATAGCATCTTTTTACATTTAAAAGAAGGGTTAAAGGGGAGAATGATGCCATCAACTTCCATCTGGATCAGAGATCAAAGGAAGGGACAGGGACGACAAATTCTGCTTCAAGACTGAGAGCTTAAAGATCCAGAGAATTCTACTTAAAATAAAGAGAATTCTGTTTAAACACATGAACTTGATCAGTGTTTTACTTTACCACAGAGAACATGCACATTTAACAATAAAGGAAAGCTTTTCCAATTCACAAAGCCAATCAAGTTGAACAGGCCCTTAAAACGGTGTTGAAATTTCTCAGGTGGCTTCAGCATTAAAAAAAATACTTAGGTCTGTTCTGAGTCCCTACAAAATAACCTGCACTGGGAGCCCAAGGAACTAACATCACCTGTCCCTGGCAGAACAGTCCTAGTGTGACTGCTCAAGGAGTATTTCCAACAGAAAGAAACACTTCCACGTTTGCCTCCTCTGCCCTGGCCTTATCCCTATTTTGACACTCCTATAAAACCAGTTCAGCATTTTTAGTTGTCCTTCAACTTGACACACAACAATTCCGAACAAGCAAAACCAACACTTTTCTAAAAAAAAAAAAAAACCCAAACATTTCTGCATTTCACCTAAGAGACTGTAAATCATGCAAATTTCAACCAGTCTAAGAGACTGGTTACGATATAATTTAGCAAGACTGGTCATACGGAGTCATTAAGACTAGTCATTAAAGGGATAGTTCCTGAAAGAAAATGGTGCTCCACATTCTCCCAAAAATGTGCTATTTTCCATTTGATTTCTTTTTCCAGCAATATTTATCAGTTAACTTCACTATAAAAAAGAATTCTTCAAAATAAGGCACTGATTATAAACCAACAATGTTTCAAAGTCCTGTAGTAGGTAACATTCTTTCACTAGCTTCAAGTACAGAGGCTCTGCAGCCACGTTCATAAATCTCACCCTCAAATCAGAAAAGGGGTTTTGGCATATAACTTGAATGGAGTCCAAATTCTTGAGAGAAAAACAAAACTAATCCATTTGAAATCCAGAGGGTATTCATTATTCACCATTATTATTATTTACCAGAACTGATCAACTTGTATATACAGTGGTTTTCCTACTACATCTTTCTGTCTTCATTGCTACCATCAAAAGTAGAAACCTTTCAAAGCTGCAAAGAGAAAAAAGTTTGAAGTTGAGAAGCATTGTACTTTGCTGGTATGCAGTAAAAAAAAAAAAAAAAAGTTATGAGTAGTAGAATTCCAGCCAATTTAATTATTATTATTTAATGCAACCATATAATTATTTAATAAGAAATTAAAACAAACACTTAGAAAAATTCACCTCAACTCTTCTTCACATGCCTTATTAATTTCTAATAAATTCTTACTTTTTCTGCCAAATTTGGGAATTGCTTTTACTAATAGTATACTCATGAGTGTCCTTAAAATTTGTTATTAGATATCTAAATGTTGTTTAATATTCAAATCAAATAGTAGTGAGCTTAAAGTAAGTTTTTTAAATATAATAGTTATTCTGCTAAAAAAGATCTTATTAGTATGTTGAAATAACAGCTGTATTCACTAGGGTGCACATTTGTTGATGAATGGGGAAACAATATCACGCAGACCATGGGATGGGAATACCAGTGAACTATGACCCATGTGTGCCATGTGATCTTGCACAAGCGGTTTTCCTTAGTTTAACTCCCTTAATAGTTTCCTTTTCCTACCTATTTCTATATTTATATGGATACATATTGATTTAAAGAAGTGCTCTTAGACGAGTGATGATAATATGTGAAATGTCACTCAAAAACACGGGAGGCTTGAAGGAGGGCAGTAAGCATGTTGGGACTGCCCCATGGAGGACACGCGGTGTTTCCAGAGCCGATTGCTGGCCTGAAAGATCATCTCCCTGTCTCCAGGACACTCAGGGCCCAGCTGACAGTGCTCGCTGGGCCCTTGCTCGCCGCCTCCTCCCGCTGGGCTGCATTTGCCCGTGCCCTGCNGCAAGCACAGATACAAGGGTGCTCAGCCCACGATAAAACCGTGCTCTCCCGCTCAGCACTGAGTGAGAGGGGCCGAGCTGCGGGGCTACCACACGGACACCGGCAACACCGCAGAAACCCAGTGCTCGAGCCTCCCGCCTTCTATAGCATCTGTTCAAGTTTTTTTTGCCCCTCATGCTAAAAAAAAAATAAAAACAAAACACCTTCCAGGAGGTAAGCTGACTCTCCTGATACAGAAAAAGCCCATCACTCCAGTTCCCTTATTATGTAATGGAGAAAACAACAACAACCAACAAAAAACAACCAAAACCAAAACAAACACTCAAGGGCAAGATGGCTAAATCGTGATGCCCAGGGTTTTCTCCTGCAGGTGTTTGTGAACATAGCTGAAAGTGGTAGCTCTCTACACACAGACACGATGGCTCACTTCTATGGAGGACACCACAGGCATGAGGCTCACAGTCTGGGCATGCAGCTATGGCAGTCAAGCCATGCCTTGGTCATTAGGGCAGAGTGGCTGCAGGGAGAATGAAGAAAAAGCATAATGGAAGATCTTAGCAAAGCACTATAATTTCCATCCGTGCATGATGTCAACCCTGGGAAAGCAGGTGGTATGGAAGATGATACAGTTGCAGAGTGTTCAGACAGCCCTTGGCCCCTTTAGCCTGCTCATGCCTCAGTCATGCTGGATCTGCAGCCCTGTGACACTGTGAACTGCAGTGAAATGAACCAACAACCACCACTGTTTTAATACACAGACTACTGCATCTGCTCAGGGCTCACTTTGATTTCTGCTGAAGTCAGTAAAACCATCTGTCCCAATTCCTCCAGCAGGTTCAGACCTCCCAGGTGATTTCCCCTTCTGCTATCAGTTCCCAGTGAAATCTGAAGGCCTCTCGGGATGCTGCACAGAATCTCTGTGAGTGCTGAAGGGGGAAAGCCACGCCAAAGGTGGTACCTGGTGAAAGATTTTCTTCAGGAAATTCCACAATAAGAGGTGGTCAGTATGGAAAGGGTGGGACGAGGTCAGTCTTCACTGGGCAGCAGAGGGAGGAGGAGGAAAAGTTACATGTGCAGGTCATGGAGGCGAGGGTTGACCGTGCAGTTATTGTGAAAAAGGAGAGGTACTAAGGGAGAGGATGGCAGCTGGGTGAACAAAGTCAGAGGATCCTACTGCAGGCTTTCTAATAAACAGGGAATCACAGAATCATTAGATTGGAAGGGGCCTTTGGAGATTTCACCCCATCAAGGCAAGGTGACCTGGAGCAGATGACACAGCCTCCCTTGGTAGCCTGTTCCAGTGCTCTGCCACCCTCAACATAAAGGAGTTCTTCGTCATGTTTCAGTGGAATTCTTGTGGTTTAGTTCACGCTCCTTATTCTGTTTCTGGACACCACTGAGACTGGCACCACGGTGCTGGCATCCACCTTAGAGATATTTATATGCATGAAGGAGAGCTCCTCTCAGTCATCTCAGGACTGAACAGGCCCAGCTCCTGCAGTCCGCCCCCACAAGAGAAATGCTCCAGGCCCCAAATCATCTTTGTGCTCCTCCACTTGGCTGACTCCAGTAGCTCCTTGCCTCTCTTGTCCTGAGGAGCCCCGAAAGGGACACAGCTCTCCAGAAGACGAGATGGAGGCAAAGTTCCCGTGATTTGAGTGCCATTGGCAAGAGACCAAAGCAAAACGAAAGGATGCGGAAAGCCTTCTAGTTCCACCCTGCATACCACGCAAGTCTTTTTGCACTCTCAGGTTAGCTCGCAGCCCCCGAGCGCGCCAACGCCGCTATGCCCACAGCCCCCGAGCAGCGCCCCGGCTGGGCCCCGGCCCCGGCCCGCCCCGAGCGGCCGNGTCGCCCTGCGGGGCGTGCGGGACTCGCAGCCGGCCGAGGGCGAGGGGTTGTAGCGGAGGACACACGGGTCCCCATGAGCCTGCGAGGCCGGGCCGGCCGAGGGGTCCCGGACAGCACCAGAGCCCCGGGACGAGCAGTTCGGGTCGTATAGGGGACCTGAACCGTGCCTTTTGGAAGGGAAACAGTTATTGGAGGAGTTTAATGTAAATTAGGCGTGTATCGGTAATTTCATATGGGACATTTATATTAAAGTATAATTGCTTATTATTACTACTACTATTGTTGTTGTTATTGCTACTTTCGTTATTATTGTTATTGCTGTTGTTATTGTATAGTGTTATAGTCTTCTACTACTGTCTTACCTGGCACTCAAATTTTCTCCTCAGTACAGAATCTTAATTTAGAAGTGTCTTCTGCCTTTTGGCTTTTCAGGGGCCAACACTGCTAACAGCTGAGAAGATAAGTTATTATTTGTTCCTGTGTGTTATGAATATGTTAAATTTGTAACATCCGTGTAAGCTGTTTAAACTGTCCTGGATGTGACCTGAAGGTCTCTATTGGTAGTCACCTGTGGTGGAAAAGGAACCAGTCTTACTGTTTTTCAAGCTTGTAGGGCACAGATGTGAATTTGATGTTTTCGTCTTATTAGCAGAATTCAACTCTGATGGAAGTGATGCAGATGTGACCTTCACAGTACAGGTCATAGGAAATTTTAGCCAGGCAGATAAGCTTTATAAACTTGAAACTATTGGTCTGCTAAGTGAATTAAGAAATAAATCCTTAGTCTTGCAAATATGCAAGTCTTGCAAGTCGTACTAACCACCACCCTCTAAGCCACCAATCTCTGAGCCTGACCATTTTTTTACCTGTCAGATTGCAAATGCATCCAGATCATAGCATCATGTCTTAAATATGAAACAAAAATAGTATGACAGTGTTGAAAGACTTGCATTCACGCACTGCATTGACAGGCAAAGGACCTGCTTTTCCTACCGGTGTAGCAGAAATCTCTGAGCTTTTGATGCCCTTCACAAGCTTCTGCTGCAGGTGAGCTTTGGTTTTGCTGACACCACCCCAGCGTGCTCTGGTAATGATTCTAATTCCTTCTTTGTGGCCTATCTTTGCACCCACTCCCTGTATGACACTTCTCTTGGGAGCTGAGTCACAAGTTCCCTGCATAGCCCTGCTAGTCTCCTGATACACCTTCTTGTCGTTCTGAGTAGACCACTCTAGCCCCAGCTAGAGCTCAAAGCCCTATCAAGTCTTCTCCCCTGTTTTGTCCTCCCGCTGGACCCCATTTACCCCTTCCATGGCTGAGGTGAATTGTGCTGACCTCATGCTGGTTGATAGAAGGTAGAAACTAGATTCTGGCCTTAATTCACTGAGTTTTACGCTTTGACTGTGTATTCCAGAGTTGAACTTCCTGCACTGTGCGTGTGACTGAACTCATGGCAGTAGTGTTTTGTGGTTCACTGTTCTGTTTAGATATTTTTCTTCCTTTGCCTTTCTCAGACATTTAAAAAATAATATGCAGATAAAAAGCTGTTTGAAATGGCACTTCAGGTCATGGTTGACTTTCTTGAGATCCTGTAGATGCCTAGTCTTGTGTCTTCAGGAGAAGAGGCATCTCCCCTTTTCTGCCCCTTTCCAATTTTCTGCCTTTGGAAAACAAACATCCTTCTTAAAACCATTTAAGAGACAGAAGTGCTCAGATGAGAGGGTCAAAAACACATCTGAAAACAGAGAGGGAGAAACAATATTAAGTTTGGCCCAGTCTGAAAGGAAAACTAATGGAAGCTCAGAGTGTAAGCTTTTGTAACATTTGTGATGTGATGGTGATGTTCATGATGTGAGCAAAAAGTGAACTCATTGTTGCAAATATTTTACATGAATTCTTCAAATGAGGGTAAAAACCTGAACTTCTTGTGTTATGCTGCAGTGTTACATAAAGCAAGGTGAGCTTTATGCCAAACACTGAAATACACATTCCTTCATATGGAAAACCTGTTGTCTAAAAGGTTTTTATCATTGAATACGTTTGCGGAGGTGATATTTCTCTTTTCAAAAATTCAACGGTATTGTGTTAGTCAGACATCCTTCTTAGGCTTTAAAACTTGTTCATTTCTGTAAATTGATTGGAACTGTTTATTTGGAGGACCCATTGGACTGCACACAGTTACTGGGAAGTTGTTGAGTGTAGATTTAAGAGAAAAATTGCCATTTCTGAAAATAAAGCTTTTGGCCTTTGCGTATGGCATTGTGGTTCTAGACTTGGTACTTTATACCACATAGAGACATTAGTTTTTTTTGTGTTTAGAGCACTGTGATTAATAGATTACAGAGATCTGTGTAGGTGTATTGCCTTGGAAACTGGCATTTTGTTTTTACAAATCACTCCTTTTCCATTGTTGCAGAACATAGCAGCTCTGTTGTAAAACAGTGTGTTGGATCTTTTTACAGAAAGGGAGAAATATAACCGGGTGGCCTATATAACTTTATGGTGTTTGCAAACTTGGAGTGTGCTCTTACATGAGTGGTACTTTTCCATACCTACAGCCGTCCCTTTTGTGTTGCACAGGCTGTTTTCATAAAAGGGTGAAGGCGTTTATCTGGTTGGGAGACTGCGCTAGTTACATTTGCCCTTACAGTCTGATAAAAGTCAAATGATTAACAGCTTCTGCTTTATTCTCCTCTTCTTTACTGTCCACTTCCCCCTTCACCTTTAGGAAATTGGCAGGATGCACTCTCTTCATCACAGGGGCGAGCCGGGGCATTGGCAAGGCCATTGCTTTGAAAGCTGCCAAGGATGGTGCCAACATTGTGATAGCTGCCAAGACAGCTGAGCCCCATCCTACTCTTCCAGGGACTATCTACACTGCTGCAGAAGAAAGTAAGTTGTAACAAAGGAAGGTGCTGGGCTGGGTGTATACCCTTACTTGATTACCATACCTGAGTGGTAAAATGAATAGATTCTTAGTTCCAGTTCACCTTTACTAAAATAAGCTTAGTGCTTCTCTTGCCTCACAGGAGTGCTGCAAGGTTGCTGTAATGAAGTGCAGTGGGTGTGTGTATATAAATGTAAAAATGCTATGCTACTTGAGATGTATGAAACAAACATTTGCAGTGTTAAGATTTGGTTTTGGCTTCCCTATTCCTCATACAATGTGTTAAAAGGTCACAATTTGAGAGTGTGATTTTCAGTGCCATCTTGAAGCATGTCATTGCCTGGGATATTCTCAGAAGGTTCATATTATTGACCCATCTGACAGCAAATTTTTAAATGTTTAATTTTTTAATTGTGCAGTTGAAGCAGCTGGAGGAAAGGCTTTGCCATGCATTGTTAATGTGAGGGAAGAACAGCAAATCGTTAATGCCGTGGAGAAAGCTGTGAAGACTTTTGGAGGTAAGGTGGGGCATGGGGGAAGGCAGGCATTAACAGGCCAGATTATTCAAACAAAAAGAAGAAAGAACCACCTGCCTTACTCAAGCTTTTTTTCTTTAAATGCTAATGTGAAATGGCTTACTTTAAAACCAGGGATTGATATTTTGGTGAATAATGCAAGCGCCATCTCTTTGACGGGCACTTTGGAAACGGCAACGAAGAAGGTCAATCTTATGATGGATGTCAATGTACGAGGAACCTATCTAACGTAAGTGCTGAGAAAAGGAAGCACAGCAATTTTAACAGAATGTATGATGCTATTTAAGCTTTTCTAAGAAATTCTGTGGCTGTCTTGCTGCCCTACAATTTGAGTGCATATAATCTACATGTGCTCACAGGAAATCGCTCTATTGTTGGTCAACTGATTTGAATTAATATTTCCAAGAATTATTTGCAAGTTGGAGTAAACAGAAACCTTATTACTGCAGTCCTTAAATGTTTATAAGCCCCTCCATGCATGTAGGAAAAAAAAGTAATTTGTTTCAAATGAAGCTCCATTTTGGCTTTGTTAAATGCTGATGCTCTTTCAAGCAAAAAGACTATATTTTTGCATACAGCAAGTCAGTATCTTACTTCTCAGTTTTTATAAGTTTCTTTCTCATCTTTAGAAACATTGTATAACTCCCCATACTTGAAAGAGAAATGTTAAAGATGTAACTTAATAATCTAAAGTGTTCTCCACCTACTTTCAGCTTATAAATTCTATTTTTTATTTAAATGAACGTACCAGGGTTTGATTTCACAGTTCCCAGGGTCCTTATTTTGCACATTTTTGGAGGTGGGCTTAGCAGGTTGAATCATTGTTACATTTACAGGACCTCATTTAAAGCACTGTCTTAAAATGAAGAGTTTGATTTTCATAGGGTTTATGAAGAAGCCTGTAGGATGATGGAGAGTCTCTAAATTCAAATATTGTGTGGTGGGATCAGAAAGATTTCTATCAAAGTATTACCAGAGAATTATAGCATAGTTTGGTTTAGAAAGTGCCTTTAAAGGTCGTCTAGTCCAGTGGTCCAATCTAGAATAGATTGATTGTCATTCTCCTTTTCACAGATCAGTCTGGTTGCCAGCTCTGTATAAATTGCTGAATGGATTCAACTGTATTGCTCTGGCAAGTTCTGTCTTGCCTCACCACCCAATAGCAACAGTGATTTTCTCGATGTTACATCTAGTTATTCCAAATAAATGAGGAATTCTTAAAGTGTATTTTTGGTCCTGTTCTGCCTCAAAAAGATTAAAAATCAGGTTCTGAGTGCTGCAAATGGAAGATCAAGAAAAATAAATGCCTCTTAAGGGAATGGTCTTTGTCACTGCTTTTGTAATTCTCAGTTGAGAAAACCTAATGAAGCATTTTTATCCTTTCTTCTCCTTGCTTTGTATGTTGATTCTGATTTTAATTTCTAGAAACCTACTTTCAGTTTAATGTTCAGAAAATTACAATAGTTTAAAAAAAGGTGTGGAGTTTTTGCTCATGTAGAGGTGGTGCAAAGGCAGATGCCCCATCTTACTGAGTATACCTGTTGACATCGAATCATGGAATTATTGAATCATGGAATGGATTGGGCTGGAAGAGACCTTAAAACATTGTCTACTTCCACCACAAGCAGAGACATCTCCCATAGACCAGGTTGCTCAGAACCCATCCATCTTGGCTTTGAACATTTCAGTGGCTGGAAAATATACAATTTCTTACGCAACCCGTTCTAGTGCCTTAATGCTGCCAGAGTAAAGAATTTCTTCCTAATATCTAATCTCAACCCACCATCTGTCAATTTAAAGCCATGCCCCCTTGTTCTCTTAATCCGTGTCCTGTGGAAACATGTCTCCCATCTTCTTGTAGCCCCTTTAGATACTGGAAGGCTGTGGTAAGGTGATTCCAGAACTTGCTTTTCTCCAGGCAGAATAACTCTCAGCCTGTCCTTGCAGGAGAGTTGTTCTGTTCCTCTTCCCAATCAACTTGGTGGCCTTGTTTGGAGTTATCTCAGAAGTCCAATGTCCTTCCTGTGCTGGGATCCCAGAGCTGGATGCAGGGTTCCAGGTGGGATCTCACCAGAGCAGAGCAGAGAGGCAGAATCTCCTCCCTCCCCTGCTGCCCACGCTGCTTTGGATGCAGCCCAGGACACATTTGGCTTTCTGGGCTGTGAATGTCCATGGCTGGGTCATGTCCAGCCTCTCATCCACCAGCACCCCCAGTCCTTCTCACAGGGCTGCTCTCAATCAATCTGTTCATCCCCCAGCCTGTGTTGATACTGGGAGTGCGCTGACCCAGGTGCAGCACCTTGTTCTTGTTAAACCTCATGAGGTCTTGTTAAACCTCATGAGATTCCCATGGGCTCACTTCTCAAACTTGTCCAGCTCCCTCTGGATGGCATTCTGAGCTTCAGATGTGTCAACAGCACCACTCAGTTGAGATCATCTGCAAATTTTTTGAGGGTGCATTTGATCCCTTTAACTGTGTCATTAATGGAGACATGGAATAACACTGATCCCAGGACCAATCCATGAGGGACACCACTTGTCACACCCACTGATGTCCGTCGGGACTCTGAGCCATTCACCACTACCCTCTGGATACCACTGTCCAACCAATTCCTTATCCACTGAACAGTCTGCCCATCAAATCTTCTCTCCCCAGCTTAGATTGAAGGATGTTATGAGGAACCTTCTCTAAAGATAGACAGACTAAATGACACCTGTAGTGTTCCCTTGTCCACTGGTGTAGTCCTTCCATCATGGAAAGCCATTTGGTTGATCAAAGAGGACTTGTCCTTGGTGAAGACCATCTGACTGCCAAATCACCTCTCAGCCCTAGGATCACTTCCTGCTTCTAGGAGAATCTGTTCCATGATCTTCCCAGGCATGGATATGAGGCTTACAGGTTGGTAGTTCCCAGGGTTCTCCTGTCCACCCTTTTTAAATATTGCTGTTTCCCTTTTTCCAGACACCTGGGTCTTCACCTGATTCCACAGTTTTCAAATATGGAGAGTGGCTTGGCAACTACATCAGCCTCAGGACTGTGAGATGCATGTCATCAGGCCTCATTGACTTGTGTATGTTCAGGCTCCTCAGATGGTCAGAAACCCGATCTTCACTTAAAGTGGGAAGTACTTTGCTCCCCCAATCCCCGTCCTGCTGTCCATCCACATAAGAGGTGTAGGAAGAGAAGTTGCCATTGAAGACTGAGGCAGAAAAGTTGTTGAGTCCTCATCAGTTGTTACCAGTTTTCCACCCTTGCTTATCCTGGAGTGTGTGTATACACTTTCTTTGCTTTCCTTTTCTGACTGACAAATCTGGAGTAGCCCTTCTTGTTATTCTTTGTGTCTCTTGTAAAGTTCAGCTTCACTTTGGCTTTCTCAACCCAAACCTGCACAAGTCTGTGCCCGTATATTCTTCCTAGGATACTTCTCCACTGGCCATGCATTTGTTTCTTGTCCTTTAGTCTGACCAGCTGTTCTTGTACTCATCCATGTCAGTCTGTTGCCTTCCTTGCCAATTTCTGTGCCACTGGATCACTAGCTCTTGTGCTCTGTGGAAGATGTCCTTAAAGGTCTGCCAGTTCTGTTCTGCTCCCTTGTTTCAGTGTTGCACTCCCAAGGGCAGTGTTGCAAGGATTCCTATTGATTAACTCCATGAAGAACTGGAATTTTGCTCTTCTGAAGCTTGGGGCACTGACTTTGCTCTTTGCCTGACCCATTTCCCTCCAGACTGTGAACTTCACCAGTGCATGGTCACTGCAGCCCATGCTGTCTCCCATCAAGGGGTGCCTGATTAGCTCACTTAGGTTTGTGACCATCAGGTCTGTATGGCATCCCTTCTGGTAGGGTTATTATCTGGATTAAGGATTTATGCTCCATACATTCCAGCAATCACCTGGATTGCCTACAGCTTGTTCTGCTACTTTTCCAGCAGACACTGGAGTGGCTGAAGTCTCCCAGGAGAACAAGAGCCTGCAAGTGTGATCCTTCCTGTAGCTGAAATAAGAAGGTCTCATCAATAGACTACCCTTGGTCAGGGACCAGTACTGATACCATCCACAAAGTTCCCTTTGTTGCCTCAGTCTCTGTTTCTTACACAAAGAAACTTATTGTTTCTGCTTATTGTTCTTCTTCAGTTCACAGATTGTTCTTCAGAGATGGCTCATCACACTCAATCCACTTCTTGATGTAGAGGGCAACTGCTCCATCTGTCCTTCCTCCCCTGTCCATTCTGAACAGGCTTGTAGCCCTCAGTGGCTACAGTCGAGTCATGGGATTTATCCCACCAAGTTTCAATAGTGGCAGCTAAGTTTCTTGGTTCCTGTGCATTAAGAAATTGAGGCTTCTGGTAGTGAACCTGCTACTGAAAAGAGTTGCGATCCCAGGACAGTTAAGGAGGTGGTACATTATTTACCTTACTGCTATGGTGATTTTGCTATTGAAGATGTTGAAGTTGTTCCCTTTTTGGCTGAAATTATGCATAGGTCATGTTGGAATGTGTGAAGAGTTGGTCACCAGTGCAGCGATGCTTTCACCCTGTGAAGCTTGATTAAAAATTCTCAAGCAGAGATCAAATGTAAACATGTACCCTAGTCCCAGAAGTTAAGTCAAAAGATAGTTTCTGTAAAATAAAAGTTCCTTTTTACAGAGATGTGTAAATTCAAAGTAGAATTCTCTTAGATGAGATTAGGTTTTCAGTTTTCTTTGGAATATTTGTAATAGCATTCTGCTGTGCAGTATTATTTCTTCAACATGATTTTAAAAAAGAAATAGGTATGGGATCAGAAGAGAATATTTTTATGACTAAATGAGGCTCTGCCCTGTAAGTTTTCATTATTGTATTAGAGCATTTTGTTGCCCCTAACAGAAATATTACAAGGAGATTATAGCTTCTGAGTCTGTGGAAAATTAGTGTTAGTCAAAGCTGATGCACTGATTGGAGAATGAGGTCCAATTCACAGAAATGAATACTAGGCCTGAGATAAGTGATCTGCGATAGATATTTTTTTGTCATTCTTTACTTCAGTTAAATATTTGATACGAGAAGAGGCTTTGTCTTGGGCTGTTGTGAAAACACTGGTCTACTAGTATTTTTTTTAGTGTAATTATTGGTATTCCATGAAATAAGAAGTGACTGAGATGTCTGAATCTATCTTTCAGGTCTAAAGCATGCCTTCCCCACCTGAGGAAGAGTAAGAACCCCCATATCCTGAACCTCAGCCCACCTATGAATATGAATCCCATGTGGTTCAAAAATCATTGTGGTGAGTAGCATTCAGAGCCTTTGTTGCTATTTTGTGAGATACTTGTAAGTACCTGGTGAAGTGTGCAGTAGTGCCAGTGCAGAATGTCAGACCTTATATCTTTAGCACTATATACAGACTGGCAGTAATAGTTCCTCAAAACGTTTTATGCCTGACCTACAAGAAATGGTTTTGTGGGAAGATGTGGGGCAGGTTTCAAGGCATCATCCATCCTTTTTGTTTTCAGGGTAAACCTGTGCTTTTCTATGGAGATTGTTAGATATGTTAGATTGTTAGATTATGGATATTTTCTGCTTCAAATAGAGACTGAAACCCAAAACTAATTTTCTTACTGATTCAGCTTCATGTTTTTCTTACTATGGATAAAGCTCAGTATTGTCTTTAAATATGGCGATTATTTTGTGGTGTAAAAAGAACTCCATGCTATTTTGAAGTTAGTGTTGCTCATTTAAAACTGTAGCAAAAACTTTCCATTTTTGGACACTTGTCATTTTAAACTCCAGCCAAGTTCCAGTTCTTTCCCCAATAGTTTCCCTTCTCAAAGCAGATAGGTAGCAAGGATAGAGGCTTTTTTGGCCCCCACTGTTTTTTGTCTGTAGGATACTAGTTTGGTCCTTAGTCCAGCTAGTATGCCTTAGACATTTTTTAAAAAATTGATCACTCTTTTCAGTGTGCTGTGTATAAAAAGCATGACAGAATCACCATGCAGCTAGGTTTCAGCTTTATTTTTGGCAGAACATGTGTAGTTTTCATTTTGTTTGCAGTGAAAAGATGACAGAGTACAGTTTGTATCTGATGGAGATGGCAGGTAGAAGGGAGAGATTTTGACTCTAGGAAAGTACTATTTTTTCTGAAAGCTCTGACTTTCCCCTGTGAACCAATTACCTGTTTCCTTTTCCTTTCATAATTAAAATGAGATTTTATATAGAGTGTAAACTTGTTTTTTCACTCCTTGTCTTAGCTTATACCATTTCTAAGTATGGAATGTCCATGTGTGTCTTGGGAATGGCAGAAGAATTTAGAGGAGAAGTTGCAGTCAATGCTTTATGGCCTAAAACAGGTAATTTCTTTTCTTTATATTACTGAAATACTGACTTTCTGTATTTCATCTGCTAAAGCTTGTTTTACTTGACACTGAATATACTTAAGACTTCTGGAAGAGATTCAAGTCACTGAACAGTTCTTTTGTGGTTTGGTTGTTTTTTTCATTCTGCATGGGTTCTGGTTTTCATTGCTAGTTCTTAGTAGACTATTGGCACTTTGATCTAAACTCATCTACAGCTAGTTTGAAACCACTCAGTTGGTTGAAGCATGTGTATAGTGTTTGGCTTGCCTGTGCTTTTTCTGATGCACCCAATGTTTTGGTTTAGACAGAGTCACAAAAATGATTGTATGCTTTAATGAGTGGGTATTGAACATTTGTGTATGTAGTACTATTTAGAATTCTTTGCTTGTTAAACTGCGAGAGTTTACTGACAAGATAGATACCTCTGTACATGCAGAAATAATTTTTAAAAGGCCTATACCTTGAAGTTTTGGCACAGTGCAGTTCTGTGAAGAGTTGTTCACAGAACCATCTGATTGCAAATTGCAAGACATTAAAGAGCTCTCCAGGAGAAAAATAGCTCAATGCTCCCATCCTGTATTAGCTTCAATTTGTTTTGTGTGGGTCAGTGAGGATAAGGGCTGCAGTTTGAAGTTTGGCCAGCTGTTTGCCAAGGACACCAATCTCTATTCCCCAAATATATCTGTGGGCAGAAATTATACTGGGTGTTAAAATCAATATCAGACAGAGGGTAATCCTGCCCTTTAGTGGTGTAAGCCCAGTCATTGTTGAAGGAAACATTACAACAGTGTAATTATTCCTTAACGAGTGCAAGGAAGGAAGAAGGAAGAGGAAATAAAAATATAAACCAAGATCCTCTGCTGAGGATGGTGGTCTAGTTTAAGAACTGCTTGTACACAGACACTTTTCAATGTTTTCCTGTTAGGAATTGCAAGCCCCTTTTAACCTTTACTGGGAACTGGAACTCTCTGATCTACTTTCTCTAAAGTGAGAAATGTGAGAAAAACTTAACTGTTTCAGACAAAACCAGCCAAATGGCTCAGCTTGAGTACAGTATGTGATCATCAGTTGAATAGTTGGGTTGGTGTGTCTGACAGACTTGATCCTTTTTCATTAATCTGGATGCTTGCAGCTTAAATGCTTCCAGTAAATGGATGCCTCATAGTTCTGCTCACTCTGTGAATTCTACCCACAGAAATATTTTGTTAAGGGATTGACTTTAAAATTACAATTGTATCATTCATTATAATTATATTATCACAAAACCTATTCTATTTTGAAGACAATAAGGTCTTCATCTATGATGGACTGAAGGTAACTACATGCATAACTTAAGAATATGGATTGCCTTGTGGTAGAGACAAAGTTCACCCTTCAGGTTTCAAGTGTGATGTGGTTTTTTGTGGTTGTTGTTGCTGTTGTTGTTGTTGTTGTGGGGTTTTTTTTTTGTGTGTGTGTGTGTCTGTTGGGGGGGTTGGTTTTTTTGGTGGGTTTTGTTTTGTTTTGTTTTGTTTGTTTCTTGTTGTTTGTTTTTTAAATTTCTGAGGCAATTAAAAGAAATGTGCACTTGTTTCCACATACTTGCTTCTCGAGTGCCCCAAGAAAACCTCTAAAAATTTTCAGTAGAGATTTCCCAGTACCTATGTCATCTGGAATAGAACCATGAAAGCTGATTTTTTGTCTTCAGCTCTCTAGCTCCCACCCATCCCTTCTGTCGTGTCTTTAAAATGGCACTGCTAAATGGCCAAATATCTCCTCAGAATTCAGTAGGTGGGAGTAACTTGGTTTCTCATTAATGGAGGTGACCTTTACCCTACCACAGTGTGGTTTTTGGTTACTAACCGATTTAACAGTACATACCGCCTATGAGAGTTAGGGGTAGTAAGGGGTATCTCATTCAGATAGAGAGACATGGTATGAAACTGCAGACAACAAATTTGATTTATTTTTTCATGAAAAGGGTGTTACAAGAGTACCTGTGTCTTGTAAGAGCACATATAGCTATGCTGCATAGACACATTATGTGGATCCTCCACAGGTTTCTTATTCTGGATGTGCTGGAAAAAACATCCACTAGTATTGTGGAAATGAGTCAGTGGTTTTATGGGTCCTTTTAAAAGCTAAAGAATTTTTTTCTGCAGAGAGCAGCTGGTTATAATAGGTACTTATTTTGAAACGTGTTTTTTTTCCCCCACCCATCTGAATAACTTGACCTCCTTTGTTTTTTCACGGCAAGGGAAAAGTGAATCTGTGAGAGTATCTCCACCCCTTCAGAATGGAAATTTTTTCAGGGGGGGCAGCCAACTTTATAAGCAGAAGTTACATTGTCTTATGTTGCATAGTTGAATACATTATTTCTTTCTAGTTTTGGCTTATGCTGCAGCATTCCAAGTATCAGTAGTAGTACCTGTGTCTCAGATGTGGTCTGGAATTAAAAAATGTTTATGATGGTATTAATAAAAATTCTATAAAATCTGACATTCTTAATGTGGGGAACTGGGAAACCCAAAGCAAATATAGTTGTATTTTTCTCTTGAGCATTACATTTCCACTATGTTCTTGGTAACATACCCATACCTGCTAAAGTAAGAGAAGAATGCTCTGGGAGCTGCTACTGGTTACAGAGTACAGCTAATACTTGTTCTCCACAGAATCCTGTGGAACATGAGGCTTGGAAGTGCAGGAAGATTCAATTTACAGATGAAAACAATATATATTCCAATAAATGCTTTATAAAATAAATATTTCTCTATGTGAGATGCTGCAAAGAAATAAAAAAAGTAATTAAACTTTTTATAAAATCAAGGGTATGCTAGCAGAGCTTTTTATTTGCAGAATAAAAATAAAATGCCTGCTCATTCAGTGATGCTTCCATGAAAAATGATGTCACATCCAGTATGAAAGAAGATCATAGTGTGTGAATTCTCCAGTACAAAAAAAAAAAAAATGTGGGAAAATTCCCAAAAAAAAAAAAAAAAAAAAAAAAAAAAAAAAAAAGCTTTTGAAAGGTTTATCTTCCAAAAGTGAGAAAGTTAACTTCTCTATTGTGATCATCCAGAGAGGTAGTGTTACAGACTTCTAGGGTATCTGAAATACAATTGCAAAGTTCCTAATTTAAAAGCCCACTGTCATCTTGTACAAATGTGTTTACCCTCTGTGTTAGTATGCATGCCAGGATCAGTTCATTAATCTGATTCTTTTAACACATGAAGGAATGTTGGTAATAAGATGCTGGAGATGTGGATTTTATTTTTAGGTCTAACACAACCTTTCTGTGAAATACTGAACAAGTAATATGAGGTTTTGTTATTTGGTTTCTCATTAACTTAGGAGAAACACCTTGGCAAAAGACTAAAAGTAAGCATCAAGACTTTCAGTGTGATAATCACCAAAGAATATTCCTCTTTATAACCAGTGTGTCATACATTTACTTTGAGGAAAACTGTTGTCCTGTTAGTTTTTCATGTCCTGAACAACTGGTGGAAAATTGGTGAGCTGATAAATACACAGAGGGATGTGAATGTCATTAAATGTTCTGGCCTTTTTGATTTCTCTGATAGTTTCGTGGATTTTTACTGTTGCTTGTAAAGAATTATTTGTTGGTTGATAGTATTTCACAGCTTCTGTCTTCCTAGATTTTCTTTTTGCCTGAAAGGAAAATAAAGTTTGTTTACTTGTGAAAGAAATGAGAATTCCATGTCATCAGTGCTAAAACTTTGTTTTCTTACCCTCCAAACTTTCTAGCCATACATACAGCTGCTATGGATATGCTGGGAGGAGCTGGAATAGAAAAACAGTGCAGAAAAACAGACATCCTGGCAGATGCTGCATATTGCATTTTGACAAAACCAAAAACTTTCACTGGCAACTTCATTATTGATGAAGTTCTGCTGAGAGAAGAAGGAGTTAAGGATTTTGATGTTTATGCAATTGCACCAGGTAAAAGAAATCTTTAAAGGTGAGAAATAAGTTCAAGAAGGAGGGAAGGATATATGGAGAATATTAATACAGTTTTGTTTCCCAGGGTTCTTAGATTAGTTTATAAAAAATTGTGCTTTGCCTCAGCTTTGAGAACATGCCTACTGGAAAGCCCATACAGATCTACCAGGAGTTAAATATTTAAATGCCTATTAAATTAAATTAGGAAATCCTGTAATGAAAAGAATACCTGCACTTTAGATTGTATATATTACTATTCAAGAACTCACAAGATAGATTTTTATGTTTTTCTTCTCTGACGTTCACCATTGCAACCTTAGAAGCCTTCTAGGTCAGATTTTAAATGAGCTAAACTCTAACTATCTTATTTCATGGTGTGTTTTTCCTTTAAATTTCCTTTAAATTTATAAATTCAGATATAGTACTACTTGACTGTAGTTTCAAATTAAATGGATTCCTACTGTGTAAATCCAATTTACTTGGATTTATTATTACCTAACTACAATTAAACATTACATTATTTTTCTTCCCTCTTAGGTCACCCTCTGATGCCTGACTTCTTCTTAGATGTTGAAATTGACACTACAGCTATGAAGCAAGAAAGATATGGTAGGGAAAACACTGTGTGTACAAATCCATAATTTTCATAATTAATTTCATTTCACAATAATGAATGCCCTCAATTTTTCTTTTTTCCACTATGAATTTGAATTCCACTCAAGCTTTTTAGCAAAACCCCTTTTCTCATTTGGAGAGTAAGATTTATGGAAGTGACTATGCAGTTAAACTGAGAAAAAAAAAATCAGACCTCCTGCAGGACTTTCATAGTATAAAGTCAGTGCATTATTTTGAAGAATTCTTTTTTAATCATCTAAATTGTGGTAGTAGGGAGGTCACAGGTATTGCTGGGAGAAGAAATTAGACTGCAAACAGCATATTTTGCAGAAATATATCCTTTGCCTTGCTTATCTATACAAAAGAATATGACATAAACCCTCCATGGCTTACATGAAATGTGCACAATTTACACAATTAAAATAACTCTTGGATGAAATGTTTTGGGGTTTTTTTACAAAAGTGTTGCTTTTGCTTTTTCAGAATTGTGTGTCAAGTTGAAGGGCAACTAAAAATGCCGAACCAGTTTTATAGGAGTGTCAAAATAGGGATAAGGCCAGGGCAGAGGAGGCAAACGTGGAAGTGTTTCTTTCTGTTGGAAATACTCCTTGAGCAGTCACACTAGGACTGTTCTGCCAGGGACAGGTGATGTTAGTTCCTTGGGCTCCCAGTGCAGGTTATTTTGTAGGGACTCAGAACAGACCTAAGTATTTTTTTTAATGCTGAAGCCACCTGAGAAATTTCAACACCGTTTTAAGGGCCTGTTCAACTTGCAGAAGTTTTCCTTTATTGTTAAATGTGCTTGTTCATTGTGGCGAAGTAAACTACTGATCAAAGCAGTAAGTTGATTTCCACCTTAGAAACCTTTGCAGAAGAATTTATGAAAATATGCATGTTCTTTTAAGACAAATAAGACAGAAGTATTTTGGGATGAAAGTGATGGCTATTAAAGCCATTGATTTTTTCTTTTTAATGTTGTCAGGAGCAGTGTATGGATTACATTAGAAAACTGTTGTGTGAACATCAGTAATGAACTGTAAATAGTCAGAATTAGAATTTTACTGTGGTTTTATTTTCACTTTTCTTTTGATCAATCAGGAATTGAAAATTATTGCAGAATTACATTTAGCAATGTACACCTATTGAGATTCCTGGGTGGATGAAGCATCCTTTATCAGTGTTAATACTGAAATGGTAAAATAATAATTTATCCCACACTGAAGATTAAATCTATTCAAATGACGCTCTCTGTTTATATTTCTACATTCATTTTTAAAGTGGTTTGCATTTGAAACAGAAAAATAATCTTTCTCATAGGTGCTGCCCAAAAGGAGAAGAAATTAAGTGGATCCCAGCAGGAAGGAGCAGATGGAGCCAAGGTTAAGACAGACTCTGCTGCAGCTGAGCCATCGGGTCCTGTTGCAGAGACGTTCAGAGTTATTCAGGGGGCAGTGACTGAAGACTATGTGAGGAGTACTCAGGGTGTCTTTCAGTTTGAGCTATCTGGTAAGAGCGTGGCTTGTGCAGCCTTGCCTAGCAAGCGGCACGGGGTGTTTTCAGCCAGAAACCCTTTGGAAGCCGCTGTTCTTCTGCTCTGGGTGCCGCTCCTGCTCCGGGCCCGCTTGAGCAGGTGCCAGGAGCTGCCGGCCCTGGTGCCACAGGAGCCTCTGCGCCGGCGCCGTGCCCCGCTCAGCGCTGCTGTGGCCACAGGCAGGGCGCTCTCGGGGCGCAGGAGAGGCGCCTACTCCAGCAGCTCCGTGGGTGAAGTCGCCTCAGGGCTCTCCTGCTGTGGCCCGTGGCGCTCGGGCGGTCTGGGGGACAAGCGGTGACAGCTGCACAGCATCTGCCGGCATGCGGAGCACCACGGGCCCGCCACAAAGGCGCACGGCTGCAGCCGTCGGGCAGAGGCAGCAGAGAGGGAGGGCACGGTACGCTCTGCTGCCTTCTCACCTGGCTTTGCTTTCTGTCCAGGGGATGGTGGAGGCACTTGGTACATTGACCTGAAGACCAAGGGTGGGAGCGCTGGCTTTGGAAAGCCTCCTGTGGCAGCTGATGTGGTTATGAGCATGTCGAGTGCCGACTTTGTGAAAATGTTCACAGGTGAGGGACACAGGCCTTTGTCGAGGGATGCAGGGGCCCAGAAAAGCCTCTGCTGACGGGGGAGTAGAGCGGCCTCTCACTTGCTGACCTGGGACTGGAGGGGCTTTTTGGCTCAAGGGAAAGTGCAGGCAAGGAGTGCTTGGATTTTTCTGCACTCCTGTGTCCTGTGAACAGGAAGAGTGCAAAAGGCTCCACTGCTCTTATTAACCAGGTAGTGACACTTTAGCAGTCAGCGTATCTTCAGAAAGAATCCGGTATATGTGCTGGACTTGTGCTCTAAGCATGTCTGAGCAGTGTTTCCTAAATGTGTGTTGCTTTTTCCAGGAGGACTTGGTAGCAATATAGATGCTAAGTTTTCACTGTGGGGTCATTGTGTTATCCTGTGCGAAGGCTTTTTCCAATTCCTTTGATATTCTGATTGTCCTGTTTCTTCTTTTTAGGTAAATTAAAGCCAACTCTGGCCTTCATGTCTGGAAAATTAAGGATTAAAGGAAACATGGCATTAGCAATAAAGCTCGAGAAGATGCTTTCACAGCTTAATTCTAAACTGTGAGCGGAAGCCCATACTTGCACAACAGTGGCCTTTCATATAGAATTGCAATGCTGTTTCAAATTTTTAGTCCTAGTTTTTCTAATGCGGTATAAGAAGCATTCATAAAATGTGAGATTTTTATAGAAGTAACTCACTCTGATTAAGAAGGCATCCATGATTAAACTAATTCCTTCTCAAGAATACACTTAGGTTCCAGGTGTGTTCTTTATTTCTTCTCCTCTGGATCAATGTAGGACGTCTAAAGTAAGTTTTTCCCACATAGCTGATTGTGCACATATCCCATCGGAAAGGCGGGTAGAGCAAATGTCACCCTGAAGATCAGTTCTAGAAGTACTATGCCGAATTTACTAATCTGCTTAGAAGTAGAAATAATGTAGTCAGTTTAAGAGAGCTTTAATTACATCTGGTAAATTAATATCTTAATTTTTTCTTTTCTTTCATGAATTTATTACCTACACGTTCTCATACCTCTGTATTGCACTGAGGCTGCACAGCTATACCAAGTGATGAGCAGGTTTTCTTATGCAGTGGTACACTCACACATGTGCGTGCTCGTGTGCTCTCTCTCTTGCTCTGCCTTCTACATCCTTGCAGCCAGTTGTTTCCCCTTCCTTCCATTTGGCTGGAAAAGATATAAGCTCACTAGTAAATGATGCATGCCTCGAATTTGTAACTGCCCAAGTGCACACATGGGCTGCAACTTCATGAGACAGCATCTGCAAAGCCAGATGGACCAACCTCTTAAAATGTTCATTCCCGATGGCCAAAAACTGCCCAGAGTTTGGATCCTTCACTCTTCTGAGCAAGCTGAGAAGGCTGCAAGACTTAGGATTTATTTCTTAATTAATTTAGAAGCCCAAAAGTTTACAACTTTTTAAAGCTTATCTTGTTTAAAATTGCTTATGACCAGCATTGAGAAGGTCACACGTGTATTGCTTTAATCACAGTTCACAGAATTACAGAATGAGTCAGTTTGAAGGGACCACATTGGGTCATGTGGTCCAACCTCCCTGCTCAAGCAGCATTGTCCTAAAGCACATTGCACATTGAGGCCAGATGGTTCTTGAATATCTCTAGTGTGGGAGTCTCTGCAACCTCTTTGGGCAGCCTGTTCAGTGTGCAGTCAACCACACAGTAAACAATTTCTTCCTCATGTTTGATTGGAAATTCCTGTTCATCAGTTTTGCTTATTGCCTCTTGGCCTATTGCTTGGTATCACTGAGAAGAGCCTGGATCCATACTCTTAGCACCCTCTTTTCAGATACTTGCAGATATTGGTGAGGTAAGGCAGTCAAATTCTCATGTAAAACTATTTCACTGTTGCTGTGCAGTCTCTGGGATCCTGAAGAACAAGAAGATAGGTTCCTTTCTGACCAGGCACAAGGGGCTGGTGGTGTTGAAGGAGGGAGAGAGAGGAGGTGGCTCATCCCATGCCGGGCATTATGGTAGCATAGCAAAGGGTGGCTCTAGCCAGGGGGCACTGCCAGTGGGCTGTAATGTGATCACTCCAGGTCCAGCTCACACAGTGGAGTGCACTCAGCATCTGTGCTCAGCTGAGCCACCAGCACGGCTGTCAGCCTGAGGCTCTGTGAGGTCTGTGTGCCCTACCTACCTACCAATGCCACCAGTGCCAGCCGCTGTGCCCAAAAGCTTCAGGCTCCACTGCTCAGTGTCTGCTTGCAGCCCCCATCCTGGTGTCTGAGTTGGTCACCACTCAGACCTGACTGCTGGACTGCTGACCCCAGATTACTGCCAGTCTGCTCATATCTGGCAGCTGAAGGATAGCAGAAGTGCTGGCTGTACATGGGATGGGAGGGAAAGAAGATCGAGCACTAGAAACCAGAGTCCAGTGGAGGAGACCAGACATCTCAAGTGATGGTGATAGTGCATACATACATACTGCTGGCTGCTGATAAGAAGTCCTGTGCTCTGCTCTCTACGCTGCAGAAAGCCCACGGTCCTGGCGACAGGGGGGAAGACACCCCCCTGCTCTCCCAAATGTCCTTCCCTCCAATGGTGCAGCATTCACCCGGAGCTAGCTCCTGACCCGCAGCTACTCGCAGGAGAACNGCAGGTGTCTTCGGCCCTGTCCTTTGAGTAGTGGGTAATGTAAGTGTTTACATGCTTCCTTTGATTCAGTTCCATTAACTCTCAGGGGAAAATCTTTCCTACCTGTCTTACACTGCTTAGGAACACATCTTTGGGGAATACTAGGTTTTGGCTTCTTCTCATCTTGCCATTGAACAAACTGTTTCTGGACTGTATTATTTTCAGGAAGGAAGAAAAACTTCAGTTACTTAATTTCTTTTCTGAAAGACCTTTTTTGTTATGGTATAAACTTACATAAGCTCATTTAACTGGAAACATTTCTACTAATTTAAGAGTATGTACAGTCTTCCAGGTACTCTGGAGACAGTGGAAGTCTATTCAATTCCAGTAGGACTACAAGAGCTACTCCTGGGATAGTACATGTGCTTTTAGTGACTCAGGTTAGCCCCTCTACAATGATTGTGGCAGAGATCGTTCAGTGGCAGGGAATTCGGATATCAAGTGCCTGGCACAACACTTGTTTATTCAGTATCAGGACTTTGAACTGAGTTATAGAAGAGTGCAGGGTTTTTTAGAACTGGAATTTGCAAATGGCAATACATTTCTTCTACCAATGCTTTAAACAGCCAAGCATCTACCTTCAGAGTATCGTCTGGGGAATAGCTGTTTCTATAGAAGGCATTATTTGCTACCACTCCCTCACAAACAGTCTGTTTAACACAGCAAGATCCCATTTTCAGCTCACAAGGTTGAAAATATCATTGACTTTTACTGCATATTGTAAAACTTTATATCAGTTACCAAAATGGGAAAAACAAGGCATTTTTGTGAATAAGTTACATAGTTATAAATGTAACTTACATACATAAGTTACATATACATTATATACATATGTATTTAAGTTACATATACATACCTATATACTAGCACATTTAATTTACCATCAGGATTCATGGTAGTTTGTCTTTCTAGGATGTCTTTTTAGCAGTGACACAGGCACTAGTTATCATATCAAGCATTTGCATGTGATCCAACTTGGAGAAACTCCCCAAACTACAGTTCTATTTAGTCAGAAATCCATTTATTTAATAAAAAGAATGTTTGAAATCCAGCTTTACTCATTACTGAACTCATCTGTCTTCCCTTGCTTGTGGCTTTATATTGGTTTCACATTTTGCACCAGCATTAGCATTGCATGTGCTCCAAGATTGTTTTTTTTCCCTCTTTTGCCTGTACAACATACCATAACAGCTTTCCTGGAACAGTCCAAGGTGTTTGATTATCCTTAATTTTTGTAGGTGTTCAGAATAGAGGAAGAAGTGAAAACCTGCCACCTTAAGTCTTTTTTAAGCTGTCTGATAGGAGATTACCTTTCATCTGGTTAATCACGTCAAAGTCTAGCCAAATTAGTTCAGGTTTGTATCATTATCAGCTACTCCTCACTGTCTGTGATCACCAGTCCTTTGCATGTGCATCCACAACGTGGTGCTCACAAAGGAGAGTAACCTACTTCACACACAGACAAATACAGGTTTTGCAGCCCTAAGTGGCACATCACATTGGGCAGAGGCAAAAATATGAGGAGGCTTAGAAGGCAGCACAAAGCACCACTATCGTGTGCCCCTGCAGTGTTACTCAGGGCATTGTGAAGACCTTTCCATGATGGAAAGTGTATTCATGGGCTTGAAGAAAGTCATCTGTGGGGCTGTGAAGGTTGTCCAGGAGACCATGATTTGGGATTTTCTGATCTATACAGAGCAAATTAAACAAAAGATGGGCACTTAGAGATAGGGTTGATGTTCTCATGTGCCTGGTCTGTGATCATCTCCATGATTTTTCTGTTTAAGATCCCTACTCCTCCATGTTTAAGATGACAGGCAATCTACAAACAGAAAAAAAAAAGAAAAAAAGAAAAAAAAGAAAAAAAAAAAAAAAAAAAGCACCTCCACTGCCAGCTGAAGCATTCCTAGTCTCTTCCTCTGTTTCCCAGCCCACAAGGGTACCTGTGGCTCATCTATGCTGCTATAAAACTGTGTGGTCCTGCTATGAAGCAGAGTGGGAAATGCAACCAGGCAAATAATTATGTCTTTTTTCCTCAAGTTAATCCAAATGAACTCTGCAACTTTGTTAAAATGATAATAATAAAAAGCATCCAAGAACAAAACCAAAACAAAACAACAAAAACTCAAACCACAAATGAAAAAACAATCAAAACCACAAATGCACAAAACAGAGCATAATCTAAACAACATAGCGAAACCAAAGCAATACAGAAAGACAGATATATTTTGTTCCATAAAAACAGGAAATAAATAATGGAAACTGGATATGTCAAGCTAAACATACATGGATCTTTGTGGAGAATAGAAAGTGTACTGTGAATGTAAATGCCTTTAACGCTAACACTGCTTAAGTTTACATTAAGTTACTTCTTCAGTTTGTAGTTCTGATTTATCTAAAGTCAGCAAAGTCTTTACAGCTAATCATATAAGAATTTACTCAAATGGACAAATCAAACTATTTGGATAAAGCATTTCCGTCTGTAGGATGTCCTCTGTCCTTCTAGAAACATCTAACCACCTGCTGCCCTTGAGAATTTTCTCTGATGTTCAGCTGGGTGTGTTTCTCCACAAGACCTCTAACCTACAGCAGCGCCCATGGTGCCTCACTTAACCATGCAGCTGACTCAGATATAATGTTACATTGGGATGATTAGTGTCAAGCTCAGTTATTTTTTCCCTCAGAAACAGCTGGCTTAATTGCACGTCCTCTGATTATTACTATGCAAACAAAAGTGTGGAATAGCAAAGATCCTGAGCTAGAATAAGGACAACTAAAACACAGAATTCTATCAAAATTCATTATCTAGTTAGGAACCACATCTTCCACTGCAAGATATTTCATTATAAATTCTAAACAATTTTTGAATGCTTAAAAGATTATTTCTATGATCTTGCTGCAATGGAAACATCTTCCTATACATTCTATAGTCTAAACTCTGAGTTGTTTGAAACGAATTGATGACTAAGAGAAAAGAACTTCAACAACAATGTATGAAAGCTTCAGAAACTGATAGAAGGCTAAAGAGCTGTAAAATGGAAACTGTGGTCAACCTCATTAGAGCTTTTCCTGTCATTTAAGCAGTTTTCCTTTTAATGGCATGAGCAAAGAATATATGGTGTGGTGTGGCATGGTAATGGTTATGGGTGGGGTGTGGTGTGGCGTGGCATGGTGCAGTATGGTGAGGTATGGAAAGACCACTGTACTTGCAAATAAAGTGCACAAGAGTACCTTTACGTGAAATAGCTTCCCTTGCCAAATGAGACTCTGTGTTAATAATTCACCTTTGATAAGGATTTTCTGTCTTCTCTAGGGAATTTTTAAATCAATGTCTCTTTAAGGTCTACTTGTCTGGGTTTTCTGTTTAAAGCATGACTTCAGTGCCTTCAGGCAAGCCCTCCTTTTTCATAGCCTTCCATCTAATTCAGTCATACTGTGCAAGTCAATGAACTTTATAAAACCTATGAATATCACTGCCAGCCTGAAAAAATGAAGCAGGTGTTGGTGAGTGATGCCTACTGTTTAATTCCTCCTCCTGTGCACCCCCACTCCAGTTGGCTTTGAGGAGGGAGCTGCTGCTTTGGGAGATGCGTGGAAGCTGAGGGAGGGCTGGAAACATTGGGTCGGTCGGTCAGAGCATGGTGCTAATAACGCTGAAGTGTGTTTGATCGGCAGCGGCCCATTCACTTAAGAGCTGCACTCGATGATCCTTGTGGATCCTTCCCAACTCAGAATATCCCATGGCTCTCTGAAGATCCCCTGAGGAGGGCACGATGGCTAGCCAGACGACTCTGTTCTCACTGAAGTACTTTGGGAAACCGGGAGCAGGAGGGAACGACACAGCAGCTGACCACACGGGGGTGCGTGTGAGTAGGGAGGATGAGGCCGTCGCTGGAGTAGTTCGGGAAACAACACGCTCGCAAGTAAAACCCCGCTGTGCGGAGGTTTCCGCTGACTTCACCGAGCCATCGGTGAAAACAATCACCATATTGCCTGTTTGTACTCTAGACAGCACGGACATAATAACTTCTAGAGGATTTTTACCTACATCAAGAAGAGAAAAGATCACGTTTTACTATGTGGATAAAGGGAAAAAAAAAAAAAAAAAAAGAAAAAAAAGGGGGGGGGAGGGGCGGCGACANGAGAGCCGGGGGAAGAAGGCAGCAAAGGGAAACAGTGTGCAGTTTAGGGATGCCAGCCCAAGACACATAGAACATTACCCCAAAGATCTTCCACGTGTGTATTGCTGCAACAAGGAAATGTTCCCTTAACAGTGAGCATAATTAGGACATGCAGCAGCAGACAATTAATCTGCAGAAGAGATCCCTCTTGATTTCTTAAGCAGAAAGCAGATCTTGTCAATAGGCATGAAATTCTAAAGAAAAAAATCTGTAAGGCCAAGAACTTCAATCTGGAGCAATAGCATCCTGCAAAAATACTAATTATTAAAACTCATCAAAGAAAGAAGTGAAAGATATTTGAAACAGCTTGAAAATTAACATCCATCGGTTTTAAAGCTGCTGGAGGCACTTTGTGCTGTTTTCTTCTCTTAAGCCTGAGCTTAAATGAAGAAGAAACACATGAACGTGTTTTTTTCGGGGGGGAGAACACAAGGTCATCTTGACCTATCTCACAGACAGAGCATATTTCTAAATCCTTGATGTTTTTGCCTGACCTTGAAGATAAGAGAAGAATCTCAGAAGGACCAAGTGGTAGAAAACTGTTTTTAAGTTATGAGAAAAGTTTAATTGTTCTTGACTTGAACACTTATGAATCAGGTCAGGAAGCTGAATCATTTAAGCTGAAAATATTGCAACAATTCCAAGGAGTGAACATCAAAGTCTCTTCCTTTTTTTCTTGCTAATCAGTAGATAAAAGAAAGCCTTCCGTTATTTAAAAAAAACTAGTGGGAGACTTAATTATTATTAATTTGAAGCCAGGAGACAAGTCATACATTCAAGAGCTAACAGGTATGACTTTGATAAAGCAGTGGTGAATATGTAAGATGTGTATTCTTTGGTAAAATCTTTACAGTTACATTCATTCAGCATATATTGGCTGAAGCCAAGAGAAACTTTAAAGCAAGATATGCTGATAAGTGTTTTGGCTTTGCCTCTTGTTTTTAATAGACTAAACCCATGAAACCCGAAGGAAAAGAATCATACAAAACTATTTTATATTAAAAGATTGAATAGCATTTCTCAGGGATTGGTGTTGGGACCAGTAGTCCTTGAACATCCTTGTTGGTGCCACAGAGTGGGATTGAGTGCACTCTTAGCAAGTTTGCCAATGGCACTGAGCTGTGTGGTGTAGTCAGCATGCTGGAGGAGGGGGATGCCTTCCAGAAGGACCTTGACAGGTTTGAGAGGTGGACTTATACAAACCTCGTGAAGCTGAACAAGGCCAAGTGCAAGGTGCTGCACCTAGATTGGAGCAGTCCCAAAGACAAACACAGGCTGGGTAGATAATGAATTGAGAGCAGCCCTGAGGAGAATGACTTGGTGGTTAAGAAGTTTGACATGATCCAACAATTTGCATTTCAACCCATCAAGCAAGAAATGTCCTGTGCTGCATCCAAAGCAGCATGGCTGCAGGGTGAGGGAGGGGATTCTGCCCCTCTGCTGTGCTCTGGTGAGACCCCACATGCAGTGCTGCATCCAGCTCTGGGGTTCTCAACAAAAGAAGGAGCTTCTGGAGTGAGTCCGGGCCACAACCCCTGCCATGGCAGGGGCTGCACTAGCCTTAAAGTCTTTTCCAACATAAACTATTACAACATTCTGTGATGAAGATGATGATTTTCTGTTTAGACAGAGTAAGTAAGGGAAGTCCAAGTTGTTCAAGTCACTGAAGTCTACATCCATAGTGTCTAATCCTGCTAGCATTTAAGTGCATTTTCCAGTGTTTCAAACATCTCACAGACACTCACAAAGCCAAGAGCTTCTCTTTTCAAGATTATGAGAAAAGAAACATTTTACCAAAATGCTAGAAATTTTTTGGTTCACAGGAATTGTAGTAGGATAAGTTGCTATCAGACTTAGAAAATTGACAGCTTTATACAGGTTTTCTATATTCAAATATAGGATATTGTTTGATTGCATTTTGAAAAAGCATTACCATTTGCCATTTCCTATTGTTTTGTAACAATATTGTAGTTCCATCAGGCAAATGGACTGTAAAAAATGTGCTGCACAGCAGAATGCTTTTGTTTTAAATGTATAGCAAGAAATTTCTGTGAAATAAAAACTGCATTAACAAAGATGGCACTTGGCCACAATTGACTCCATTCTGGTTGCTGCAACCTGTATCACCTGCAAGGTTGTTTACTTATGGAAACAGGTGGAGCACAACTTGTCCCATTGCTGTCCTCAGGAGCCTCTGATACAGAATATATAGCTTCATGCTGCAGATCTTTTTTGTCATTCCTATGTGTTATAAAAGAGGGACTCTTACAAGTGTAGCACTATATCAAATTGCTCTAATATTTGGAGGGAATTCCAGTTTCCTATTTTACCTCATGTGTTCCTCAGCCTCTTCATACAGAAGCGTAACTGTCAACTATGTCAGAGAAAAAAATCCAAGTGAGGGAGTGAAGGGGTGAGGGAAGGCTATTCTCTTCAAAACATTCCACTAACATTTATAATTAGAGTCTACTTTTTAAAAAGCAACAGAACACCTCCTTTGCTTACATCTTGAAATGAACTGTCAATGTAATGCTATCAGAGATGCTGCATCCTTAGTCTTCAGGCACATATGCAAGGAAGAGGGCACAATGTTTCCCTTCCTCATTCCTTGGACAAAGGATTAAGACTATCTGGCTTTTGTGTTAAAATGTAGAAAAGCAAGTTATAATAACACTTACTATGCATTCTAAACACAGAGAGCAAATGAGTATTTAGTTCATTAAAGGTTCTCTGTATGGTTTTCTCTTTGCATGATAACATGCAAATCAAAGCTTCTAATTTATTATAAATTGACAACAAAAATGCAACAGTGTACCTTTCACAGCAGTAGAGAAGATAGGTACCAGAATACAAAAGTAATTTGTCATTCTTTGGGGTTAATGGATCTGAAGGTGGGTGAGAACCACAATTAGAATAGGTATTATGAAGAATAAAGCTTTGAAAATGAAGATGTTGTGAATCATTTACTTAAAAAAAGATGAAGTAAATTAAAAGTTAGAACCAAAAAAACCTTCATCTATTATGTGCTGTTTATTTTGCTAACAGGTGGTTTATTTCTGCAGTGATGGTATAGTAAGTTACAATCTGTTAAGCAGAGATACTGAAAACAAAATATTTTCTGTGCACCATTTCTAGCATCAGAACCAGAAATACCTACCTAATTGCCACCTTAAAATTTTAGCTCATCTCCTTTAGAAAAATAATTTATGTTTTACAGTTCGAACACTGTTTTAACCATGGGCTGGACAAGAAGGAACAATCCAAAAAATCTATAAAATGTCACATAGATTAAATACTGCTGTACTTATCAAATATTTTTGAAACCTGACTGAGAATTACATTATGTTTTCATTGACTATAGCCCTCCTGAAATATAACTATAGGTAACACTATATGAAGAGTTATAAAGAAAAAGCTAATGCTTTACCTGAGAGTTGAGCTACAGAACAGAAACTTGAGTCACAGTCAGTCCTTCTCTCTGCTGGTGTGTTTGGCTCCAGTGAAGAAGGTGAAAATATAGTATCTTTGCACAATTTTGTGTTATTTTTTGACTTCCATAGGGTTTACTTACCCTTGGTAAGTATGTTAACAGGAATGAATTTGGATTAGTTGGTCTGTTTGCACTTTGCTAAAGAGTGAGGATGAGAAAAGCTAATTCAGATCTTAAGGGATTTTCAGTGGAACAAAGGGTTAATACCGGCTGAGTAGCGTGCAGTGAAGAAAGGACTTTGAAAAAAAAAGTGCAGCAAAGACACAGCAGACTGTGATTTTTTTGGCAATCACTACCATGAAGCATGTTTGAAAGGAAAGATTTTTCTAGAAGAGGAAACTAACATGGAAATTGCTCCTGTCTGCCACACCACTGCCCTTCTGATGAAAAATAGCATTAATGGTAGTTGGAGAGATTTATTGCCACACAGATCATGCAGTGAATCAAAGCATTACTCTGTCACATCTTTTAAAAAAATGACACACAGACAATCTCATTGCAGTGTTTCAGAAAAGAAGGGAGCCCCTGGAGTAGCCCTTTACGAGGCCTCTGGACAGGAGAGCTGCTTTTCCAGTTGCTCCAAGTATGCCTGCCATTGGGGTCATCATCCATGACTGACTGGGTGTCTTGTTTATAGCAGATTTGTTACTGCAGGTGTTCACAGACGCTGGGATTGAGGAGTCTCTCATAATCAGTCAAATCAATCTAATTCAAAACCACTGGCCTCCTGAACTCAGATAGATTACTCTCATCAACCTTGCTTTCAGTGTAGGAAGAATTTTCTCCCTTTGTTGCCACATTGGCATGGGTCTGTGGCTAGAGACATGAGCACCTCCACGTTTAGGTGGCAGCAGAATATAGGATCTCTGCCATGAGCACCTTATTGAGCAATCAAAAAAGGTCAAGAGAAAGCAAAGAATAGGCACTGCTTGTAGAAGTATACAAATAGGTTGGTTTCCACTGAAACACCAACAATGGGTCATGAGAGTTTATGTAAAAACAAACTACACACATTCTGCTGAGGGATAAAGGCAGCTATCCCCCTTAAGGTGGCTGTTTCCAACATCTGTTCTCAGTTACCTGCATTCAAACACTGATGATTTATTTTAAAATCTTCCTTGTGATCATTTCTCTCTGATAAGAAATAAATTATCTCAGCTTTCAAACGTGTTCAAATATTCACTAACAACTGTAATTTCTGTTTCCTAAGCTTGAATTTTTGAGAGGGTTCCTACATGGAGTTACCTCCTTCATGTCTTCTGTAAAGGGCCAGGGACTTTGCCTTTCTTGCTTGCACAGGAACTGTTGTATCCACAGTTTACCTTCAATATACTGGGCCTTGTGCTGCAGTAGTTGCACATTAGCTGATGTGGCTTCTTTCCAACAGGGGTGCAAATGACTGCAGGCAATGTTTCAGCTTAACCACGGATCCCTTATTTCAAAGTTCCTCACAGTCCATGTTCCATTTCACTTTCTGAATATTGCTGGAACTTTTAGTCCTTATCCTGCTAGGAATATAAATTAAAGGAATAGTGCATGTCCTGCTAGGAATATAAATTAAGGGAATAGAGCATCTTGCTCAGGCAACCTGCCTGACATTCACACTGCCTGACTTCAACACTGAACTTGCTTACCACTTACTTCTGCATGTTTCCTAAATGACAGACACAGCCCTGTCTCACACAGCCTCTACAATTACCTAGAAAATTATCATACATGGACCATCTCTGTGTAGGGCATCTCTATGAACCATGAAACATGGTCTCATATATTAAAGCAATACACAGAGATAAATATAACACCATTCAGCAACTTCACAATCTGTCTACTACTGCCTGTCTTTGTCTGTGTGCCAGTCATTTGAATTAATATCCAGTGAAAACAGACATGTAAGGATTATGCTTCAGTCTGTGACTGAGCAAGTTGCCACAAGCATCAAGTGGGCTGGAATTTTCCCATGTAGCTCTTAAATCCTTAAGCAGCAGAGGAAAGATCAATCCTTCACAGTTTACCATTTGATACTGAGTCACTCACTAAATACAAATCTTCATAGTAACTCAGAACAATTCTAAGTCAGTCATCCATGAACGAGAATACTTGTGGCTAGAGGCTTAGCTCCTACCTCCTTAGCTCCTACAGTAACCCAGTTTTTGTCATTTTGGCTTTTCTTGTGTCTCCTTGTACTTCTGCAGATTTGCACTGATAATACCACTCACTGTGCAAATAGCAGAGTGCAGGTTCATTCTAATTTTCCTCTCAAGATGCTGCTGCTAAGATTTCCATTCTCCAGGACTTGGTTCAGCCTATACATTTTTTCAAAGCATCATTACTCTATATAAAATGGCAGGGATCAGGTAATCATTATATTATTGGAGTTATCAGTTGCTTATAATGCTTCAAACAGAACATTGTAAAAGGAAAAGTCATCTTTGCTAGCTACCAAATCATTCAGCCCTGTTAAGACTGAGTCCTGAAATTTGTTGAGAATTTCTCATTGAAAGTGAAACTCAAACTTGAGTGCAAATGCACCAAAAACTTGAACAAGCCATCAAACTCAGTGAGGAGGAAGATAAACTTTTGCTTGGTGCTGTGCATTATATATGTGCATGTGTATTCGTGTTTGTCTTAAATTTGGTCTTCCAAATAATGAGAATGAGAATAAAAATATGGGCGCAAGGAAAGGCTGCAGGATCAATAAACTAGTCGGTCTCTAACACACTTTTTTTCCAAGCGCAATCACTCCTTTTAACACTCCTGCAGATTCTGAGTACTAGATCTTTCTTATTTTTATGTATCAACATACTGATACAGGTCAAGGTCTTGTTCCTGCTTATGCTATAAAAATTAGGAGCAATACTCCCTGATGACAAGGCATCCTATGTAATCCTATTGTTGTGTAAATCAACCAGTGACTCAATTAGTAACCGCATTCAGTTAAGTAGAGGCCAAATATCCTGACATGTGTCACTTAAACAAATAGCCTAATTTTATTCTGAGCACGCAAAGCTGAGCAAATAAAGCTAATTACCTTAATGAGGTAGGGCATCTGGCAGAGAAGGACACTGTGCCTGTACCACTTTCATTTGTTCCAAGAAGAAAGTGAGAACAAGATTTTGCAAAGAGAAACACCCCCCTCCATACACACACAGAACATAATGCTGTGTGCGAAATGCTGACAGCCATTTGAAGCACCAGGCAGCATGGTTGCAGAAGGTTAGCAATGGTTCACCAGGAGTGAGTATTTCTAAACTAAGAGATGTTCTTATTAATACTGGACAAAGTTCTCCCTAGTGATAGGCAAGGCACTGCTTGATCAGCTAAATGTTTCCTGCTACTACACATCCATACAGCTGTCAGCTCTCCAGCCACAGTTTCAGAAAAAGTTCAGGCTGTGAACATTTCCACTGGGTGAGACCAAGAGTTTCAGCCTTCTGATCCATGCAAAAACCTCTCTGGGAAAAGGGACACTTTCTTTACAAAGAATTACCTGAGAGGCCATCTTATAGAGCAGTTATTTTATAGATCAAAGGGAAAAGACAGGAAATGTGCCAGCAATCAGAATTACTATCTTCTGATCTATGTGATACAGGTCAAAGAAAAATTGTCAGAATATGTTCTAAGCTGTCTGCAGCACTTATCTGAACATTATTTTAAAAACAGTAACTAAACAGAAAAATTTTTAAACCCCAAAGCACCAAACCCATAAACAAAACAAGCAAACACAAAATGAAATAAAGAAATAAAACTATCCAAAACAAGGGCATAAGCCAAGCCACTTGAAAAAAAAATCAATTAGAAATTCAGAAGAGGAATTCAAAACAGATTAAGAAACCTTGTTTTTTAGAATAAACATAAGGACAGCCCTACCACAGTGAAATAATATCAAATACCATCAGGACTGTCAAAACCAAACAACATTATTTATTTTTGACAAAGGAAGTCAGTTAATAATAAGTCACAGTGAAACACAAGGAATGAAAAAAGCTGTGATGCTAATGCTTGGAGCAATGACTTACATTTATGAGTATTCTTGATGAACAAATATTTATTGGAGCATGAGGAATATAAGATAAGCATATTCAAATATGCAGGATCAGGACTGAATCAAACAACCTCACAGAAATATTAGTAATTATTGTAAAATTTGGTTTACTTTAATACTTTACTCTTTACTTTACTACTTTACTTTAATAAACCCAAAACATTACACAAAAGGATGATACAAAACTGTGGTTTCTGTATGTGATTGGGTTGAAAAAATTCAGTCTACAAACAAACATAATGTTGTTAAAACTAATCTAAAATAAAGGGACAAAATGCAACACCACCCCAAGCCCAGGAGAAGCTCGGAAAAGAGTTTTCTTTGTTACCTAACTGACACCACAAGATTATAAAATATGACTTCTCATTAAGCCAAAGAGAATCAGTGAGTTTTATTACAAGAAAAAGCTGCCTTGGTTTGTGCAGTTATTTCCATCAGACACTGTGCAGGCCCAAAGGTCTGACCACTGGGATCTAGCTGTAAGCTGGGACTTGACAGCTATGGCCTGTGATAGTACCTGGCATCACCCTTAATTACCATTCACCACTTCGCTGGTAAAAAAACTCACTCCTGAATCTTTAGTCAGCATCACCTTCCAGGCTCTAATCTGGGACCTCTTCAACTACAGGTTTCTGCACAGGCTTCCTAAGCTACAGTTTAGTTTTTGCATAATCTTATATTGAGAATAGGATGCTGAAGTTCAGCTGTCTGTCCACTGTGTTAGGCTGTGTCCAAGCTCCTCTGTTTCCTACTTTTGCTGTAAAGAATCTCTTTACAAGAACCCCAGAAAACTGAAAACCTCAGGTTCACACCTAAACCCTTCAGAACACCTCAGTTCCACATGCACAAACAAGCTGATGGTGAGTTTTCTTAGTATTTCTAGACACCTGGAATCATAGAATATTTTGATTTGGAAGGGACCTTAAACACTATCTCATTCCAACACCCCTGCCATGAGAAGGGATAATTTCTGCTAGATAAGATTGCTCACAGCTCCATCCAGTCTGGATTAGAACACTTCCATGGATGCAGCATCCACAGCTTCTCTGTTCCAGTGCCTCCCATCCCCAGAGTAAAGGATTTCTTCCTAGTATCTAACCTAAGACTACACTCTTTGCACTTGAAGACATTCATTCTTGTCCTGACACTAAATGGCCTTGTACAAAGTCTCTCTCCAGCCTTTTTTTAGGACCTTTAGGTTCTGGAAGGTGCTATAAATTCTCCCTGGAGCTTTCTCATCTCCAGGTTGTAAAATGCCAACCCTCTCTGTCTCTCCTTGTAAGAGAGGTTCTCTAGCCCCTGCTCATTGTCATGGTTCTCCTCTGGACTCTTTCCAACAGTTTAATGCCCTTATGCTGAGGACCCATAAATGGGTGCAGCACTCTAGGTGGGGTCTCACCAGAACAGAGCAGTGAGGCAGAATGCCCTCCCTCTCCCTGCTGGCCACACTACTTTGGATGCAGCCTAGGATATGGTTGGCTTTATGGACTGCCAACACATGTTGCTGGGTCATGTCCAGCCTCTCATCTACCCCAAGTCCTTCTCCTCAGTGCTGTTTTCAGCCCATTCCTGGTCCAATCTGTGTTTGTGTTTGATATTGCCCCAACCAGGTGTAGCACCTTGCACTTGGCTGTGTTGAAGTTTATGACATTTGCATAGGCCCCTCTCTCAAGTCTGTACAGGTCCTTCTGGATGGCAGCTCTTTCTGTGCAGCATGCTGACAGTACCACACAGCTCAGTGTCATCAGCAAACTTGCTGAGGGTGCACTGGCTGTGTCACCAACTAAGATACAAATGACCACCCCTGAGGAACACTACTCATCACTGGTCTCCACTCGGACATTGAGCCAGTGATCATAACTCTTTGAATGCAACCATCCAGCCAGTTCTTCATCCACCAAGTGTTACATCCATCAACTCCAGCTCAGAGACAAGGATGTCCTGTGGAAGAGTGTTAAATGCTTTGCATAAGTCCAAGATAGATGATGTCAATCATTCTTCCTTCATCCATAACTGCTTCTTTCATCCATAACTCCATGGTAGTAGGCCACCAAATTTGTCAGTAGTGATCTGCTTTTCAGCAAAGCCATACTGACTTCATTGCTTTCGCTTCAGAGAAGGAAGTGAAAACCATTAGAATGACCCTAAACTTTCTTTAGTGCAGTGTTCTTCCTTACAGCTCACTGGAAACTGAATTGCTTTCTTCTAAAAACCAGAATTCCCTTCTCTTCCACCCACACTGCAATGATAAAAATTGTCTAAGAAAGCAAATAATCTGTCTTCTTCCTCTTTATAGTGGTGCAGTTTCCTTCTCCTCGGGTGATTGATATGGTGCGCTTACAGACCTCTTCCACAATTTTCTGCTAGTGAACATGTGTTCTTCAGAAACAGTTAACTTGTTCTTCTCCACCACATACTTTGGGATAATCAACAGGAATCAATAGATTTTTATTACCAGTCTTATACCAACTACTTTAAGGAGTGTTACTGTGATATCACAGTGTGAAGACAAAGCAGCTAAAATAGCTGTAGCTGAAAAGTTTTTGATAAAGCAGTATGCAGTGATTCTCTTTGTGAACTCAATTCAGACCAGTACTGATGCAACTGAAAGCAAGCTTCTTGTCTTTCTTGTAAGCAAGACATTTCGATGATAAACATTTGGTTAGTCTCTGTTACTTAACTTTGTGTAGTGGCAAAAGGATTATTTGATTGTTTTGCCAGTATAGCTACATTTAACTGAGTTGTGTTCAACTATAGGGCTAAGTAATCTTTCCAGATTTCTTAATCTACATAATTTGTGGCAGCAAAAGCTTTTCAGTGTTGAGCGCACCAAAATGACAGACAATCTCACGATCAGGATATTTATATTTGACTATATTTCCATATTGCAGTGGTGAGGACACAAAGTGGTGTATTCACTTTGTGGATTCTGCATGCTTTAGCTTATGTATGTAATATACAGAAAACCAAGGGAAAAACATAGAAGAAATAGTTGCGCTATAGTCTTCATAGTAATACAACTCAAAATAAGTTGATATATGGGGAACACTGATTGTAACATCTGCACAACTAAATGCAGATGGCTAGAAAAATTTGTGACTATGCCAAGTGTCCACGTGTAATTTCTTATTCTGTTTGACATTTCACTGATGCAGATCTTAAAATTGTTTTTAGAAAGCCAAGCCCACAGAAAATCAAAACAAAAAGCTGAAATAAAGTAATTACCTTCTTCAAAGTGAAGTTTTTAATAAGTCTGTAATAAATTATTGGTGAGTAAAACTAGCATAAAAGCTAGGCTGACAAAAATCTCACTACATAACATATTAACTAAGGTGCAGCCTCCCCTTTGTACATTCACATACTCGAGCATACAAAGGACTGAAGGGCTAATGTAAACAGGAAGATTAATTAAAAAGACTCCTGCTATATTCTTCCTTCATTTGATATGCTGAAGCTAACTGCAGATGGGCAGATCACCTGTGCCAAGCACAAAACTCACTGTTTCCATTTCCCAGTGCCTTTGAAAACAAGACACTCTTATTCTACCAAAATGGTTTGTAGAGCTTTGAACCATGTGGACTCTTAGTAAATGTACCTTATCTTAATGCAGTCTGAAGCATCAGATTATGACTAGCCACTTATGCAGAAGAAATGATACATTTTTTAAACACGTTGTGAGCCATCTAGTGTTCCTGTTGTTGTAATTTTCTTCAGAAAGTTCTGTTTAGCTGGCATTATCATAACTATGGATCTTCACTACAGGATGGGCAAGGAATGCAACAAAAGAAGCATTTCTATGGGGTGAAAAACACCATTTCTGCTGTGATATAACCATGCACTTCTTTATGAAGGATGTACCAGAAGAGACATTTCAAAGCAGGTGAAAATGGGGTACTCCATTTCAGTGAGACTAAGCAGAGCTGGCATGCAAGACAGCCTATGAGGTGCAAAGGACATTGCTGGGTTTCAGTTCCAGCTCAGCTGTGTCACCCTGGGTAATTATTTGTATGCATGCTCCTCTGCCATATTTTATCTATCTGTTTTGTGAACTCCACAAGACTGCTCTTCTCCCCCACTACTTTCAAGACAGCTATCTGTGAAAATGAGTCACATTTCTAGCACAGGATAGGAATATTCTAAAGTACCCATGATCATTAATCACATCAGCTTTAATATGTCCATAGGAGAAGGACCTAAATGCTGGGAAAAAGTGAGTATACAACAAAGGTTGAGAAATAGTGTCACTTTGGAAGAAGAAATTTTTAACAAAAATCAAGGTACCATATATTAAAACCAGGTTCCCAAAGCCTTAAAAGAAGGCTTGCAACTTCAAATAGTATTTTCATTCAAATATGCTTAATTATTAGTAATAGTCATAAGGAGTATTGCTGCTGTCTTGTACAAGTATTTACAGAAATTAGCTGCAGCAAAGTTTACATTGGTATGTCATTAGTGCCCATATGCACTGAACTGTTAAAGAGCATACTAGAGGATGAATATGTCTTCAAATACCTGAGAAATACTTCAGAGCCTAAACTGTGCACCCTCCTCTGTTGTGATGTAACCAGAATAAGATCTTCAGTTATACAGGTTACTTTCTGTAACATTTATCTTTTAATTCTGACATCTGGGAAGGAGATAGTGTAATGTGGGATATCTGTCCATGACTGTTATGCAGATCTTTTAAGACAGAATATCTGTTACCTGAGTAGGTGAAATACACTTCAGACCTTTACAGATTATTATTTCCCTTGCTTAGTGTGTATTTAAACATTTTTCAAGGTTGAATAAAGTTTCTCCCCAGCTGCCATGATAGCCTCAACAACTTCTGACCCCAAATGCTACCACATTTGAAGCTTGTACCTTGGAGCCCAGCTTAGGCTTTGAACCTACAGAAAGTTCAGCCACCCGGATGAAAGAAACCTCAGTTTCTCTCTTCTCTTACCATCTCTTTGCTTATGAGATGCAGACATGTAGCTTTATATTGAATGGAAAGGAAAAGGGATGGCTGGAGGGCAGTTGTGAAACAGAAGCTGCCTCTCTTCTGTCCTTCAACCAGTTTGACTTTTGTAGGGTAAGAATGAATATCTGACCATGCCCTCAGTGTCATGTGGGAGATTAACACAGAGCATTTCTGTCAAAACAGGAGATTTGAATGTCCTGCCACTTTTCATACAGACAATTGACCTGAAATAGTTTTATTAACAGCATCCTTACAAACTCTTTTAAAAACTCCAAAACAGTAGTAGTGTTGGAAACACCCTGAACAATTTCTTTGTACATGCCTCTGGTAAAGACACGTATGCCCATCTATAGTGCTCTGTCTCAGGGAACCATTGAGACTGGTCCAGATCCCTTCTGGGAACTTGGCAAGAGTTAGACAAAAGTAACAATTTGTGATGGCACAAAACACTCTGGGTTTTGTTCTCACTCAAGGTTATGCTTACAGGACCTAACAAGGATGCTTACTACAGATAAGCTCTGACTTTGTTCTGAAGTCTTCTACAGTGAGGTGAAGCACAGACCATTGTGACACTCTAATCATCTTGGAAGGACACAATTTCATAGGTAAAGAAACAGGTTAGCTACATGTTCAATGTGCTGCTCATGTAACGTGCTGGAGGTCTCACTGGATTCAGTAAAACTGACTGAACATTGGGAAAACTGGATTTGACTCTAAGTGTGCATTGTTTGAAAACGTTAACTGTTTAAAAAGGGTTTGTTTGTTTGCTTGTGAGTTTGCTTGTCTGTTGTGAGCATGTGTGCATGCAATTCTACTGGAGATTTAAACAAATGGCAAGGTAACAAGAAATAACTGACTTCAGATGAGCAGTGAATCTGCTCCAGGCTTGCAGGAGTTACCCTGAGCATATTTATGACTATTCTTGCATGCACAAAGGTCTGAATATGTGGACTTACTCTATTTAAATTTTAAAATACTCACAAATATGAACTAAGTTACAACCATAAGGATTCTCTCAAAATCTCATGTATTAATATTTAATATTCTTCAAAATAGTTTTATTGTTAAAAAAGCTCTTAAGTAGTTTCTTTAATCTTATGACTTCTGGCTGGAGTTTTTCAAGAGACATTTGCAGGTGTTCCCTCCTGAAAATGAGAAAGTAAGATAAACCATTTCTCTCTGCCTCTCTGAGTTTACAACTATTCTACCTTGGGTTTAGCCACCTTCCCTGCTCACTGCTGCCAAATACCTCTTGGTCACTTCTACAATAATAATACAAGAAAAACTTATAGTTAAATAACTTCTTTCTGATGCAATGTCCCTTCAAGCCTTCTCAAAAATCATTGCTTTTGGTGAAACTGACCACATTTTATTACATAAGTTCTGAAAACACAGTTTGAAAACAGAAGTAGAAATATAAACAGACTTACGGATTTAGCCCAATGTCCCCAGCTCAGAAATTAACTCTGCAACTTTGATCTAGTATCTCACAGAGCCTGAATTAAGACCTTGGATCTCAGTACAAAAGACTTGCAGAATTAGGCTCTGGTTCCTAAAGTACAGCCCTTACCGTAAATCAGATTAAAATGACTGCCATTCAGTGCATTATATAAATTTAATTTCTATTTATAGCTAAATACATAGGCCACTCTCTTATACCACATTTTTTATTTCTTCAGATTCTAAAGGACTATTGGTATCCCAATATATTATAACTGAAATAAGGCACATCCTCTAAATCTCAAGTCCTCATAAAGTGGTCAAAGAATATCTGTACTTGAAAACAATGGGGAATAAGTATTACCAGGTATTCCAAAGAGAGGAACACAAAAAAAAATGCTACAAAAACATATAAAGAGACTGTGTACTGCAACTGCTTGACAAAGTTTCTCAGTTGTCAAACATTTCCAGAAGGAGCAAAAATAAAACTCTGCTAGGTGCATGGTGGACTGTTTCACTAGCCTGTCTTATCCAGTCAAACAGGCTTCCCAAAGAGATGGTAGACTGCCCAAGCAAAAGGCATTTGGACAATGCCCTTAACAAAATGCTTTACCTATTGGCTAGCCATGAAGGGGGCAGGCAGTTGGACAGGATGATCTTTGTAGGTTGCTTCCAAAGATCCTCTCCTCTCCTCTCCTCTCCTCTCCTCTCCTCTCC
>VXBR01003859.1:165426-221558 GCA_013400215.1 Cisticola juncidis
CGGGATGCGCCGGGAAGCGCTGGGAAGCGCCGCTCGGCGGGGCCGGCGCGCTCCCGTCCCGCCGCGGGGCGGAGGTGGCGGCAGCCGCTCGGGGCCTGTGCTTGCCCGGTTTTTAAACTTTATTACAGGCTTAGCCTTGTTAAGGTGGTCGAAAAATCATTCGGTGCGCGGGTTTCTTAGCGGTGGGTCGCGATGGGTTTTTGAGTCATTTGTGGTTTCACGTGGTAGTTGAAGTTTAGTACCCCAAGTCTGGGGAGTGTTTGTCTGTAGCAGAGAAAACGTGGAGCCGCTGCGGTTTCCCTTGTCGCTGGTGCCTGGTGGAAGTGCATATGTGGAAGCGAACTGATTGACATCTATTCTGCAGGGTTAATCAATAATCAGAATGGTTATTCGTGTAATGCATTTTTATAGACCTTACCGAAAGCCTGAACTGTGCAGCAGATTGTTGCAGGGATTGTTTCTACAGAATTGTCGCCCTCAGAAGATAAAAATATTTTTAGCAAGTCTGAAGTATTGTGCTCCCAGTGCTGGGATAGTGTGATGGTAGCTGTATGTATGTCTTGATAAAGTTTCTCAACTTGAAATTAAGTAATAAACCCAAGTTTATTATGTGTAGTGCCTACTTCCCTCATTACTTCTTAAGTGAAAATGTGATTGCTGATATTTTTCCTTTACCTATTGATATTTCAAAATCCAAAGTATGGGAAATTTGGTCATGGTGGGAAATTCAACTGCCTCAGGAAGCAAACCATGCCTAAGATTTATTTTTTTTCATCATAACTTCACATTATACAAAGGTGAAAATAGAAATGTTCAGTGAAGTCAGCACTTCTAACTTCATGCAAAGATGTAGATGTTGCACTAACTTAAATTTGCATCTTGCCATTCAGTGACATGTAAAACCTTTGCTATTCTTAAAATCTAGGTATTCTTACACAGAAGTTATGAAGGCTTCTTTTTTTTTCCTTGTGATTCAAAAAGCGTCCTGATATCTTTTAACACACTGTTGTAGTAGAAGCCGTTATAGGGAGACATGTCGATGATAACAGAATTGTACAAATGCTGATTAATCAAGTTAATAGTCTTAAGAAGTATCTTTTTGAAGAATTTAATTTAAAAAATGTACTGAGTAATTCTGCTATGATCAGCATTTTTTTCATATTTGCTTTAAAACTGCATGTTGCAAAACTTCAAGAGAAAATTAAGAAAATTCTCACTGGAGTGAGAATCTTTTTTATTAATCTGTAAATGCACTTATGATGGAACTTGTAATTTTGTTTTTCCTTTGTTCTGTTTGAGACTACAGGGTTGTTTTTTTTCTTTAGTTGTGGAATTGCCAGCTAACATGGGTGTATGGTTCCTATGCTATCATACTACTAGTATGATGCGTGTCTTTTCTCAAGTATATATTTTTTAATTTTTGTAAAAGTTTTGTTAAGCATAGTGAAACAAAGATTATAGACATATTAAAGGTGCATCAAATGAGTGTTTTAAAAGAAATTTTTGAAGTAGAGCCTTTATGTGTTTCAGTGAAGATGCAGGTGGTTGGTTTGCAAGTTTGAGTATGCTCTGAGATGCCAAAAGCTACCTGTGACAGTTTAAGAAGACCTGGAGGTTTTGGGTGATTTGGGGGTGTGCTTTTTTTTGTTAGATGCTAAATACCTTCTGAGAATTGAATGTCATTGGTTGAGCTCTAAACTGTTAGTTGAAAATGCAAGCTGTAGATGTTGGTTAAAAATGCCCTAGCAAACTTAAAGTAAAACAAAATCTTTCATAAGCCATCTTGTGACTTTATTTTCAAGAGCACTTAATTAGAAAAAAAAAGTAAAAGAAGAAAAATTGCATTTTCTTGCCGCTTTAATACAGAAATGAAATAAGGCATCAGTTTATTTCTGTGGAATGCTGAGGCTTTTTTAGATTCAAACCTTTTATTTAATGAGGGTGAGAATATGTAAAAGTAAACACAGAAAAATAATTTTTTGATCAGAAAACTTCTGTAGAATTCCAGTTTTATGGCAAAGAAATTGACTCTTTATTTAAGCTTATTATGTTAGCAGGAAAATGTGACTCAAGTTAACCTGGTAAAATTCAAAGAAACCAGAACGGTGTGAACTGTAATTTTTTATTGGCTATCAAAAACAGACATGTATGTAGAACTATGGGTGTTTATAGTTGAGGTTAAGTGGCCTCCTTGTGGGTTAGTAAGAGGCAGACTCAGGAACAACACTTAACACAGCATCTCTATTTTATTTTCGAATTAAGTTCAGTCATTCTGGTACCAGATTAAATCTTCAGGTAACAAAACTTTGGAATTCTGGAAGATAATGTTCAAGCTTTTAAAGAGTCATCAACCACTTCTTTGTTATTATCCATAGATTTCTGACTCAGAAGCCATTTTTTAAAAAAAATTATATTCTGCATTGAATTACATCGTTTACTTTTTCCTGTGGTTGCTTCATGAATGCCTTTTTTTAACCCACTTTGAGTTATGTGCTTGTGGAAAACATGTAGTATAGCCTAGTATGAATGAAGTTGTCTCTTCTTCTGAGCTTGCTGTTTATCCCCAATCTTGTTTACTACTACTATCTGATATAATCAGAAATGGAAATCATCTATCAGAAACACGAAAATAGCAAAATACAAATAACTCTGTTAGTTTCCCTAGCAGTTGTCAAGTTGCTGTTCAGTTGATTTGGTCTGTAGTGAAGAAAATTAATCTGCTTTGTGTGCCCTATCCAGGGAGATGAGCAATTGATCCGAGTTCTACCAGGGAGCATTTTCAGGTTTTCTGCTGAACTAATCCTGTGTTAAGTGATAAGGACAAGTATGTGTCAACTTTGTTTTAAAGGATATCCTGATTAAACAAATCTTGTGTCAAAACATGAGGATGAGAGTTAGTTATATCATAAAATTTTGCCTGCAGCAGCTGTTTCAAAGTACAGTTCTTAATTCTTTTGCACCCTTTAACTGTTGCGTGTAATTGCACTCATACTTCTGGTTTTCTGCTTTTGACCATGGTATATATTTTGTACTTTTAGTTTTGTTTGATGCTGCCTATTTTTAATGAAAGACTATATTTAAGAGACTTTTTTTCCTTTTTCTTTTCCATTTCAGCATGTGAAAATTGTGCCTATTTCTTCAGATCTGTGGACGTGCGTTTTACATTGGAGTTAGAGGCAGAATTTTTGACACACTTTGCAGAGTGGGTAGGTGAAAAAGTATTTTGTCTTCTCCTGTTGATACCACTCTTTCCTGCTCTTGCTGTTTCCCTCTTGGCCAAAGTTGCTCAAACTCAGGTCTGCTGCCAGAAGAGCAGCACTATCCTCAACAGTGCTTTTCCGCACCTCCCTCATAGCGTAGCAGCTGCCATATGTGAACTGCCTGGTTAAATGTATTATTCCAGTACCATGCTGTCTTGCAGTTGTTAGTCACTGCAGTGAGAACTGTGAAAACACAAGGGTGAGGAATGACATGACTGCCTTTGCTCATTGCAGCCATAGATCAGCTTAAACTGACCAGGAAACCACACCCTGAATTTGTGGTGAAAGCCAATGGAATGAGTGCTCATATGATTCAATACACCAACCATTATCTTTGCAATTAACTTCCTTAATCATGCTGAACTACTAGTAATTTAACTTGTTGCCATTCTTATTCATTAAAAGACATGTGTATTACAATGGCATTTAAAGTCAAGGAGAAGATAAATCATTCTTTCTGCACAGTGAGCAGTAGAAGCAAAGGAATCAGAATTGTGTTTTCCTGTGTACACTCTGTGAAAGTGAACGTACCTCACACAAGTGCACGAGTGTATGGTGGGCTCAGTGCCGTCTGTTAGGGTCTTACCATTTAAATGAGACATTACTATTTTCTTGGAAGGTGGATTGCATTAGTCACTGCATTATGAGGATGATCCAAAACCAGTTCACATATAGGCAGAAATCAAGTCTTACCATGTCTTCTGCTTTGAGTGGTACCAGACCATATGGCAAAATTGGGGAATGGTAACCCTTTCCTTGCCTGTAGGTTGCACAGTAGCTACAACTGAAGTGGCACGTGAGAAGGATGTGACAAGATTTTAGAATATTTCTCCAGCTTTTGATCCAGCTTACTAGCTGGTTCCTAGACTGCACTACTTTGGAAAGATAGTAAACATTTTTAAAGCAAGAACTGAAGGTACATTTTTGCACATGTCCAGAGTGATAACACGCTTTAAGGGCTGCATTGAATGTGTAAATTATGCTTCAACACTTTGAGATACAGACTCTCCTGTCTTAAAGTTCTTTTCCAAACTAAATGATTCTATGATTCTGTATGTCCTCAGGCTTTTAACCGTAGGGTTTTCTAGGCTGAAAACAAATATTGTTCAGCAATATGCATGAAATGCATGATAGTGCAGTGATCCCTAAAACCACTGAAAATGAAAAGAATATAGCATCCAAGTATTTTATTGACTTGTAACATTAAGAGGTGACGTAGTTTAATTAATGAATTACATGTAATCCCTCCTGGTATTTTTAGGCCTTCTTAGTCTTCCTGATTTTGCTAAGGTTAATTAGGATTTTGTTTCTCTAATTTTTTTTCCATTTCTGTAGGTTTTTTGCTGGTTCACTTCTTCATTTTATTACACTCGATACTGAATACACTTTCTCACACTTTTGATTTGTCACTTTATCTATTCCTATTTTCTAATCTCTACTTTGTCTTCATTTGGTCCATGCATACGGACAAGCTGTTTGTTCTGGTCTTATATTTCCAGGAAAACTACCTGACCTTCACATCTGTTCCTTCCCCTTCATCTCAGTTATCTGTCCTTTCCCAAAACACAATCAGTGTTGAAGTAATTAATGTGAAGTTATTCAGTGCACAGTATATGGCCTTGGATATGGTGGAGGCTGTAGTGCAAAACTTAGTTTCTGTGGAGGAAACTTCTTGAACTCAAAAGTAGGTGATATGCTTGTTTTTTGTTTGATTTCTGTCGGTGTAAAAAAACCTGGTAGAGAAATTGAGTTATCTTAATGGTCATTAGTTTTTAGAAATTAGAAATTCTGTCACAGAAGATTCTCTTTCTATGTAATTTTCTTCTACTTTGTACAACCCTGCTTGTAAATGTGAATTTCTAAAATAGAAAACAAATGTATGGAAGTAAAATTAAGTGCTTTAAAATTGTGAAAGTAACTTGAAAGTAACTCTTCATTGCTGAATCTTTCCTGCAATTCTCCATAGCATCCTGTCTGTAGGGAAATCAGTTTGCTTATGGTAATTTTTTTCTTGCCATCGCATAAAATAAGTTTCAGCTGTATATGTATATATTTATATGTATGTACAGTAATGGGACTTCTGTGTAAATAAAAAGGTCACTCTGTCTGTACTGTTCATCTGTAGGCTCTGCTCTATATAGCTTGGTTTTGGTGTATAATGGTTGCTGCCTGTAGGGCTGGGGATTGAACAATAAATACAGTCTTTAGTGTAGAATACTTAAGTAACAACATTATAATTCATGAGAAATTTTTTATTTTTATGAACTTTATTTTGGACAGGTAGGGTTCATCTATTTTGTGTACAAAATCGATATTTTTAGTGCATGTGTGTAGCAAGTGTAGTCTAATGTGTTGTGAAGGATGTTATGCTCTCTCAGAGGAACTATTTATCGTGGTACTGGTTGCCATTTTGGTGTGTACCTTAAATATAAGGAGAGCAACTCAGAATACACACACAAAAAGCAGTGTCTCAGCAGGGGGTGGGGTTCTCAAAGCATGCAATCCAAAGACTAGATTTGAACTGTCCTAGACTGAAAAGTGTTAGTCATTCAATTTTCATCCAAACAGTGAAATTTAAAACTATGGTCTTTCCCAAGGTGACTTGGAACTTGTTTAATAACTAGTATTTTGTAAGGTACAGAGAGTGCATGGATTTAATTATTGATAAAATTCAGGAATTGTATTTGCTTCATAGGTTTTCTTCTCAAAATCATGTTTCTTGCGTAACTGATTGTATGTTTTACTTTTAGGTCACTTCACAGTATACTTTAATCAGAGAAAAATAATTTTTTTACCGGCTAACTTGTGTATTCCACTGAGAGTTGGAAGAAATGAAGAATATTAGAAGATAGATTATTGTGAAGTAAAACTGAAGAGAAAAGTTCATGTTGTGTGACTGACATAATTTTTAGGTGAAGGAGTGAGCAAGGAGAATTTGTCCTTGTCCATGTATACTGAAAAGATGAAGCATTATTTTCAACAAAAATTTCAGCATATTTTCTGGATATGGGGAGAATGTAAACAAAAGTAGGGGTTTATTGCTGCTGTGCTATTTCCTGAGTCTGCCAGTAGGCTGAGACTAACTTTCCCCTCATTTATGCAACTATTATATTAATATGGAAGATTTCATCGAAAGGATGATCCTTACAAGGGCTAGTTTACTATGGTTTTTCCAAAAGATGAAGTGAAGGTGAGCCTGAGAAACACAGACCACTACATAAGAGAGTTTCTTAGAGTGAGAAACTGCTAAGAAACATTGCTAAGAAAGCAGAGAGGAAACCAAATACATACAAAACAGAAAGGATAAGAACTATATGGTTCATAGGTGTGACCATATTTTCCTTGCATACAACACTGAACTCCCAGAAAGCATTAAGGAGTAGTTAAAAATTCAACTTATGAATAGAAATACTGAATCTATTGTTGATTGTGAGGCAAATGTTTCACCTGGTAGAATAAGAGTTTATTCAACTCATTTATGTGATACACATCATCAAATAGACTTTCATTACTTTCCAACTTCTTTACTTTAAGTGTGCAATTCTTAGAGCTTTTAGTCCTAGATTTAAATGATTCTTTGTGCATATGAATTTTCCTTTAAAAAAAAGTTAAAAATTCTTCTCTTTTTGATGAAATTTTTAATTGTGAAGCAGAAAAGTCAACAGTCAAAATCCATACCAGTCAAGAGCATGTGTGTTTAGAGTGTCACAGTTAAGTTGAGACTGGAAAGATTTTTTTGGAACTCTTTCTAAGGCTCTGAAAATCTGTAAGTTAGATAAAGTAGTTTCATGCTTTTAAGTTAAATGATTGATCAGTTAAGAGTGAAGTCTTTGTGGTATCTTCCTATGAGTCTATGATGGTTTTGGGTACATGGGAAGTGAGTTTCCTCCCCCCTCAATATTATTTTTTAAAAGTAAACTGTCTATATTTAGTTCCGCAAAACAATAGGAATCAAAGTACCAAGAGTAAATGTCTTTTATACTGCAAGGTAGAGCTGCTGTATCCTGGATTTTTTCTGTTTTCAGAAGGAACTAGAGTTAAGAATGAATGCTAAAAGAGATGCTTCAGATAGCAGTTTGCTAGAAATTTTGACTACTATTGTGATCCAGCTAGTTGTTTTCTTTCTCTTTCTTCATGCTGTGCAAGGTAAACTATTTCCTTTGCAAGAGAAAGGAAAATAATCCACAGTTCATCCCATTTTTACTTTTATCAGTGTTTCTTTGTTTAAGCTGTTTACCATTACCTGTTTGTAATTTGCTAACATCTTTCAATCTTTTTTTCAATTCTTTTTTAATACATGTTATTTCATAGCATAAGAGTTGTTACAGATCTCTCAGCAGCTGATTTAAATGGAAGAATCTCTTTTATAGGCTTTCACACACACTAGTTCTTTTGTTAAAACCCCTCCTGGGTTTTGTTGTTCGGCGTTAGTGTCATGGTTTTGTTCTGTTTCTTTCAGCTCTACTTTTTTCTTGATTTTAACCTTTAATAAAAAATTATAAACCAGATTTTCCAGTTAGGGTACTTTATAAAGCTGTGTAAATTTTCTTCTGACCAAGTTCAAGAGAGACAGTTTACTGGTGGTTTATTTGGGATCCTGGATGTTTAGAGCGTGACTTGTGCATAGTAAAGTATAAACTGATACAAAAACCTATACTGTGTGGCCTTGTGTAGATACATTTATGACTTCAAGTATGAAATCTTTAAATTTAAAACCAAGTATCTTGATCTGTACAGCACTTCATTCTATATAGTGTTTGTTTACAGATATGTTCCCATATTCACTTGCTTATTAAGAATTAGAATGAACACTTTTAGTGAGGATTGCGTTGAGTATGCTAATGATAATTTGAAAAGGATATATATGTGAAAGGAATATATTGCAGTAACTTAAGTAAATTTTCTTCACAAAAAACCTGTATTAACTCCTGAGGAAAACTTAATCTTCACATATTTAAGGCTTAAGCTAGTTAGGCAGCGTAGATACCAATCTTTGCTTTTAGTAAAGTTTGTATTTATACTGTCAGAAAACAATATTATTGGAAATTGTAAATGAATGATATCACAAAGAAAACCAGTCATTGACAGTTTCATGACAGTTTCAACCAGTTTCATGACAGTTTCAACCAGTCATGATAGTTTCAAACAAAGTTCTGCTTCTGTGTCATGTCCTCCTGGAACTCTGGAATATTCAAAATGGTATGTAGCTTATTGTCCTTGTGGATGAGCTTAAAGCCTTCACACTAAGTAGAAGTGTTTCTGACTTTAAGAATGAAAATGCATATTTTATATGTATTAAAAACCTCAGGTTGTCAGTCTTAGTTTTACAGCTCTTGATAATTACATGCTCAAGGCTGCTTTTGCATATTTTGCATCTTCAAGAGGAAAATGTTATTTCTTTATGTTCTGCCCTGTATCTAGCATAAATGCAAAGTACATAATGTTTTTTCTCTTAATGTTTTACTTACTGTTACATAACTCTTTGAAAGTGTGCAGTACGTTGTTACCAGTACGGGAGGGAGCTTCAGTAGTTGACAGCTGAGGCAGTGGAGGAGGCTGTGTTGCTGGCAGAGCCAGTGAGCATTCAAGCCTATGGAAGAGCAGCTATCAGTTCTAAGAGTGCTTCTAGGGTGACTGGAGATCAGCAGCTTGAGCCCATGTTTGGGGGTGAGGATTTATAGCAGAGGAAAGAAGGCTTGCTTATTTGTGATCATTGCCTAATTTCCTTCTTCTTCAGCTTACTGAAATGGTAGGCTTCATCTATGTAAGGTCAGTTTATTTTTAATAAAAATACATGGTTTTGAAGTTTCCCATAATTTGGCTCCATTTTCCTTGAAATCTTTTTGTTTTAGCGCTGACAGCATTGTACTTCACATTAAATCCTCATTTTAGAAGTAGGAGCTGCATCTCCTTTGCAAACATGAAAGAGGAAGAAAGAGTAAATGAATATAGCAATTATCTAGAGACATGCTGCAGAAGTAGAAGATAATGGAAATTTTTACTCTTCTCATGACCCTTAGCTTTTGTTTTCACTATCGGATTCGATAAAAAATAATAGTTTGCAGTAGAACAGTTACTTTAAATATAACTATGGTTTATCACTGGTATATCTTGAAGTTGTCATGTTTTGAAATTTGTCCTTTTGGGACAAATTTCAAGTAATTAATTTGTTTTGTCATGAAGAATCTTGCAGAAAAATGTATGGTTTTAATTTACAGGCATGGAGAGAGATCCTTTTTGAAAGAATTATTTTCCCTTAAAATTGCCCATGCTCTTTTGTCGTAGTGAAACCTATTATCTTCCTTATTGTTGACTTAATAATAGCATAAAAAGATGACAAGCTCAATTCTAGGAAAACAAGCAATACAAATACAAGTTTCTCTGGAACTATCTCATTTCTAATTAATTGAATTGTACTGAAGAATTTGTGACTTCTAGGAAGTAAGAGAGGAAGAAAATACTGCAGTTGAAAGCAGAGGGAAGGGTAATAAGGGTGTTACTTACGGTTTTTCTAAAAATTAAAAGATTATTTATAGGATTTGGTGATTCCAGAAGTAATGCTAAATAGATACCTGTCATAGATACCTGACACATGGACATATTCTAAAGAAGGATTTTGCAGTACTAGACTTATCCTTCTATTTCCAACTATATGTGACTTACAAAGATTTTAGAAACCTAGAGCTGCTGACTTTCAGGTGTTTGTTTTATGCTTTACATAGCTAAAGCTAAATGCAGTGGGTTTTATCCTGGAATTGCAGAATCATTAGCATAAATTACTATTAGAATTTTAAAAGCTGTAGAACAGCTGAAGTAATTTCAAGACAGGAACCTGTTGCTGTAGTCAGTTGCGTAATATGCCTTATTTAGTCAGGAAGTTGATCTGGTAGGTACAGAATACTTTGTTTCATTAACCTGTCACTGAATGCCGCACTTTGTGGTGCCTCTCATTGAACTGTTTACTCTGGGCTATAGATGTTACCTTTTTTTAAATAAACGTCCAAAAGCAAACTAAGCTTTTTAAGTGGCTGGTTTCTAGTTCTGACTCAATAATATGAGGAAAGAATAAACTTAATCTAGCTGTAGCTGTTCTATTGCTCTTGTCTTACTGGTCACCAATCAATAATCGCCAAAAAATGCAAAAATGCTGCCTTGAAGTAGGAGAGGTAGAAAGTATTACGGTGTAAAAAAGGAATCTTAAGATGTTAGGAGATGATCAGTGTGTTGGGGATGATGGAATTAGTGCAGGAATAGAGGAGGATTTTGCAGCCTTGGTTTGGTAGCTGTCCTTGTTTTGAACAGTTCCATTTACCTTGTTTATGACAGTCTGAAAGACAGACTATTCGCTATGTAATTGGTATAGTCCTGGTACTCAGAAGGCAGATACTGCTTTCTGTGAGGTAGGCTTTGTGCTGGAAGAAGTGTTTATCAGGGAAGGGTTCGGCAGCATGGTTACTCGTCCTGTAATGTTACTCGAGCCTGCCTGCTCACTTCCACTGTGCAGCCTCACAGGGAGCTGGAGCAAGTAGCTCTCTGAGGTTACAAAGTATTTTAATAATACGTCTTTCACCTCTATGTGGGAAAGATAGAGGTTGAACAAATGGTTTTACAGATTGAAATTTTGTAATTTATTTGTGTATCCTTTATGATCAGAGTTGTGAAACACTGAAAAAGTAAATACCATCTTTTTCATTAGTCCAGAATATCTCAAACATACACGTTTTGTACTTCAACTTTAACAACTGTCATGATGTCAATTTATTTTTGCAATCTTCTAAAATGTTTTTGCATGGGTTTGTTTTTGCTTTCAGTCAGTGACTGAGAAGACTTATCATTTATAAGCTGGCTAAATAAGTAGATGATGAAAAGCATCTTTTTAGTATTCTTGTACTTGAGAAATACCTTGGTCAGCCACCTGCAAAAACAGTGGCGTTCCTAGCAGTTTTCGTATGGTACATCCTTCCAAGGGGCATGCTATAGTTAAAAATGTGCTGTAATTGTATGGGTGGGCATCTAACTTAGTATTGATACAAAAAGTTAAAAATTGGAGTAGTGTTTCAGTGGAGCATTCAGATAACAAAAAGCATAACCAAAAACTTCAGGTAAGATTCTAAATTCTTCTGTAAGAAACTAAGTTTTGTAGTCAGGGCTCTAGAGTTAGTAAGCATAGGCCAGGCCAATTATTCTACAGTGTCTTGATTTAATGTTTGTTTTGTTTTGTTTTGTAATGCAAACATAGTTAAAAGTATGTCTATTTAAAAATATTCCTTGTATCGGGTTGAAGATATGAACACAGTTATACATTTGAAATTATGATGGCTCCCTGTATTGTGAGAGGCCCAAAGCTTTGTTGATCTTTTATTAAACCAAGTAGAACAGTTGCATAGGTGATGAGCTTGGGTTTTAAAGAGTTCCTTTGTGTTTTGGCTGCTGTAGTGGGTTAATGGTTGTCAGTGTAATGGCAAGATCTAGGGAACTGTCTTAGGATATAGTGACCGAATGGTGTGTCAGTTTTAAGTACAGGCATATATCATGGATGAAGGCTGTAATTTTGGTATAATTTTTCTCCTGTTGAAGCCGGTTTAGTCCACTGTTCTGGAGCAGCAGTTCATTGTGTACTGCTACACAATGCTACAGCTACAGTTTCAGTTTTACAGATACAGGCCAGTTACACAGAGTAGTAACAGTTCATTTCAACCATGAGAATTGTGTTTCTTTGTGTGTACTAAAAATGGAAGAGGTTGGAAAATATTTTCTTCTGAAAATGCTTGAGGTATTTGTTTTATTACTAGTGTATATAAAATTAAATATGAAATTGTAAGAATACATGCTTGACATGGTAATACAGAATGTTTTTTCACAGCCTTCTGGAAATATGCAGAGACTTTTGTTGAATAAATGCTAAGTTAAAAACCAAATTAAACACCCCCAACAGGAGTTGCATCAGTAGTGGTTTTTCTTCTGTCCTCCAGTAAATAAAAGGAAGGTTTGGTGTAATAAAGGAGCATCATTAATACTTTCTACTACATCTGCACATACAGCTTTTTTATAATTAGCATTATATGCATTTTGTAATCACAGTATGCTCTATAGGTGCAATACCTGAGTGTTGGTGTACTAAACAGGTGAAAATTGGTACTGGTATTGCATGTTCATTACATTCTGGTATCTGTGCAAGTGCAATGTGATATGTATGACATCTAGTAACCATTTAATTGACATTTCTTTAACATACAGGGGTTATATTTTTTGGTTCCCTTAATGTAAAAATGATTTTGCTGTTTGCCACAATTAGATGTTGTATTTAAATATATTGGTAAGATGCAGTTTCATGGTTAAAAATAAGTCCCAACTGTTACTGGAGAGGAATGAACACTCATGTTTTCTTCCATCCCACACTAACACCTTGCTCCTTCATAGCAGCTAAATTTGGCTGAAAAGGTTTTTAAGCACCCTAACCTAGTCACCCTGGGAAAGTGAATGACTTTCTCACAGTAGGGAAGCAGCAGGAACACATGATTAACAAGGATGAGGAGAACCTAATTGCTCCTTTAAGCACAGACCCCATATAAGCCAGTACTCTGAGCAGTGTCTTTGCAGCCAATGCAGGCCAGCATGGTGGCTTACCCTTACTCTTTCTTTGCAGTGGATCCTGCCACTTCTCAACCTCTCTTTCAGCTAACTAATCTAGCTCATCTTAGAATGCTGGCAGGCTGGAAAATTGATTAATCTCATAGGAAAACTCTTGGTCACTCTTGATGCAAGATAAACAGTTCATTCCCACACATGACCATACTGGACCAAAGGCAATGGGAAGTTCTCTTTCCACCAAAGTGATTAGAAGCTGTTTGGATCAACTTACTCCATCTTGTAGAATCACTCCCTTGGTCTCCATTTTTCATTAAAATGCTTTAATGGAGGAGTGTGGTGAAAGTTTCAGGAAGCTTAATTGTCTTTCAGAGGTGTTGTGGTATCTTGTTTCTCGTTGGCATTTTGAAGCCAATGCTTGGTTGGAACTAGTACAGCAGTCTTAATGAGTAAAGGGACATAACTGGAGCTAGATGCTGATTCTTAATAGAAGGACCTCAAACTCTTCTCTGTCAGTGGTTAGTGCTTCAAATTGATAACACTGTTAAAGCAAATACTTTGATCTTTGTCCTAATAATTTGATGGTAAGTCATATGTATTTTAAAAAAATGTACTGAAAACCAGTTTTCCTTTTTTAAATGTGCCATGGGTATGTTTAAATATGTCTCAAATTAGTTTTGCTCAAGGTCCCCTGTATCCTGTTGCAAATGCAGACTTTACCTGTGTGGCGATGTGTCTGTGGAAGTGTTGTATTTCAGACCCAGAGCCTGCAGCCAGCTCATTTCTTTTCTTAAGCATTTGTTATTCTTGGTCTTTTAAAAGGTGAACTGTAGTGGGATAAATTTAAATATGAAGTGTAACACAGCTGAATTTGCTAATTTCTTGAGACATGGTTAAAAGTTATGTTGTTGGCTTTTTTTTTCGCAAAAAATGAGTTGCAGGCAGTTGTGGGTAATGTGTATAGGCAGAGGGTACTCTTGGGAAGAGTAAGTAAAGGGAATTGTTGCACTTTTGTATTGAGCTTTCTCTGTAACAGCTTTTACTAGTAATTTTGTCTTTTATTTCTTAGAGTGGTCCTGACAAGCTTCTTCTGGTGTCAGTAACAGACCTTTTACCATGAGCAATTCTACTCCAGCTACAGGTATACATTAAAACAAAATCACACTTCTTTAAGTGTTCCTTCTCTGTGTTGTTTTTTTTTTTCTTTGTTGTTTTGTCCATGTGTATGTTGAGGAAGATGCAGTAAGGGTATATGCTTACCTGTAGTTTTAGATCAGACAAGAAGCTGAAAGTGAGAGAAAGCTGGCTACTGCTTTTGTTAGTATTACTTCCAGCATTAGGTGTACAGGGAGTTTTAATGACCAGTAGTTGCATGAATTAACTTCATGTCAAATAAATTAACAAAATCATGGCATAGACAATTGCCTGTCAGCAGTGGCTTCCATATAGTTTATTTTATATCAGGGCAAAGAACAGAGCAAATCACCTTTTGGTAAGTGTCTAAGACTTGCTATATTTTCAGTGGTGAAGACGGTGGAGTCTGAGGAGCTAACTTAAAGATTTTTCTTTTTGATTTCTTTGACTTACACATGTCAGGTTGTTTATACTTCTGCTGATCAATTCAATATGATGTCAAAATGTTTCTGCTTGGCTTGAAATAGCATTAACTCATAGCTCAGCAATGTAATAGCTGAAATATGTATTATTAATAAACAGTGCAATGACTGATGCTTCCCACTGGTGTCCAAGCTGTCTAAATGATATAGAGGTTTTCGGGATATATTAGTAGGCATTCTCATTAATAATCATATAACTGTAAAATTAAATGAAATTGCTATTGAAATGCATCTTTTTACCTAATCTAGCTACTTTAGCTGCAGCACTTGTTTTTTGTTCTTTTTTTTTTTTTTTTTTTGTTATGTATGGGGTTTTGGGTATTTTGTGGTCTAGTGGGTCACATACCTAAAATATATACCTCTCTACCTCAGGCTACTCAGGAAATACATTTGTACCAGTCATGAATTGCAATTGTAATGAACTTCCCTTTGTACATCAGGAACCAATTTTCACTTGGTTCATAAGGCTTCTTTTGGTCTGTCTGAAAGCATTTTTTTATTTACTTTTACTCAATTAAGCGTATGATTCAAAAAGGTGATCACCTTTGGCATGCTTTAAAGAATTGTTGAATCAATTTTTAAATTTAGATGCTGAAAGATACAGATGGTTATCACTCTGCATAAAATTAGTATCAAACCACAGCTGGAGAAAGAAGCACGGCTTAAAAAATGGAGGTTTTATATTTGAGATGTAGGTAAAATTTCGCAGGAAAGGAGGCACTTGAATAGTTTGCCACTTAGCTCAGTTTTGTCACCTCTGACAATGTGTCAGAACACAGAAGATACTGCTTCTGCAAGAGTCTCTCATATTAAACTAAAATTCATACTAGGCTTCATTTCCTGCTTTCTTTAGTCAAGCATTCCTTGACTTACTATAAGTCAGGGACATCTTGTCCATTTTGAATCTGAAAAGTAACAAAATAGTTTGTTACAGTTTACTAGTAATATGTCCTGTCATGGCTTGGTACCAATATGGGTTTAATGTGGTAATGTTTGTCTTAAAGTTCACATTTTTCAGAATGCATATAGAGTACATGAAGCCATTTAAAATTTCTCAATAGAAAAACAAATGCATAGCAGACTTTTCAATTTTGCAGGTGGGAGAATTGTTAAGTGTGGTATAGTTGGGCTTTGATCATCCAACTTGAAATTTTACGGGCTTCCACTAATAAAAACACCCTCTGTAAACATCCTTATGCAGAATGACTTGTGTGAGCCAGTTCTCAGTCTTAGACTGTAGCAAAATCTGAAATTTCTTATAAAGCTCATACAGAAAATTCTTCCCTATCTTTTGTGTTTCTCCTTGGAAGGCTAAATGTAACAGGTTAGGCATTAAGGCTGTCTCTCTTGCCTCTATTGCAACTGTTTCTAGAACAATACGCTTGTTCCAGATGTGGTGTTCTGCTTAAAAATACTCTCAAGGATATTGAGTAATGTTCATGAAATGTACTCATTGGTCACTTACCAATCCAAATCAGTCACTTACGGCATCCAAATAGGCATATGTTCAAAAAACCTGACTGCTAGCAGTATGTTGAAGTGGAAGACTTAAGAATTTGTATGGATTTCATGCTATCTTTTTTCAGAGACTTTTTAAAACTTAAAATCATTTGGGACAGTAGGCTTTCTTTAATAAAGTAAAAACAAACCCCAAACCTTGAGACAGCAGCTCAGTCACAGAAAGATAAGTTGGTGATAAAAGGAAAATTCATGTATTACCTCCCAATTAGGCCTTTACCTTCTTTTGTACAAGTAACATTTTGTAAATATCTTATGTAGGCATTTGGGGAGAAATTACTGGCCTCCATTAAAAAAAAAAACCAGCAACAAACCAAAATGAAACCTCCAGAAGATAAGCAAGTCCAAAGCAAAGCCAAAAATACTCCACCCTCCCCTTGCTATCAAGATTTGGAATAGCTCATGATGTCTTCTTACACCATCCCTTTGTTAGATGTGGAATATCCTTTCTTAAGGTTCAAAGAACTATTCCTAAGTCAGTGTCAGTGCTGAGGCAGCAGTTTCTCTCCTTTAGGTTTTGATATGTACACTGTGCAATGGGTTTGTCTTGTTTACTTGTCTGTCTCCCTCCCTAAAATAATTTAGATAATGAGAAGAAAAAAGGTAAAGGAAACAGATGGCCATATTCCCCTTCACGTGTCCTTCATATTCGTCACATTCCAAGTGGTGTTACTGGAGCGGAAGTTGTTTCATTAGGTCTCCCTTTTGGCAAAGTAACTAATCTCTTGATGCTAAGAGGAAAAGGTCAGGTATGTCATTTTCAATGTTTCAATAACAAGAGCAAGACTGAAGATGTGGTTCATGTTATAAATTTTGATCTTGTGCTTGAGTGAAATGATTGCAACAATGTCTAAACATTTCATTGATAGCGGAAGATTTCCATATTTTTAAATGTGAAAGGATGTTTTTAAATTTAAGTTTTTAATATGCTTTTGGATTAACTAATGAACTAGAAATTTGTTAATAATATTGCTAAATATTATATCCACTTTATGTGAGAACATATAGATGATAAAGAACTACGTTGTCACTATTGATGACATATCTTCAAAGAGACTGCCTGCCAAAGGTACCAATGTGCATGTTATTTTTTTGACATCTGTTTAATCCTACTAGATGTGGCAGAGTAGTTTCTATCATGAAGAAATACAGAAATCCTAAAAATAATAAGCATTCATTCAAAAAAATTGTCTGGAACACTGAGCTGGATTAATACAATGCATAAACTGATGGATGTTTGATGTTCTGTTGCAGCTTTTTCAATCAGTATGCATATCGACTACCTAGGTAATAGTGCTTGGTTTCAGGAATTTAACAAATTGCTTAGCAATGTGGTTCTTTGAGCAGCATTGCTTCCCATATGTCATACTTATTCCACCTCTTCTTAAATTACATAGTGTACTTATAATGTAGAACTTTTTAAGAAAACCCACAAATTGAATGAGACAGCCCCATAAACATGCACACACAAATGTATTTTAATGCAGAGCAAATCAGTATTGTATGTTCACATAATCTTTTTCTAGGGAGAGTGGAATTGGGAAAAAAATGCTTTTTTTCTCTCTTGTAAAGAAAATCAGCATTGAGATCATATATGTGTTGATTGCAGGCATTTTTGGAAATGGCTTCTATAGATGCTGCTGTTTCTATGGTGAACTACTACACTCCTGTTACACCTCACCTCCACAATCAGCCAGTTTATATTCAGTATTCCAATTACAAGGAACTTAAGACTGACAATCAACATAATCAGGCTGTAAGTACAGTATTTCTATTTAACAGGATATAATTGCATGAGTTGTGGTTTTGGCTAGGACAGGGTTCATCTTCCTCATCGCAGCTTGTGACAGGAAGTATTAAGGCATTTTCTGCTACTCGCATTGACCTGCCAGTGAGAGTGGAAGAAGATGGAAAGGCTCTCAACTAGGACAGTTGATCATAACTGACCCAGGGGATGTCCCACACCATAGTATGTTGGGCTCAGTATTGAAAGCTGGGGAATGGTGAGGAAGGAGGGATGTTCAGAGTTGTGGCCTCTTTCCAAGTAATGTTATGCTCAATGAAGTTCCCACTTTCTTGGAAACGTTTGAAAACACCTCTCTGCCAATGGGGCAAGTGTTTAAATACCTTATTTTGCATCACTTGCGCATTTTGCTTCAACTGTCAGTTCAACTATCAGTAACCGAACCCATGAGTTTTCTCACTTCCAGTCTTCTGATTCCCTCTCCCATTGTGCTAAGGGAAAGTGACTGAGCAGTTGTGTGGGACTTAGCTACATACCAGGGTTAAACCACAACACTAGTAAATAAACAGGCTCTTCACTATACCAGTAGACAAATTCTGATATATATAATTTCAGTAACTTCTTACAGGTGAGTTCAGACAGGAAACAGCAAAACTGTAAAACTATTGAAGAGGAGCTCAAGTTGAAAAGTAGTTCATAATGACCATGAAATCAAATGAAGCTGCCAGGAGGACTCCTTGTATGAACAAGGACCTCCTGACTGGGCTTAAGCATAAAAGAGTGGCATAGAAAAGTTGTAATCATGAACAGGTGCCCCAGGAGGATTATACATCATTATCTGAACATGCAGGGATATGGTTAGGAAAGTTAAAGGCCACATGGAGTTGTCTCTTATGAGAGATGTAAAAAGCAACAAGTTTGGTTCCTTGAAGTGTATCAGCAGTAGAAATAAGAATTTATTTTTTTGTAATACATAGGCCTGCTGGGACAAAGGAGATGGAAAAGGGTGAATTACTGAGAGCGTTCTTGGCAGCCTGTGGTGGTTAGAACTTGCCCTTGGCATTACCAAGCACATGAGAACTGTGCAAAAGTCTTGGTGAAGGAAGTAGAGGAGAATCACATAAGAGAACATTTAAACTAATTGGATAAACAAAAAGCCTGTGGCCCTAGTGAGATACACTTTTGAATGCTGAGGGAGCAGATTGATGTCATTGCAATGCCATCGTATGATCTTGAAAATGTCGTGGCAGTTGGAAAAAGTTACTGAGGACTACAAAAAAGAAAATCCTTCTCCTGTCTTAAGGAAGGACAAGGCAGATCAAAAGAAAGATCTGGGGAACCACTGCTTGATCAGCCTTACTTTGGTCACTGAGTAACGAACAGAGCAACTCATTCTGGAAACTATCTCCAAACATTCTAAGAGAAGAAAGTGGTTAGTCATAGTCAAGCATAGGTTTTTAAAAGGACCTTATGCCTGACCAATGTGATGGCCTTTTATGGTGAGATGAGTGGATTGGTGGATGAAATAAGAGGATATTGCTTATCTCCACTCTGGCAAGACTTTCAGTGTTGTTTCCAGTAACATGCCAGTAGATAAACTGATTAATGCAGTCTACTTAAATGAGCTGTGATGTGATTTGAAAGGCTAAAATGGTTGTGACCAGCGGCATAAAGCTGGGATCCAGTCACTAACAGAGTACTCAAGGTGAAATACCGTGATTTTGAATTCCTGGATGAATTTCAGTTGACCTTGCATTTAGATACCTAAGTCATATACTGTGATGTGTATATCGTGATTTTTTTTTCTCTGTACAAATGTTGACGGTTCATTCATAAATCATTCATTAGTGCTGACACAAAAGTCACTGAAGTCTTGCAAACTTGTCAGTCTGGTAAATATTAGTCTCCTTCCTCATCCAGGATTGCTGTATCGGTTTGTTATCTGCAAAACCAAATAAATAAGAGGATTTTTGTTTTAAGGATGTGGTTTGCGTAACAGCCTCAAGAAAAGTATATATATATTTGCAAATAAGACTTCTTAGGTCTCTTTCTGAGTATTACCAACTTGGTACATGGTACCTGCTTTCTTCTATAACAGCAGTGTTTACTTTTAAAAATAAGCTGTTTGGCACTTATATTTGAGTTTTATCTAAATTTTAAAGAGACCATAGTAAAGCAGCTGAGTACTGTTACTGTCCTAGACCCTAGGCTGCGCCCTGAAGTACAGATCATTTTGCTGCGTTATGTTTTTCTGAAACTAGATAACATGTGCCATGTGCCCTGTTTAATATGTCTTCCAAAGAAATAGTGTAGCTGAGACATGACGTCAGGTCAAAATACTGCATTTGGAAAGGAACATTTCTCCATGGTCCTGCTACTCACAGGAAGTATGAAGAGGTTTTTGGGGAAAGCCCATGAAAAACAAGTGAACTTGAGACTTGTGTAATCACAGAAGTCTACTTTGAGGAGTGAAATTTGAACCTATTTTTTGTGATTGATGGCTTTGCTCTAAAAGAAGAGTAGGGTGTGCACCTTTAAGCTTATCTCCACCAAATCTTAGTTCCTGAAGGGAGTGATAGTAGTTCTGTGAATTACACTGACTAGTTGTAAGGGAGAAATATGGAAAGTAGGTAGGACTTAGAATTTCATTAATGTGGGATTTGAATCAGTAATATGAAGGAATTTTTTTAAGTTATGTTTTATGTCCTTTTCATTTAGGAGAACTTTGTTTCAGTATGAATAATTTGTATGTTAAATAATTGCGCTGTCTGCTATGACTTAATTTCAGAGACCCCAAGTTGCATTGCAAGGTGTGAATGCTGTGCAGCATGGAAACCTGGGTATTACAAGTGCTCTTGCTGCTGAAGGTGGGGTCCTTCCAAGTCATGGTTCCGTTCTTCGAATTGTTGTTGAAAATGTTTATTACCCTGTCACTTTAGACATACTGTATCAGGTAATGAGGATTGCTTAAATAAGTCACAATCTGTTTCAGTGTTGCTACTGTAAATCCATTAATTAATTTTTTGAAGTACCTGTGGTTTCTGAATCTTCTGAGTGAGGACTGTGTCTTTAAAATAATTTCCTGAATCCAGGTATCTAGGTTTGAAATAGTTCTATGTAACTGAAATTCAAGTAAACAGGGCTTCAGTAGTCAGATTTTCATGTTGTCTCATTGCTGTGGAAGCAGCAACAAACTTGACCTGTTAATTTTGCTTTTGTGATAAGCTAGTGAAATATTGAATACATAGCACTCTTTCTGCTGAGTAACCTTTGTAGTTTGCTTTATATTTAGGGGTTTGTATTCAATTTTATGCCTCAGTGCAAGTGATGTAATACGCAAATTACTTGGAGGAATGTTTTTGATTGTTTGTCTTTAGAATGGCATTTGACTACCTCTGAATGTTTAGAATAATGGTGGGCAATGGTTATGAAAGACATTACTGTAACTTCAGCTATGTGTTTGGATTATGCTGTTGAAAGCTCTCAGTTTAAAAATAATAACTTTGAGACCACTTCTTTGCGTACAGAGGATCTGTTGATACTTTACAAATATTGCAAATTTTTCATACTTGAAGCTTTTGTAATTAGTAGTAATTTATGCAGTAAAAACCATGCCTCACATGTAGGAATTTAAATAATACAATTTAGAATAACTGGGATGATTTTGTAGGAACCTGCAGTCCTGGAAGATTCTTTTCCTACTCTGCTAAGCTCTCAATAGATGTTTTTAGCAACACTCTGTTTTTCCTCTTACCTCTTAAAATTTTCTATTTCTCTGTATCTCCTCACGATGATACTGATTAACTAGTGTACATATTAGTTGCCACTTGGATGTAGCAATTTGCCTGATCTAAACCTTTGTACATGTCTTTGAGTATTGCTCATTCATTACTGAACGTGTATAAATTCTGTGTCAGCTGCTTAGGATTATTATTGCATTCAGAATAACCTCAGAACAAGCTCCTGTGTTTATGGGAGCAGTATTAGTTCTAAGAATGCAACAGCAAAGGGGAAATTTATATTAATTTACTTCCATTTGATTTTAGTCTGCTTCAGTGCAGCACAACTATGTTTTCAGTATTTGAATTGCTCTCTCTCAACTAACTACTTTTCCAATATGAAAATTTAGCAATTTTTTTTTTTTTTGAAAAGGGATCTTATTTGGAGATTTTAATAGGGAACAATCTCCTCTAATTAAAGCAGCACTTTGTGCCCGGTAGCTACAATCTAACTTTTACTTTGTGGGGTGAGGCTAATGGAAATGAGTATTTTCACTGATGAGTATAGCATCTTATGGAACACCAGTAAGCAAGCTGTCATGTCTTACTTGGATTGTATTTTGTATGTTGTCTTGCTTGTCAAGAAATTGACTTTTTAAATCACAATTCACCTTAAAATATTTATCATAAGAAGTTGAAAATTCAGTGTTATCTTTGCAGAAACAAAATTGATATGTACAATGTGTTTAGGTTTAAAATCAAGCAGGAAGGAATACATTAAATTTCATTATCTTAAAAAGGTCTATTAAGTTTTCTGGATAAACATGGAAAAGCATATGTTGAGAAGCTGTATTTAGGCATTTCTTAAGAGGAATGGCTTTATGAATACGAACTCAAAGACTAATTCTAAATTTCTGTTTCTGTTCTCTTTTCTATGACTAAATGGTGACTGCGGCATTAAAATCTTGTTTCTGAGAGATGGAAAAACTGGGTACAAAGGGTTGGGACATTAGTCTTGTATCATTGACTCTAGGCCTAAGAAGCTAGCAAGAAATGCTTATACTTATCTATGGCCTTTCCTTGCATTGCAGGTTTAATATTTCTCAGGGGTTTCTGCTTTCCTGACTTTTCATTGATTCTCTTTATTTGAAAATTAATAGTATTTTTCAAACTCACCTTTCCTCTTTGACTGTTAATTTGGACATTTTTTTTCTGCACTTGTATATGTCCTAGCTTTATTTTTTTTCCTCATTCTTTGTGGCTTTCCTTTTGTGTAGTCACCGTCATGTAATGCACATTCTTATTTTGAATGTATATATCTTTAAATTCAGCCCTTAAAATATTTCTGCAATGCTTATATTTGCAATAAATCAAATACCATTTGATTATAAAGTATAATATAGGTATTTGTCTTGCTTCTTTCCTCTTTGTTTTCTTGCTTAGGCAGTGGGTCTTAATAAGCACATCAACTGTTAAGGTTGTATTTTTGTTCAGCAAATTTGTAGAATTTGTCTAATGTACAGAACATAAAAGTGCATACCAAAAATGCAGTTTGCAGTTCCCATCTCAACTGACTTCCAATAACAAGGAATAATATTGATAGAAACAGACAGATCCATCAGGTCAACAGGTGGCTCCATGGTGTAGTTGAATAAATTTGGGTGGTTTGGCCATGGGATAATCTATTCAACGCCTGTTCCACTGCCACTTGATGTGATGTACCTTTCTCAGAAGGGGAAAAAGGGTTCTAGTGTAAGAGCTGGTGGGGCTTGTTGACAGAGCTTTAAACTAGCTTGGAACAGGGAAGGGGAATGTGTATGAGCTAGCGAACAAGAGGCTGGAGAGCAGCACTGTGGAAAGGGACCTGCCCATCCTGGTTAATGGCAACTTGAATATGAGTCAGCAGTGTACAAGGTCTGGAGGGAAAGCCTTATGGAGAGCAGCTGAGCATACTTGGTCTCTTCAGCCTGGAGGAGACTGAGGGGAAAAACCTCTCTGCAGTTACAGCTTCCTCAGAGGGGAAGTGGGAGGAGCAGGTCTCTTCAGTGTTGTGACCACTGACAGGACTTGGGGAAATGGTATGAAGCTGAGTTGGGGAGTGAGGGTGTTGGGCTCTGGAACAGGCTCTTCAGAGAAGTGATCACAGCACCAAGCCTGACAGAGTTCCAGAAGCCTTTGGACAATGCTCTCAGGCACATGGTATGACTCTTGGGATGTCCTGTGCAGAGCTGGGAACTGGACTTGGTTCGTGATCCTTGTGGATCCCTTCCAACTCAACATGTTCTGTGTTTCTATGACTTGTGAAGTCCATTTCTCAAACCTCAGCTCTGATTCATTATCCACAATTTATCTGCAGACACTGGAGAAATGCCTATTTGGACTCTCCTTCCTTGTTCTTAGTTGATGAGACATTGCTAATTCTTTAAGGAAATTTTGTCATACTTTCTCATCTTTTTTAGCCTTTCTTTAATTGTTTTTTTAACTGAAGCAAAATTCTTTGTTCACACAATATTGGTTCAGCTCTCACAATATAAATATTTTTCAGAAATTGATTTGGAATATTAAATGCCAGTTTTTAGTGTGCATGAGTTATTCACTGCTTCTTAAAGCCTGTGTTTTTTCTCCTAACAGATTTTCTCTAAATTTGGCTTTGTCATGAAGATTGTCATGTTCCATAAGAACAATCAGTTTCAAGCTCTGCTCCAATATGCTGATGCAATGAATGCATATTATGCCAAAATGGTAAGTATTGTGTATTCAGCTTGATTTTGTTTGTTTTGTTTGTTGGAAGGGTTTTCCCTGCTTAGGGACAGAGGAACCAACATATTTTGACTGTTAACTTTGTGGTTTCTTATCATTCTAACAATCGTGCTGAATATGAATAACTTTGACATCTCTCTTTAGTTAAGAGGACGGTATTCTATCATCAACTGCAAACAAATGTATAGCATATACTCCAGAACCTGCATGAGTCTATCAAAATGAAAATCATTGATAATACTCCCTCTCAGTCTTCTCAAGGTTGAACAGGGCCAGCTCCCTCTTTTATTAGTGAAAGAGATGCTCCAATTGCGCAATCATATTTGTAGGTCTACTCTAGACCTTTCCAACCTTTCCAAGAGCACCATGTATCTTTTGGGCTGAGGAGTCCACTACTGAACACAGCACTCCAAATGTAGCCTCACCAGTGCTGAACAGAGAAGCAGAATCACATCCCTTGACCTACTGGCAGTGCGTTTTATAGTGAACGCCAGGATGCCATGACCTTCTTGGCCACAAGGAAAGATTGCTGGCTCACAGGCATCTTGTGGTCCACCAGGACCCCCATCTCCTTCTCTGTGGAGCTGCTTCCCAGCAGATCAGACCCCAGTCTGTGCTCTGCATGTGCCGCTGCTGAATTTCAGAAGGTTCCCCTCTGCCTATCTCTCCAGCCTGTTGAGGTCCTTCTGAAGGGCTGCAGCCCTCTGGGGTATCGGCCACTCCTCCCAGCTTTGTGTTGTCAAGGAAATTGCTGAGGAGGCCTCTGCCCCTTCAGCCAAGTCATCTTTAGTTCTCATATAAAGGAAGCAGAAGGTAGTAAATAGTCAGATGTATAGAAAAGCATTAGCATTCTTTTTCATGAGACCTGTAATTCAAGTCCCAGAGAGGCAGACTGGAGACCTTTTTATACCAGTGATCTGCTGACCAGGTCAGGTCAGCAGATGGGTGCCTCTGTTCACTGCAGCATGGCATCACCCACAGCAATTATGCCCCACTTCTGGGCACAACACTTCTGGGTGTTCTTGGGCACAGGATCTGTCTGCTATGTTATCTCACTTGAAGTTATGCCCAGGTCTGGGAACTTAAATTGGAAAAGATCCTTAAGGTCATTGAGTCCAATGATAAACCTAATGCTGACAAGCTGACTTCTAAACTGTATTCTGAAACACAACATCTGCACATCTTTTAAATACCTCCAGGGATGGTGACTCCACCACTTGCCTGTTCCAATGCCTGGTAACCCTTTTGATGAAGAAATTTTTGATAATATCCATTCTAAATTCCCTGTGCAGAACTTGGGCCCATTTTCTCTTGTCAGGTCACTTGTTACATGACAGAAGAGGCCAACATCTACATTGCTACAGTTTCCTTTCAGGCAATTGTAGAGAACTGTACTGTCTCTCCTGAGCCTCCTTTTCTTCAGGGTAGACAACCCCACCTCCCTCCAGCACTCCTTACAGGACTTGTGCTTCAGATCCTTCATTAGAGTCCCTCGTGTAAGGGTCAGTTCATACAGTGTAAATTTCCACAGTAGTATTCCTATTACCATCTGATATTTTGTGTTGAGTGGGAGAGAATTAGGATTATAAATATAGGAAGTCAAGTTGTGCTGAAAGCTATGCTTTGTCCAATTGGCACATGGTGATATAATACTATTAGACTACACTAGAACTCTACTCCTTAGGTGAGGATAGTGGCAGCATAATAGTACTTGTGTTTAAAAAGAGAGCTTAATACCAGAAAGTGAATTACTGTTTGGGCACAGTTGCAAGGTGAAAACTGTGTAATTGTGGAATGGTTTGGATTGGAAGCAACCTTTAAAAGTCATCCAGTCCAATTCCCTGAAGTGAGCAGGGTCACCTTTAACTAAATCAGGTTGCTCAGGGCCCTGTCCAATGGGCATCAAGCTCCACTCAGGGCAACCTGTGCCAATGTTTCATTACACTCATTGTAAAAAACTTCTTCCATATAGCTAATCCAAATCAACCCTCCAGTTTAAGACCTTTACCCTTGTCCTATGCCAGCCTGCCCTCACAAAAGAGCTATCTTGGCCTTTCTTATAGGCCACCTTCAAGTACTGAAAGGCTGAGTGTAGTGGTTTCATGCTCACCAATTTCTGTTTCTCAAGTTAGTGTAGTGGTTTGAGTGTCTGCTAGAAATATTTACTCGTTTTTCTGCTGTAAGATAGGATTAGAAGAGAAGCAAAGCAGGCCCAAAATTTTAAAAAGTATAGACAGGTTTATTAACAAAACTACAAGAGAGAAAAAAAAAAAAAAGAATCAGAATCAGACTTTCAAAACACCTCTCCTCCAACAGCTGTTCACTTTTCCACTGACAACATAAGAAATAAAACCTGGGATTTTCAGTCAGTTTCACCTGTTTGAAAGTGTCTTTCATCAGTTCTTAGGGAGGGGAGCCTCTCTTAGAAATCCCATGGAGAAATCTCCACAAGACAAGAGCAGTCCTCTGGTGGCTCCCATGTCATGAATCTGCAGCCACCTGGAAACTGTGAACTGTGAAGTCCCTCCCATTTGGCAGCTTTTCTCACAGCTGCACTCATGGGCATATCAGCATTTTTAGGGTACAGTTTAAAGATGGCTGTTTTGGTATAAAACAAAGGTTCTCTTCATTGTCTCTAAATCAAACTTCATCTCAAAAAAACAGAGGTCTTCTTTTTCACTGGGGGCAGAGGGCTTCATATCTCTTTATCTCTATTTTTCTCTGTTCAAATTTTCCATTAGATCACATCACTACATCAGCTCACGGCTATGACTAGAATTTTGCATACCCCCCAAAAGCATTCTGTGAGTTACAGGGATATTTTAGTTTGTTTTCCATGGCCTCACAAGGGAAGTCCAGCCCAAACTAAGCAACTCCTCAATCTTTCTCTCCCTTAGGACTCTTTCTCTCTCTCTTCACTGACTTCAGTCTCATGCTGTGTCTCTCCACATCTCACTCTGTCCTTTTCCTCTCACTTGGGGAAAGCTTGGTGCTTTGCAAGTTTCCTCTGTTCAAGGAAAGAGTTAACATTCTCCCAGGTCTGCAGAGGGCATGACTGTTCTTCCAGGCAGTGGCAGTGGCCGAAGGTGGTAAAATCAGGCCACTCTGCAGCTTCCTCAGGATCTCGGCAGCCAGGCAGTCCTGATGGCTGCTTCCCACGCTCCTCGGTGGCATCAGAGCGGGGCCTGCCCAGCCCGGGCCCAAAGCTGCTCCCTCGGCCCAGGCTGACAGTGGGGCAGGCCTGAAGGTTGCCTGGATGTGGCCTCCCCTTTCCCTGCCGGCAGCTGCAGGGCCCCAGGGGCCAGACCAGGCCCGCCGGGGCTCCCAGGAAAGGCCTGGCCTGGGCAGGGCCCAGCCAGCCTGGACCCCGTGGCAAGAAGAGAGCCAGGACCAGTTTACCTCTCCCAAGGCCAGAAGAAAAAGGGAAAGATTCCCAGAATTCTCTGATGTTAACATGTATATTCCCAGAGCCATGTTGACCTTCTACTAGTTTAACTAGTTATCAATATTCAACCTTAGCCACCAATTGGTATTGCTATACTTTCCTAGAAAAATCACTTCCTTTCCTCATCAAACATCAATAAATGCAAAACCAGCACACTGCAATAATAATATGAACTTACAGTAGTGGCTGCCATGATGTGGTTTATCTCTGAAAATGTAATTATTTGTCTTCAGTCTCTGGATGGCCATAGTATCTACACTGGGTGCTGCACTCTGCATATTGATTTCTCCAAGTTAACTAATCTAACGGTGAAGTACAACAACGACAAAAGTAGAGATTTCACTCGTGTTGACCTTCCTTTCGGTGATGGCCAACGAACTGTGGAGACATCCTTATCTACTCCCTTTGGTAAGAAACCTTCACTTCTAGTGCAAATACACACTGAGATCATAATTTTGGGGCCACATTGATGCTCTGGTTTCATATCTGGTTCATAGAAGGGTACATTTTGCGTACATTTTTGTTTGCTACGTCCAGTAAAATCCGTGTGGAAAGCATGAAGTCCAAGTCATGGTAAATGAATATCTGAAAGAATAACATGACAAATACTTGTGAGCAGATTTAATGTAAAAAAGCTACAAAATACTACTAAATGCTGTGAAATGGTATCATTGGTATTGGTAATGTAGTAAATACTGCATATCAGAATGGAAATCATCACAGATTGACACTGGCTGCATAAAGCTGCTTGAAAATAAGTGCTTTAAGAGTATTAGCTCTTATTTATTGATATTTTAGAATAATTGAATGCTGCAAGAAACAAAACTAAGAAAATCCAAAATTCTATGCTTATTTATGTATGTTTGTACTCATCTTCTAAAATATAAAATTTAAGTTTTCTTAAATTTTAGAAGTCATTTTGGCATAGAGGAGACAGTGTCTGCTTGAAGTGACACTGGAGAAGCACAACACAATTTGAATGATTCTAGCTGTTTTTCTCTCTCTCTAGTGACAACCATTAGCAATAATACACAGCTGAGGACTGTCTTAACTGTTGATTAGATATCTAAGTACTGTCCAATTGATTGGCACAGTAAAAAGTGTGGGAGAGTAATTCCCTATTTTCCTTTACTTTTCTATTGCAGCTAGGGAAAATACTGGGTTTGGTTTGATTTTTGGATAGTTGAGTTAGTTAGCCTAGATTAGAATAAGAAAGTTAGTTGCACTCACTACTTTCTTGATTTTTGTCTTTACTGCTCCCCTTAAAAGCAGGCCTTGGATCCTTATGTAATGGACAACTCTCATTACAGTCCGGGGTAGAGGAATTTGGTGGAATTTGCCATACAGCATTATAGAAATGCACTGTTACAGGTCTAATAATTCTAATTAATTAGACTTGCACTATTTGAAATGTCAGTGGAAGAGAGAAGTACAATTAGAGTAGTTTATTTCTGCACTTGCTTGTAGGGGAGAAATAACTATGCTTTTGAAGAATAACACATGAACTTCAATGTCTTCCCTCTCACTCTGACAAGATTCTCATTGCTAGGAGCCTTGTTTTCTTCTACTGTAAGAGTAAGAAGTGCTGGAATAATCTGATGTCTGTACCAAAATTGTACATTCACACTGTAGCAGCTGCACATATATTAAAAAAAAAACAACCCAATAAATAGCTGTAGACAGGGAGAAACAATGCTTCCTAGCATTTCTGTCAGTGGTGACAACATGCACATATACTGTCATTGGCATGTTCTGAGAAGCTTAGTTACAGAACATAAGCAAAAGATGTTCTAAGTAATGTGAGTACTGCCATTACTTCTTATTACTAGTGGATGTAGTTTTGATGTGTAATTATAAGACAAAGCTCATAACTGTCAATAATAGCTCTGTTTTTTATTGTAGACTTGAAGTTATCTTAATAGCAAAACTGAACAGCTTTTGAAACTTGCTTTTCTTCTCTTTTTTTCTTTTGCTTTTAGTGGAAAAGATACTACGCTATAGACAAACAGATTTTGCACATATTTTGCATTTAAAGAGTTCTTGCATCCAGTGACTGTTAGCAGAAATACATAAATTGGCTTGCTTAGAAAGCCAGGCTGATAGCCATGAAGAAAATGAATTTTAAAAAAAGGCAAAAAAGAAGTCCAGACCTTTCTGCATTAGTTCAGTTTGACGATTACTACATTCCTGATTTTGGTATCAGGGTGCAGCATGCAGGTCTTACTTGGCAGAATAAAAGTTCTTGATTTATTTCTTCATTAATATTTCCATTACTGTTCTTGGATTGTGAATAAGTGATTAATAACTATATTGATAGAACTTGTCAGTATAATGTATCAGTGCGTATATTTCAAAAATGTATTTACTTGCTTTGGTGTGATAAATGTGTTCAGTGTTTTGTATGAAAGACAGTTGCTACAGATAAGAGGAGGTGTAATGTGATTCAGTATTCATGAATACTTGATCTGTGGTGTCTGATTCATTTCTTTTTGTAATTCATAATAGAGACCTCTTTTGATATTATATTATCCCTATCAATAACCATGTGCTAGTAGCTCTACTTTAGTCAGTGGTGTCAAGGTTTGAGTAGCTAAACAGACATATTATCAAACTTGTAGCATGTGTTTTCTGATTATGCATGCCCCATTTAAAAAAACAAAATCCAGTGTGTCCTTAACATACAAACGAATACACAGCTCAAGCTTGTATCTAACTGCTTAGAACACAGCTTTGTGTATTGTTGTCCTGTGTAGCACTTACCTCCACATACTAATGTGGAAATCACTGAGCTATCTATGATGCTGGGACTCCTCATATGTTGCTATTCCAAATCTGGTTAATGCTTGTGATTTCCAGGACAACTACAGGAAACACTGGTTATTTATAAAGTTACACAAACTGGAAAGTACATTTCCTTAAAAAGCAGAATATATATGCTTTATGCATTTCAGCACCTAGTAAAATCCAGAACCTCAGATTAGTTGTAGAAGTTTGTATTGTTTAACTTATACTGATCTTAGTATTCAGAAGTTGTATCTCATCATTGCAGAACATCTTTGACTGTATTTACTTGCAGAAAATTTCTAGAATACATGTCCATTGTGTGAATAGAAACTATTGAACACAGGCTTTAATGGATACTAATCTCTGCTGTGCTTTCCTACTCAAACTTCTCCAATTTATATTTTGTCCTGACTTCATGTTAGAGATGAGTGTTGAGGCTGACAAGAATATTTGTCTTCAAAAGTGACTGAAAATAGGCTTTGTAAAACATGGAATCTTGGATTTCAATGAGAGTTTTAACCCAGAAATTTCATAAACATTTGGAATCAGAGATAAAGTCAAAATAGCAGCACTAGTAGCTCATTCTGATTGCTGAAATCTCTTGTTCTCTAAAATTTTTAAAATCCGCATTAAAAAAATTTGTCTGTTCTCTCTAGCCACCCAAAATGCTGTCTTTCCATCATATACAGGACCTCCTGGATTTGCCCCAGCCTTGGGCTTTCCTCAAGGAACAGGTAAGTTTGTTTTCTAAAAACTTACCTGTTTGTAGTTATGGCCAATGGCCCATCTGAGCACTTCTGTTCAGAGCCATTTGTTTAAAATATAGCAATCAGAACACAGTACCATTTGAGGAAATGTAATTTCTTTCTATATATACTCAATGAAATAAATTTCTGTAGTAAAAAACATATACTCACATAGTTTGTGAGTATATCGTTCAATAAGCAAAGAACCTAAATGATAAAGATTACCTGCAAGAGAAGAAATTAAGTATTTGTTTTTGTCAGAATCTTAAAACTGCTATGACATTCAAAGCAAATAAAGGTAAGTCGCCCTTTTCTGGCTGTCAAGTGAGAAATAGATAGTTTTTTAGACTGTGATCTTTTCCTTTCTAGCACAGGATAAACTTGTGAGCTAAATTATTTTTCTTCTTTCTTGGGCTGCAATTTATGTCCCCTTTTTTTTTTTTTTTTTTTAGCTGAATATTTCTTTTTTCTCTGAAAGGGAGATGCTTCCAACTTTAATGGTCAGATACTAGTAATAACTAAATTCCTTAAAAGCATTTTTGAATTGAATGCTGATGTTTTTGCCAAATATAACCTGCTTGTGTATTCTTCCTTTTCCACTTTGAGATGTCAAGTGATGCTATTTATACCTTTCCAGGTCCTTCTGTTCCACCAGATCCTGGAGCACTTGGTCCTCTCATGGTCACCTCATCAGCAGCAGCTGGACACATGACTATTCCTGGTGTTCCAGGAAACTCTGTTTTACTAGTCAGCAACCTCAACCCTGAAGTAAGTTTGATTGATGGAACTGAGGCAAGTGTCACCTTGTACCAACTGCCAGAATCCTGCAAACTGACATTAGCTGAAGGAATAAGAGAAATTATCTATGCTGATAATATGAAAAACAGGACAGCTCTAGACTTGTTTTAGGTAGTTCGCAGTATTGATGAGCTTTAAAAACTCCAGTCATTGGTGAAAAGCTTACTAACACGATTTACTTCAGGAATCCTATGTTAGCAGTGTAACTTGCAATTAGAAAGAAGTCTATGGTCAAATGTAAAAAATGTTTAAAGATGTAAACAACATACATATTATAATTTACTGATATCTCTATTAGTATCACTCCTCTGTGTGCTGTTTTATCTGTAAAGAAGGCAAAGGATTTTTCCCTACACTGGTTAAAAACCAAGGAATTAAATGGAAAGGGAACAGAAAAGGAAATAAAAGCTGCTAAATCAAGTACCTTTCTAAACATGCGTAGGATCTTTCTAGTTTTACAACTTTTTTTAGATTGAAGAAAAAGAACATAGGTATTCTATGTTATTGGCATCAATCTATATTAATTTTAAACGTTAATAATTACCCACGGTAACTTTTCATAGTACCACACAGATGCTTTTTCATATGGTGGCTATAAAATTACCAAGGACAACTTGGAAAGTTACTTTGTAGTGACAGTGACATAGGCAGGTCTGTAGTCTTATCCTATTTGAACACTGATTAGTGCTTAATTAAAAGTAATATACATCTTCTTAAAAAAATAAAATCAAGCTTTACCAAGCTTTAAAACACAATTCTTTTTGACTGTTGATAAGCAGTCCTATTGCAGCAATGTAAAATTTTTGTTACACACACTCGATATATTTCCTTAATTATAAAACTAAGAACTATAATCCTAACTATGTTAGGATTTGTTGGCAAAATTGAAGTTACCTTCACATTCTGAGGCTTAAAAATCTATTCACCAGTTTCTTTAAGTAATTGTTCTGTTTCTGTTTTCATAGTAACAGCCAAATCACAGTAAGCATCAAAAACCCAGCTGTGGACAGGGTTGTAAGACAAGTCACTTTTTCTTTGATTTTTCAATATATCAGTGAGTTTCTGATGATGGCTTTCTGATGATATGCTTTCTGCAGCTGACTGTTTAAGACGGTTTTCTGAATCTGGAAGGAGCATGCCTCTTAAGAGTCGGCATGTGAAGAATAGGTCAGAGCTCTTTTTAGGACATTGATGCTTTACACAGTAATAATCATAGCTAAGAATTCATGTAGATCTTGGTGCTGTAATGCAGGATACAATGCATCAATGTATTAAGTGATGTTCAACTTCTTAAAAGGATAAAAATAAGAATGTACTACAGCATTAATTGTTGGAAATATATTTCTTGGCAGTTCTGTAATACTTGTCCTTCATTATTGGTTGTCTAGCCCCATCACTCCTTTTTGTCTGTGTAGAAAACCTGGTTTGCCTTATTTCAGTTTATATTTCTCTCCTGTTGCAGGGTTTCAGTGTGCATTTAAACATTCCTTTATGATTTTTAAATTATCTGGTTTTTTCTTTTGTTCTCTCTCCTTCATTTTTTTTTAAGTAGAAGTATTGCAGTCTCATTTGAATAAGAAATTTCTTTTTCAAAACAGAAGTCTTCATCCTGAATTAAAATATTTGGGCCAGAAGAATAAACTCTTGATGAATTTAAATTTTACATTGATAATAATTGTTCTTTACCACTAAGTGCTGATGATAAATGGGTATGGCCTTACACTTAGGCTGAAATATTTTCTATCTTTGAATAATTTAGGTATGTGTGGTACACATTTGAGTTGAGAAGGAATAGGACTAGAGAGTGTGAATAGTGCTTCTGATACACACAGATTTTCAGAACTCGTTACTGGTAAAAACTTTGCCTCAAAAAATTTTGACTGCATTAGATTGTACATTATCTTCTTTGGCACTTGGCACACAAGAATTTAATTGAGAGTCACTGATAATAAAGAATTCCTTTCAATACTTAGCTTTCTGTTCACAGCTTCCAGCTGAATACAATTTAAATACTACTTTCTGTATGCTTCGTACATAAACAGTTAAACTTGCCATGTCTCCCTTTTGAATGTCATGGCCATATAGAGGGATGGGGACAAAATTGATGATGAAGCAAATACATTTTGAAGCAAGTGGGTTTAATTTTGTTTGTATTGTCTGTTGTTTACAAAATACGAAAGAAGTTCTTCAATCCTTTATTTTTAATTTAACAAATGTCCTTTTTTTTTTCACGGAATGACCTGCTAGCTTAGAAAGAATAAGGTCAAATAATAAAGCTACTTAAAAAATTAATAGCTTCTGCAGCATGGCAGAATGAGTCTTGAGTGGTGAAAATGCATGAGCTGAAGTGTTTGCTCGTTTACATATTTTACATGTGCATAGCAAATGTATATTAACAAGAGTGCCATACACTGTGGTGTATTGCAGGGAATGGCTTTTGGAGAGACAGGTTTATGTATTAGTATGAAGTATCTTTTCCATTCTTTCTGTTTACCATGCACCTATGGAATAGATGTCTTTATTTGCATGGCTTTAGAAATAATGTACTCATTTTATCATTTAAACAGGCCATCACACCTTATGGACTTTTCATCCTATTTGGTAAGATATGTCAAATATACCTTGGCAAACCACAGGGCTAGTGGTTCTTTTTATTTATCTGACCCATGCTGGTTAATTACAATTGCATTGCTCTCTGCATGTCCAGGAAATGCACTGAGAGAATGCACTAGTTTAAAAAAACTAGTTTAAAAATGGCAATAAGTTGAGTTAGGATTTATAAGCCACAGATACCAAAATGGCAAAACAGTTAGTGTCAGAAGAATTTTGGTGTGTGGTTCAATTCGTTTACTACAAAACATGGGAAAGCAAAGTAAGATTAAAAAAGGGAGGTTGCATCAGAGGAAATGCTGCACAGAATCAGCTCATACACCAGCTGCAAGGGACAGTGTTTGGAAGAAAAATATTTTAGTATGCCTCAGTTAAGAGGACTTTGACAACTAATGCTCTACTTAAAAACTGAACATAAATATTCAATATTATGACTAGGATCTGGGGGATGTTCCTCCACTTAGAACCCCCAGAAAATAATACACAAACTTTAAAACTCTCCTTATACTAATATTTTAATCAACCTATTTAATGATATGGTTATTCTTTATAACACTAATGTTAGTCAAAAGAAAAAGACTTGGCCTTGTGCTTTTCATAGTGGTGCTCTGAAAAAAATTCCTGTCTGGATTTCCACAGGTGTGTATGGTGATGTGCATCGTGTGAAGATCCTGTTTAAGAAAAGAGGAATTGCTTTGGTTCAGATGGCAGATTCAACCCAGGCTCAATTAGGTATTGATTTTGAAGGCACAGTTATCCTTCAAGCTAACATGAGTTTAATACAAAGAAGGGATTTGTCATCTGCCAGTGACAAGCATAAACAAATTAAATTCATCATTGTGCTGCATTACTACATGCAAACTTTGTAATACTCTTAGTGATTAAAAAAAAAGTCTTGTGAATCTCAATCTAGTAAATACTAGAATTAAAACATACAACTCCCCTGTCATTTATTTTAATAATACATTATATAATTTTCCTATAGTTTATCTTATATCTACCTATTTAAGAATAATCAACTGGTCTGTATTGAAATGCTGTTTTACATGTTTTGACATTTGAACTGGAGGTTATATTATATCCTTCTACCTTTTTTAAATGTAATGTTATGACATAGCCCACCTGGTAGATGTGGAAGTTGCAGTCTAAGTTTAGAATGTGAAATCTGACACTAAGTAGAAAACTATTCAAAGAATTGTCTTTTCTTCCCCTCCATTAATTCATGTTCGAATTACATTTTCACTGGTTAGCTATCAACTACTTGAATGGACAGAGGCTTTATGGAAGGGTCATGCATGCTACTCTTTCAAAATATCAGACAATTCAACTTCCTCGTGAGGGACAAGAGGATAAAGGTCTGACAAAGGACTATAGCAATAGCCCTTTACATCGCTTTAGGAATCCCTGCTCTAAGAACTTCCAAAATATCTTTCCTCCATCTGCCACCCTGCATCTCTCCAACATCCCGTGAGTATCTGCATGTGTCATCTTCTTAAAAAGATGTTTTTTAGGTTATGTTGTCAAGTTAAAAAGTCTGATGTAAGTTTTGGTTTTCTTTCCTTGGCCTTTTACAATTTGTTCTGCTGTGGTTCATTCTGATTCCTAATTAACAATAAGTGAATCCTTTACTGTCCTGTTTTTATCATTAGCAAAGAGGATAACTGAAGGAATGATCTTTGAGTTTTGATCAGTTTACATTTTCTTGAGAGTATGCTTTTGGTTTTTGATGTATTATGTGTCACAAATTTTCACAAAGGTTAAATATGTGTTTTTTGAGATAATGTTCATGACAACAAATTCATCATTGCCATTGTTATTTAATATAGATACAGTTTTTGATAATTCTAATACTTTTAAAAAATCAGTTGCTGCAGAACTCAGATCTCTTATATGGAGGGCAAGGTGTGAGAAAGAAAAAAGTATTTAGTGTGCTCTTTAACACTGAAATAATCTTTTTATGTCTAGAATGTTATCAATAGTGTGTGGAGTAACAGCTGAAAAGTTTTTACAGGCTTTTCTTGTTTAGCAGCTGTGCAGGGAGGGCAAAAAAGGAAATTGTGGAATTTTTCCCAAGAAAGGAAATTATAAGACACTTTGGAAACAGCTTTTTGAGTAAAACAAAAATCCTTCAAAATTGAAAATATGTGATGTACACTTGCACAAATTGCAAGCTGAAGTGTATTCCTTATGATTTTGAGATTTTTATGCAATCTGAATTTTACTGAGGAAGAAACAGGGCTGGATGGAAAACAATAGAGTATGTCTAAAATATTTTTGTAGCACAATGTGATACTAAAATGTAGAGTAAAAGGCAAGTGTTTTGGGCTAAAGTGTTGACATGGTTTGAGTTCATGGAGTTGAATTTAAACAGCAAAAACTAGTTCAGAAGCCAAAATTGAGATCTTGATATTATTACAGAACTCGTACTCTTCTACAAATTGTGAGTTTGTTTTTGTTTAGGTTTTGTTTGTTTGTTTGTTTGTTTTAATTAGGCCTTCTGTTACTGTTGATGATTTGAAGAATCTTTTTACAAGTAAAGGATCTACTGTGAAAGGCTTTAAATTTTTCCAGTAAGTTTTCTTGTAAAATTTCTAAGCAAGCTTTCATCCTGGAAAATAGCTAATTGCTTTTATTGCTTTCTATGTGCATGTAACTACAAGCAGAATTCCATGTATATATAGCTAAAGGCAAAAGTGGTACACTTACAATGATTTTTATGATACTTTCAGTCTTAACATGTTAAATGGAATACTGGGTTAGCGTAACTAAACTAAAAATATGCAGCCTTTTGACAAATTTCATGTATGTTCAAAGTAAAACAAGTTTAAGAAAAGTAAATGCTCACTTCTTGCAAAAGTAAAGGCTTTGTGTATGTAAAGTGCCATATAAAAATTACGGTGATGACAGTGTAGCTACATTAATTAATGTTAGTTGGCAGCATTATTTTAGTTAATTGTACCTGCTAGAATAATCCCGTCTATATGGATCATGGAATTATTTCTTAGAGGTCTTCAAGCCTTATATTGACCTAGCTTTTTGAAATCCAGTGTAATGAAAGAGTGATATGAATTTAAGCCATCGACTCGCAAAATTTATGTAATTTTGTAATCTTTACATTTTAGCAGATGCATAAATAGCTCTGATACTTTTGCTGTACATGTGTAATATAGCTGAGAAAAAAAACCCGCTTATACAACTTTTCTGTGTTGGCTAGTGAAAATTTGTTTGTGATTAATAATAATTTTTATTATTCTTCAGGAAAGATTGCAAAATGGCTCTTATCCAACTGGGCTCTGTGGAAGAAGCAGTTCACGCTCTCATTGAGCTTCATAATCATGACTTTGGAGAAAACCAGCATCTCAGAGTTTCCTTCTCAAAATCTTCAATCTGAATTTTCTGTGAATTTTCCCTTTAAGACTAGATAACGGTTTTAGTAAAATTCTCAAATAAAAAGACAGCTGTGACCAACTTCGTCTCTTAAAAGAAAAATCTCATTAATACACAAAGAATTAAGTGATGATTTTTTCTGATTCTAGCTGCGAGTATGTCATTCATAGAAAGATTCTTCTGTGAAATATTTTTAACAACAATAATTATCATCAAATTTCCTACTTAAAATTATATTTTGAGAGCATTGTTTCAGCTTTTGTTTGACATCAGCCTTACAAAACAATTTAGAGTGCTTCTACAATGTACCAAATGAGTCTATTTAATGAAAAGGTAAATCTACTCTGTGCACATTAAACACTAATTTGAATGTGAAATAGTGCTTGGGTTTCTTGAAGGAAAGCAAACAGTAACTGTGAGTATCCTCTAAATAGTATTTATGTTACAAGGTGTGTGTTCATACTTTGGTGAATCTTTACAAATAACTTGTTTATAAAAATAAGAAGTCTGTGCTGCTCTTATAGATTAAATTATTAGAGAAGAGGCAGTGCCTTCTCTCTGTGGAATAAAATTTTTGACAAGTTTCTTCAAGGTGTGGTATTGGAGAATTAGTTTGACTTTACTATGGATTGGAAGTTTGATGTCCTATTTCTACTAGGAAGGGATGTGTAACAGTAACTTGGAAAAGATAAAACAAGAAAATTATCTCAATTTAAAATAATTTTTTACATTTCTCTAAATAATTAAATGTTTGCAATCTTATGGAAAATATTCAGGTCTATGGTGATTTCGCAATTTTTAAGAAGTTATTTTTTGCTAAGGTTATCTTTCAGGGCAGAAAAATTGAACCTCAAGGTTTTTTACCACTCTGAAGTCTAATACTTAAATTACTGTGTATTTACCTAATTTCTTATTATGTGCCTTACTATGTGTGTATGAAATGATTGATGGGGGATTGATGGGATACTTCAGACCCATTATCTGAAGTATCTTGCAAAAATATTGTGGGCGTTGTGGAAATTCTCCTCTTGGTCTTTTTTGAAAATGTTTTCCATGATACTTCAAGATATATTTTTTCATTAATTAAACTTTGAATTCTAGTTTCTTGTGCTTTCATATGGAGATTGGATATAGGTTTCATTTGTTGTGAAATCACATAGGGATCCTTTAAATTTACGTAGTTGCACTTCTCTGACGGTAGTTCTTCACTGATAGAAAAAATATACTAAGAAACCCAAACAAACGTATATAGAAAGGCCAAACAGCAAATCCAGTTCATCTGAACTTCATCTGACTTTTTGAGACACTGGCTGTATCAGAATATTCTCTTTTGGGTTTCTGAATTTCTTTATTTTTAATACTTTACAGTATTAAAGTAATAGAATGCTATCATTCTTTCCTTTGGAAATATGAAGAAATATTTGATACTGAATCTTGATTCCTATTTGGGGAATGAGCTGAGATGCAGTTATGTTTTGCCATGAGTGTACAGATGAATACTCATGACTTCTGATTGTATTTTAAAAGCTAAATTCCTAGGGTTTTTTTCACATAAATTAATTGAAAACTATTTTACCACATTTTAAAGACTGATTTCTTTAAAACATGGCTTTTATTTACTTTTAACTATTGCAGAATTTGTTTCTGCTGTAATATTTTGCCACTCATAACTGTTTTTGTTAATCTGAATTGTTTTTGCAAAATCAGCCTAATAGTAGCTTGCCCGATAGTACCTTGATGTACGTTAATTGATTACAGGTGTAGTGTTAAGGAAACTTCCCAGTCTGACCATTCAGGATCCACTCTGGCAGTCACTCTTGTACTGCCTGAACTGGGACTGAGGCCCCTTCGCAGCTACAGCCCCCACATTCCCACAGTCAGAATAGGTTTGCTTACTGGATGGACCCCAGGTTTCCGACAGCAGTCTCAGGCATCCCAACCACTCTAAAATAGTTTCATCACAGTGCAATAACAAACTAACAACTCAAGCTGGTGTCTCTGAGAAGGGACCCTGAACAAAGGAGCCCCTGGGCTTTTATCCCCTCCCAGTCTAAGCGCAGGAAGGTCTGGGATCATCGGCTCCTGCTGGGTCTCGGTGTCCCCTGGCTGGGCCGCAGGTCCCCAGGCCCTTGTTGTGCTGAGGGTCGGCTCTGCATGGCCTCTCTGCCTGGGCTGCACCAGCCAGAGCTCACCCTGCAGCTCCCACTGCAGCTGCACCATGAGCTACCTCAGAGGAGGTGCAGCCAATCTGACTGCACAGATGTAGCTATACTAAGTGCTGTACAACACAACTATATAAATATGCAGAATGTACTATGTACTGGAAAGTTCAACTGGCTTAGGAATAATATTCCCTTAAGGGATGTTTTTGATTTCACAGAATCACAGAGTGGTGTGGGTTGATCTTCATGGTTCTTTCAGGCCCACCACTCAGTCTGTCTAGGTTCTTCTGGATCCTTTCCTTCCAGGTGTGTTGACTCTACCAAACAGCTTGGTGTTGTCAGCAAATTTGCAGAGGGTGCAGTTGATTCCACTGCTCATGACACCAACAAAAGTGTTTAACAGCTCTGGTATCAGCTTACAGAACACTGCTTATTATTGGTCTCCACTTGGATGTTAAGCTGTTGACCACAACTCTTTGAATGTGGCCATCCAACCAATTCCTTTTCCAGCTAGAGGTCCACCCATCAAATCCATGTCTCCAGTTTAGAGATAAGAAAGTTTTGTAGGACAGTGTAATGCTTTGCACAAGTCCTGATAGATGACATAATCTTCTCTTATCCACCCATGCTCTAACTCTGCTGCAGAGGGCCATTAAATCTGTCAGGCATGATTTGCTTTCACTGAAGCTATCTACTTCATAATCTTACTAGGAACCAAGGCGGGACTTCCAGACTTAAAATTCCCTGGGTCTTTCTTATTTTCCTTTTTACAAATGTAGGCTATATATCCCCCTTTCAAGTGAAGCTTTAGCTTTCCACAGTTCCATAGTCTTGGGCTGCTCAGAAAACCTTTTTTCCTCCCAAGCTACATATTGCTACTTCCACCACTGTAGCCTTTCTTTTAGTGTTTATCTAGAAGTTCCTTTTTCATCTAAGGACATCTAAGTGGCTTCCACTTTGCTGGGATAATCACTCCTGAGATTGGAGAAGGTGATCCTTGTATACCAGCCAGCTTTCTTGTGTCCCTCTTCCCTCCAGTGCTTTATCCCATACTACGAGGCAGATCCCTGAGGAGGCCAGAGTCTGCTCTCCTGAAGTCCAGGGTAGTAAGCTTTCTGTGCACCTTCCTTGCAGCCCTAAGGATCTCAAATTCCATTTGTTGTCCTTGCAGTCAGACTGCTCTTGAGCTTCACAATCCCCACCAGCCCCTCCTTGTTGGGAGAAAAAGGTCCAGCATAGTACCTCTTCTCCCTGGCTCCTCTGTCACTTAAAGAAGGAAGTTATCATCAATGCATTCCAGGAAGCTTCTGGACTGTTTGCTTACTACTGTGTTGACAGATATTAGGTGGTTGAAGTTTCCCATTAGGAATAAGGTTTGTGAGGCTGCTCGCCTCTGTCTGTAAGGGGCCTCATCTTCTCTGTCTTCCTGGTCAGACAATCTGTAGCAGACCCCCACTATAAAGTCACCTGTCCCTTACCTGTCTTTAATCTTGACCCATTAACTCTCAGTCCATTCCCAGGTGAAGCACCACGATCCAGAGCTGGTCATTGACATAGCGGGCAACACCTCCTCCTTGTCTACTAGACTTCTAGTCTTTCTTGAAGAGCCTATATCCTTTGATTCCAGCACATTACTCTTCGGAGCCATCCCACTATGTGTCCATGACATACCAATGAGATCATAGGCATGCCCACATCTCTAACTCTTCTTGTTTATTCACCTTCTAATGTGTTATTGCATAGATGCTTTGAAGTTCAGACACTAATGAAGCTGACTTACTGGCTGGAGTAGCTGGAATTCCTTTGTGTTGTTCTGGTGCTTTTCTGCTGACCTGTGATCCCTCTTCAGGCACTGAACATCTGTTGCTGGCACTGGCACCAGACTAATGGGAGTGGGATGGACTGAGGCTCCCTTCTCCCTGGCATCTTTAGTTTAAAGTCCTTCTCAACAGCTTGGCAAGTCTGTGGCAGGAGATGCTCTTCCCCTCTTCTGATAGATGGACCCTGTCAGCCCTGTGTAGACCCAGTTTCTGAAAGCGGGTCCCCTGGTCAAAGCAGCCAAACCCATGGCTGGGACTCAGCCCCAGATGCATTTGTTGATTCACCAGATTTGACGGACCCTTTCAAACACCTTCCTGTTGGCTGTGCGCATTGATGAAAAGACTGCCTGCAGAATCTTTAAAATTTTTAACTTAGGAAAAAAATCTGAAAGTCGGTACTTTTTATGTTTGCTTTTTGGTTTTGTAGTACAAGTGTTGTGTATCTTTTTTGATTCACCTTAATGGTTCTGGTTTTGCAACTGAATTATTCTTGTCAACGTACTTTCAGATTTGTGTGTATCTGAAAGATTCTACCTCTTAGGGAGATTAGCTTTTAGAAGATATGCAGAAAAGCTTTGAAACTTGACAGTACGTCTTAACATTTGCTTAGCAGCATGAAGGCACTAATTAAGGCTGCTTTTTCCCTTTTAGTGTACTGCCGTGAATAATTGAAAGCACAGACATAACACCTGAGTTATTATGATGCATTGCTAGTGAAGAATCATGGCAGAAGGAATATTCTTCTACGTTGTGCTTGACCTGTTAGTGTCTGGTGCAAAAGCATCTCAGTTCTTGATTCACTAAAGCTTATGATAGCGGATCCCTTGATATCTGCAAAAAGAGCAAGATTTGGGAAAGAATTATATTATTCTACAAAGTTGTACAATGATGTAGATGGAAAGGAACCTCCAAAGGCCTTAGTCCTACGTTTCTGTCAGATTATAGACAACTTTAAGCAGTTACTCAAAGAGATTTTTAAAATCTTGTAAATTAAAAAAAAAAAAATAAAATGGAACAAATTTTCTGTTCTTCACAGTCTTCACTGTGAATTTGCTTCCTTAATGTGTAACTAGGCTTTAAACATACTACATTCTATGTCTTTTGTCTTTTTCCCTGCTAACTGTGTAACTGAAGAGGATCTGGCTTCATCTTCTCTATACTGTGGCCTTAAGTTGTTAAAGATAGGTTTATAGTTTCTTTAATATATGTTACTAATTTCTGTTTGTAAACTATTGGTAATGTGCACAGTGTAAGTTGGAATTCGGGCACGTGGTGTGGTTCTTTGGAGCTGTCTTGTGCAGGGCCAGTAGCTGAACTCAGTGATCATTGTGGGTCTTTTCCACTTCTGCATATTCTATGATTCTGTGACTATATGGTTATGCCTCTGTATATGTCATGTCCTTGCATCAGCTCTGAGTTGCCTCCTAGTCCATTTTTTTGGATGGATGCACACTTGGTTCAAAGTGTAGTAAGGCTTTTTTAATAACCCAGGAGCAGCTAAGTGCCTTTTCAAATGATCCTTGATTTGTTATATAATGGTAAAACTTCTGCTTCTTTGAATTTCTGCAGAACTCTTAAAACATCAGAACTGGTTTCTGAAACTTTGACTCTTAATTTAACTCAGTGCCTTGTCTGCTGGTCCTGTAAGTTGCACTGGGTTTGTATACTGATAAATTGAGGTCCTTTTTATTTGGAAGATATTCCACATATCAGTTCATTTTCTGATTACAGACAGCCAAGTTATGTTCATATGCCAAGAAAATTGTTAGTCGTTGTGGACAGAACTGCCAGTAAGGTCTGTCTGATCAATTATCTTGCCCTCCTCTGATTGATGTCAGTAGGAAAGTGATAAGTGTGGTTTTTTTATAAGAGATGTAGGCTTTTTGCTCGCCATTTTATGTTGTTAGCTTATACTTCCATTTTTCAAATGAGAGGTCAGCCTACAAAAAGCATTATTTTGCCTTAATCTTTGGCCCTGATATGTTGTTAGCTAGTGCACAACTACCAGACTTAGTCTTATTACTGTTGTGGTGAAACAATGCTAGTCTGATTGCACAGAATTTTTTCTTCAAATAAACTTGATCTTCTGTCTCTGAAGTTTGGTTTGGTACGTACAAGATCTTTTGCCTGCTTTTTTCAAAGCAAATCATAACAGTTAGAATATAAAATTTCTGAAGTATTTAACTTCAGGGTTTTATTGATGGGGGATGTGATATAGGAACAAAATTGGACCAAAGTTTTTGTGCCTTCAGTAGTTTTATATGTAGGATTTTTCATATCTGTAGATGTCCTAAGTATAGTAAATACATTTTTCCCCTCTGGAAAATGTATATTTATATTGTGAAAAATTAATGTTGTTTACTGACTATACAAGAAGTGAACCACAGCTGTTTCAGTACAGATTTAATTATTCTATAGTCTTTCTCATTACAGTTTTTTCTTTTGTACTGCAGTAAGTAGGAATCCAAGCATAATTCACATTATTTCCAACTTCAGATAATAATGACGTTGTGCTTGGAGCAGTCCCAAAGGAATTAAATGCTTACATAATTGAAGGTCCTTGATAAATGAAGAAAGCTTTTACTTTAGCAGATTAATGTCATCACTGTAAGCACTTTTTCAGTTCCTGGAAACTGCTTTATTTATGAGTGGGAACCTACCACACATAAACTTGTTTTGAGGCACTTTCCTATTGTTTTTGAATATGTTACCCACTTTCTGCAGAAGTTCAGCATAGAACTGCAGCATCACAAGACACACACAACAAAAGTTGCTAACCAACAAATTCTTGCATCAGAATGTCACTTCACCCTCTGACCAAAGACTCTTTTGGTTTTACTGAGATATAGAAAAACTTGTTTTCTCTCACACTTCTTTCTGATAGCAAGACCCGTTGCAAAGTGGCCTCTATTTGAGACTCTTACTGGTGGTAGAAACAGTGGAAAATGAGGTAGTAATGTCAACCAAATGGTGTGAGAGAAGGCAGAAGGTTAATATGTTGCTTTTAGTACTGTACTCAAGACACAGTAAATGTCCCTAAGAATTGCCATCATTCTTTCATGTCACATGATCTGTTCATAAAAGTTCCCTTTCAGTTTATAAAAATGGTCATCTAATACAGGAAAATACTGTAAATGTTTGTAACATCATGTTATGTTTGGTTTTTGTTTTTGTTTTTATAAATCTGGCAAAAGAGTGTTTGGGGAAACAAATGGAAATGTAAAATGTTTTTATATAAAAAGGTTGTCTGTATAAAGCTTTCATTTGTAAAGCATCTTGTGGCATTGCATGAAAAGTATTCCATATCTGTGGAGATTACTTAAAACTGAAAGAATATATAAGATGTATTAAAGAAACCTATTTTGTGACTGTTTAGTGCATGGTGAGTTTGATTTTGTTTGTGCTATAATATATTCTGTTTTTTTAGGTTAGTGTGTTTTCTGATTACATGATATCTATACCTAACTAATTTCCTAACTAGTTGTTGTAGCATGTCTTTTAATAAATGTAATTATGGTTGTACTCTCTTAAATTTTCCTGTGTTCTTGTCTATTGCTTTGGGTTTTTTTCAGGTCTTGTAATTGTGCAGCTAATAACATGTAATTTTCTATTTTTTTCCTTCAGCATACATGGGCATCTAAACAAAAGCCGTTCATATCAAAAGTGTGTTAAAAGGGTTAAACCACATTGTCAGCAAGAAGTGAAGGTCAACAACACCTAAACTTTTTCCTGAGCAGGGCAGCAGTTCTTGTTTTTAGTAGGATGGAAATTTACTGTAAACCAATACAGTAGTTGATGACTGTTTTGTTATTTGAGGAATGAGAGGTTTCAATGATAAGAGACTTGGGGCCTTATTACTGAGAATTGTTTTATCTTTTACCATGCTGTACTCTTTTCTAGTCCTAGGATCAGAATTCATATCCTTTTCACAAAGGTTTGAAAAAAATGTAAATAGCAGTTTAAAGAGTCTGCTTTCAGCTTCCTTTTCTCAACTGTCCTGTTGATTGCTTTTCTTTCATACTTCTTTGGTTGCCCTTCCTCATGTTGCACAACATTGATTTAGACCCTCTTATTCTTGCATCCAAAATTCAGGATTGATGGTAAACAGATAGTAGTCTAAGACCATAGATACAAATATGAAGGGAGTCCAGCACCTCTTTCTGAACTAAAATTTTCAGCCAGTCAGGCAAGGATTTAATTGTCTGCCAGTAAATTATGCTATTACCAGTCTCAGAGTGTGGATGCTTTTGTAGGAGAAAAATCGGATTCAGTTTAGACTGAATTGCAGGTTTCATCAAAATGCTTATTCTCCAAAGGCTACATATGAAGTCCCTATGTGTAACTCTTCATTTTGTCCTTGTTACTCAAATATTTGAGGAACATTCTGGGGAAGATGCTAGTTTTTGGTGGCCATAATCTGCCTTCTGATTTTTTGACTAAGTCTGCCTGTGAGACAGTGAAATTCCAGACAGTTCTCCCTTTACTCCTTAACCAAAAAATAAATCCCATCTTGAATTCTTGTCTCCTGTTGTTAACCCTGCAATACAATCAGAGTAATTTTTTTTTCCTCAAGCAGTTTATATAAGTGTCCATCTTGGAAAATTAAAAACAACTTTTAAATAGCACAGATATAAATTTTTTGATACCAGAATTTGTTCTGTTACTTGCAAGCTGAAAGAGAAAGAGCAGTAACTGGTGAATTTGCCGGCATCCAATTTTTCATACGAATTGTATCAGTCCCAAAAGATTTCTTCACAGCCCCAGAGCTAACTCATTTACAGAGGTGGAAAGAAGATTATTGTATGCTTTGAAAATAAAATAAAAATTCCCACTTGCATTTTCTTAACAGTGTTGAGATATTTGTACTTGAGTTCTTTGGCGTGTAGCCAGTAAATACAAGGATGTCTAAACAAAATAAAAGCAGAAGTTGTGGTAGAATATGTAGGTGAGAGAAGGTGTGAGGAGTAGAGGAAGAGGGAAGAAGAGAGCTCAGAAAAGTGAGTCATCCCAGAGACCATGTCCAGACCAATGCCTTTGCTGTTGACCAAAAACTCATCTCAGATGCTGCAAATAAAATGGAGAGAAACAGTCCAGTGACAATGAGAATGAATGTCTTTAGGGTAAGGAGCAGTATGAGTTTCCTGGCTCTGAAAAAGCTCTTACAATGAGAGTAATACTTTAGTCTCAAGTTAGTTATCATTCTTATTCCCCAGTATTTTCTGCTTAGTCTGACAGTTGATCAGGGTAACGCTTTCAGGTCCTGTGTTTTATTTCCAATCTGCTTCAAGTACAGCTACTCTGTCCTTTTGTGAGAATCAGAGCTTTTAATGGAAGCAAAGTATACCTTCTGTACTTCCTCCATTGAATCTACTGTGTAAAGTGTTGTTCTAGCTACACACCTTAGGGAGATACAAGAAGGCTGGAGAGGGATTTTTCACAAGAGCAGTAAGACAAAGGCCAATGGCCTTAAACTGAAGGAGAGTAGGTTTGGATTAGATACTAGGAAGAATTTCTTTACTGTGGGGGTGGTGAGACACTCAACAGGATCAGGTTAGAGAAGTTGTGGACTTCCCATCCCTGGTAGTGTTCAAGGTGAGGTTGGATGAGGCTTTGAGCAACCTGGTCTGGTGGAAGGTAGTGTTGCCCATGGCAGGCAGGTCAAACTATATAGTCTCTAAAGTCGCTTCCAAGCAAGACTGTCCTATGATTATATGAACTATTTCTCTTGTGTGTACATATTGTTTGTGCAATGAAGGGTCTGTAAGGGTTTTTTTATTGAGGGTTTTTTATGTTTTTTTTTTTCCCGCCAGAGCCCATCCTGGTCTGCAAAGCCACATTGCTCAAAACTGGGAAACTTCTTTTGAAGAAGTGTAGACTGAAGGATATTGCATAATGCTGTAGGCTTGCAGCTCTGTGGTTGGAAAGAGTTCCATTTCTACCCTCTTATGGTGCTGCCTAGCACACACCTAGAGAATATATTCAGTAAGTATCACTGCCTGTAAAAATAAAATTGAAGCTTTTTTTTTAAAACAAATATGATCTTAACACAGAAAAAGACAAAATCTAAAGAAATTAGGGTAACTCTGCTCTGCAGTACTATGAAGTCCATTGATTATCTGGGAAAAACTGTCTGTAGCTCCAGGGTCTATCTTAGTCAAAGCAATGAGGGTGGATGCTGGAAAGGAGGATTGTGGATTCTATTCTAATTAAAAACTTCTGACAAAAACCTGAAGTTGTCAGGTTTAGTTCTTACCAAAACCATGGCAATGTTACTGGCTGACTTTTCAGCATTACTGACCTTCTCTTTTTTTTTCCTTTTTCTTCCCTCTTCCAATTCTCTTCTATGGCCAAACTGTCCAAAAGCAGTGTGAGATTTAGTAGCAGCAATATAGTACCCTCATCAAAATGTCATTTCTGTACATGCAGAATTCAGTTCATTTAGTCATCAGAGTTGAAGTATCTAGTGAATTGTGTAACTAAGGTTCCCCATTTTGAAAAGCTCTGAAAGTAGTTTTTCTATTTAAGGTCACAATAAATTTCTAAAAAATGCTTGTGACCCAAGCCTCTTCTATCACATCTATTAACTGAAAGTGGTTTCTGTACTTTTCTTCATGCATGATGTTTGGTTGGGTGACATGCTCTTTTCCTTTCTGTGTGTATGTTTTCATTATGACTGAACAGCTTGAAATTCTGTCATGCTGAGTTTTTAATTATCTTTTCAAAAGCATACAGGGTTTATACTGTTGCTCTTTGTGTTTCAACAAGTTTATCGTCTTTCTCAGAGCCTTTATTGGTCTATCAGATACTGAACTGGTTAAAGATTTTTGATAGCAGACCTCTCCAAATCAACTCCATCATTATTGAGTGTGTTTGTTTCAACAGTAAATGACTATGCATTATGCTCTTTGAGCATTAGATCTTTCCATGTTCATTCAACCACAGAGAATGAAGAAGATTAATAAACAATACCACACTTCTTGATGCTAAGACTTGTTATGGTATAGATGTGTTTTTCTCTTTTTCTGCTCTGGTTTGGCACTGCTGGTTACAGCCTGCCTGACACAAGATGGCCTGAGTTAACTTCTCCTTCTAGGATGATGTATGTGCTTGAAAGAATCCCAAAGAACTTACTGGAACTATTTGTGAAGTTCTTTATTCACCAGTCAGTGCAGAACTCTGCTCCTTGTGTGAACAGTTTTTCTATGAGGAACTGTTCAATCACTGTGTACCTCTAGCTTTTACACAAACTGCTTATTCTGCAGGGCTTAGATTCTCCCAGTGTTGTATTATAGGAAGACTAAATTTTTCATTTAGTTATGCATTTTCATTTTTGTTATGCATATGATTTTAATCAAGGCCTTCAGAAATACTTTCAGGTCCTTGTTGCCGCACATCAACAGGAAAATGGATAAGGGAGAGATTGCTTTTGGAGGGCCTGACCGTAAGATGTTAGCAGTAGCATCCTGTCTTGCCTGGAATATCTTGCTTACTTACTGTCTCATGAAATGTAACAGGAAAACTGCTGATTACTTTGCAGATCAATTATCTAGAAACACTGGGCTTTATTAAGATGCTGAATGTAACCTTGGGAATCCTGCTGACTAATCTTGATTCTGTCCCTTTCAAAGACTAGGATCCTATCTAAACAACCACACTTCTAAACTGACATACACATAACTTCTTACTCTCCAAATGATGGGGCTGTACCTTCAGCCAAAATTTAAACACCCTCAGGTGTACATCTGGTTGTACATCAAATGGATATAGAAAAAAAATATCTGTAATTGTAATTAGACAGTGGATTCATGTAGCACATAGCAAGAAAAAATTCTCAGCTTCGTGCAGGTCTAAATGATCAGTCATCATTTAGTTCTCAGAGGCTTACATTATTTGAATGTCAAGTTTTTCTGTTCTTTGGAAAGTTCATGAGCCAGTGGTGCCCTTGTGGCAGGCACATGGTATCCTGGATTACATGGGGAGGAGCATTGGCAGCAGGTCCAGAGGGGTAATCCTCTCCTCTGCTCAGCCTCGGTGAGGCTTCACCTGCTGTGGTGTGTCCAGTTCTGGGCTCCTCAGTACAAGAAAGACATGGCGCTCTGGAGCAGGTCCAGTGAAAGGCAACAAAGATGATTAAAGGACTGGAGCATCTCTCTTATGAGGGAAGCCTAAGAGAGTTGGGTGTGTTCAGCCCTGAGAAGAGACAACTGAGAGGGGACTCTGTCAATGTCTGTGGCTATTTGAAGGGAAGGTTTCATGAGGATGGAGCCAGGCTCCACTCAGTGATGACAAACAGGACAAAAGGCAGAAACTATGCACAGAAATTGCACCTGAACATAAGGAAGAATTTTACAGTGTGATTGTCAGTGCACTGGAACAGATTGCCCAGAGAGTTTGTGGAGTTGCCCTCAGCTGAGATACTCAAGAACCATCTGGATGGAATCCTGTGCTCTCAGATAACCATTCATGAGCAGGAAGGTTGGACCAGGGTCCTCCAGTGCTCCGTTCTAACCTTTCCCATTCTGTGGTTCTGTGATTGTAAGACAGACTTGATTTCTTGCAGATACTATTTGAAGATAAATAGGGCTTTCAACTTTGCAATTCAAATGGAAAAGAAAATAAAAAGACTAGGTGGCCTTTTATTTCTATAGAAATGCCAGCCTGAAGTCTTTATTGCAATTTATAACAACGCAGAAATGTCATCACCCTGGGTGTATATCTCCTCTGATTGCCAGTAAATGTAGAAATCATAGAGTTACACCTATTTTAATTATAGAAAATCAAAGAGCAGAGCTTGTGCTGGTTTTGTAACAAAACAAAAGCACTCTCTTTTTTATGGCAATGCATGCATAATTTTGTGAATCTAAAATCCAACTCATTCTGCTTGCTTTGTATTCCCAGGGTCTAAAAATACAGTAATTTAAGGTACTTTCTAATTGAGATAAAACTGGCTACTTTAAACTTGATAAACAGCATGTAAAGGTTTAATTGCTTACAGAACAACTCAGAGAGGGAAGGTTGAGGTATTTACTATATAAGGCTTGGTTACTAGATTCCCTTTTCTTTCCCACTACACAGTGTGAATGCAAATCTGAGATTGCCTGGTGACAAAGTACAATTGGTCCATAGAGAAAGAAACCATGGCAAAAGAATCTCCACCTGCCTGAGCAACTTCAGAATGGTTTGGTCTATTACCTCTGGTCACAAAATTGTTGGGGTTGGAAGGGACCTCTGGAGATCATTTGGTTCAACTTCCCTGCTAAAGCAGGTTCACAGGAACATTTTCAGGCAGGCTGGCCAGGAACTTGTAAGATAGAAATACGGAATTTATTTTCATAGATAATATAATTTGACAAGTTGCCATCTAATTTTCCCATCTAATATTTTTCGACTCACTTATAGATGCCTCTTGCCTATAAACACAGCAAAGCTGATAGTGAGAGAGGGATAATACAAAGATAATTGTGTAGTTAGTGGGATTTGGGTTTTTCCTTGTACCTATCAATGATATTGTCATAAGTTTTGCCTTGGACAAGCTGTTATTAAGTTTTATGCAACTGCAATAGAAAGGCCAACACCCCTGTGGTGAACTTGGGAAGCCTGACAGAGAAGAAAACATGAATCTTGTGGCCAAGTTCTCTCTCTTCAGAAAAAGGTATTTTAGCAGGTATTTTAGAATCTGAGAGGAAAAGATGTCTGTTCATCTACTTGGATCTGAAAAAATCACATTACTTCTTATTTAGTTAGTTACTATTTATAAAAAGGATGAAGAGGGTGCTGTTACTATTCCTTTGTGAACTTTTCCTTTGTGCCTCTGCTTCTTTCCTCCTATCTATGGTGTTCAGTCAGCACAACCCTCAAAATAATGACACAGCATGAAACAATCAGAAGCAATGGCTTTTAGCAGTATTCTTGGACGACATTCCAAGATCTGACAACTCTAGGACACCCCCCATAAAACAATATACACTAAGACCTTGTGGTTTAAAAAATTCTGAAAACTAGGGCAGACTGCTGTGGCATGAAAACTTCTACCAGAGGATACGCTGCACCATACACACGTAGAAATACTGTCTCAGTTACACGTCTTAGTGGGAGGGAGAAGTGAAGAGAGGCAGAGAAGAGTTATCAAAGCTCCCAGTGGGTTTGTGGCAAAGCACAGTTTTTTAGCCCTATGCTAAAACCCACAGATAGCAGCCCTTTTGCTCTGGAGAGCTACTTTTCTGATTAGCAGTAACTGTCAGCAGGCTTTATCACCTACTATGCCCTTGTTATGAGATGTACAGGGCATGCTCTGATATATGTTACATTCAAGGTCTATCCTCTGGGCAAACTGTATAGAAGCATTCAATATTTAAGGTTCAAATTCAGGTATTCAATGCTTTTACAGGAATCTTGCTTACATTTTCATCTTGACTTCATCTGCTAGGAGCTGAGACAGTGACATAGGCACCCTGAGAAAACAGACAGAAATACTGCAAACAGCTTAAGTGATAATATTTCCTTTAAAAAATCATATAAGATACTGCTTCATTTCTGCACTGTATTTACTGAAGCATTTTCAACAGAAACTGAAGAGGGTCAGCCAATCTTTTCAGTTATTTCTGAATATTTTGGGTTATTTTCAACAATTGCTGTTTCTTATTCTGGGAACTAAGTGGGTAACCAGAAACCAGTTATTAATTTGAATAATTTTAAACGGCCAAGAGAGACATAATTCAGACAGAAGAAATCTTCCATCAAGCTGTAGTTACTCTTTTCATTGCCAGTTGGAAAGAAGCACTTGATAGCAAGCTGTTCGAGAATGCGACAGCACTATGAATAGCTGAGTGATATGTTAACAACGATGAAATACATTTATTCACTCTGGGTGAAGATGTTTGCTGTGTTTTTAAAAATGTGTTTGCTGAAAGAGCTATTAGTATCAAATATTTTGTCTTCATGTGTCAAAATGAGCAGTGTAATCTATGCCAAAACATCCTTAAGAGAAAAACAAAGAGATTTGAATGACATGATGATATTCATTGTCTGCAAAGGAGACAGAACAAATACAGATGGCTGAGGAGATGTTTAGTCCAGCTTGCCCTTCTGATTTTCAGTTATCTGCATTTAGACACTTGAAAGCTAAAACTGCACAGGAAACTTGCAACATCTCTGGACAAATGTAATTACTTTGACCATCACAACTATTTTCTTTTCACAAAGAAGAAAAATTGAAGCAAATACTGGTACATATATCTTCTGGGTAATTTAATGTTAGGGATGAAGGAAACACTGTAATTACAAATTAGGCTTCCTTTAGGTTTGACAAGGAAAAGATTAAAATGTTTATCCTGTCCAGAACAGAAAACATAGGTAGATATTATTCTGTTTTCATTAGAAAGATTTTTACATGAAACAAGCAAGATTTGCCCAAGATGTTAAGGATCAACGTGTTGGGACACTAGTCTGCCTTACCCTCCTGAATCTTTAATTATTTTTTTGTATGTTTCTAATTATCTTTCTATCAATTAGCTAGGGCTTGGGCAGGTGACCTCCTGGCAGAAGTGATCTGTGATGAATCTCACCAGATTCAAACCTAAAGCAGTGGAAGAGATTGTTTGGGAATGCTGTGAATTCCACATCACTGTCACCATAAAGAGCAAGTTAGACAAGTATGTCAGGAATCATAGAGTTGGCCTTGTTGTGGACAAAGGACCTCTCAGCATCTTTTGACACTTATTTCTTATGACCATGCATTGAATTTAAAGTAGCTGTTGTGTGTAGTTTAATTATCTGGTTCTGAAGGATGTCTTAAACAGCATTTAATTGTTTGTTTGAGATATCATAGAGAGTAACACAACAAGGAGGTTCCAGTCTAGGTCCACAACTTCTTTTCAGCTGATACACGTCTTTGTTTCTTTCTTTAAAGAACATTTCTATTACAATTTTTAATTTCTCTTTATAAATATGATGTATTTCTTCAGGCTTTGTGCCAAAAATATTTTCCTGTTTGCTGCATGAAGTGCTTATAAAAAGTTGTTTTCACTACTTTTTATGAAAGGAACAGTAGAAATCGTAGTGATTAGTAGGTCTCCTACACAGTGGGCTGCCAAGGAAGAGGAAAATTGTAATTTCCAAACCATTTTAATACGTTGTGCAAAACAATTGCTCTCTGAACCATGCCTTATAATGATAAGCTACTTACCACCACTGAGAATGCGTGTTTCCGATTTCAGTAATTTTAAGGGAGAAATATGCAGTTATGACATCTGTAGTGTGTCCTTCCAAAAGCAGGATCACTTGTGTGTAACTGGCTGCTGCTGAAGAATCTAGTCAAGATGAATAAGTGTAGCAGAAACTGATAAAAAGTGTCTACATGGTTAAGTAGGCAGAACAGTTTAAAAAAATTTTAAAAATGCAAACCAAACAAAAAAACCCCCATCCCACCTGTCTTGGTTTGAAAGTCAGGTATCGGCTAGGAAGGGGGCAGGACCTCCCTAGAGATGGAGAATTTGAATCCCCTCCCTCCAAGTTATTCTAATTCAGAAGATTAAAGGGGCTTTCAGACAGAGGTATGGGGATAGGAATAACAGTTCTTTATTAGTATATATGACAAAACAACAACCAAACAACAACTACAGCATTAATAATACTACAGAACCAAGAACCTTTCTTTCACAGAAGCCCAGGGAAGTTTGATCTTGGTGCCCCTGCAGGACTCCGAGAGGCTGAGCTGGAAGGGAGGAAAGTCCCGGGCTGGTGGGTGAGATGAGGAGCTCTGCGCTGGTTGCTGGAGCAGCAGGGGTGTCCCAGCAGGGCAGGGCAGGGCAGGGCTACAGAGCAGCAGGGGAACCTCAAAGCTCCAAAGAAGCAGCAGCAGTGGGGGGGAAGGCTGGAGAAAACGAGCTCAGGATTCCTGGGTACACGAGCAGATGGCGGTAGATTTCCCAGGACGAGGCAGAGGCGGAGTGATGGCCGTGAACTCTTCCTGCAGAGAGGGGCAGCTTGACCGTCCGTCCTCCTCGATGCTGAGAGCAAGAGTGAGCCCCCCTCCCCCAGCTCTGTCTTTTTACCTTTCCCAAAGCTTCATCTCTCCCCTCTGAGGGACACTCCCAGACACTTAAAAAGAATATGTGTAGCCTTGTGTTGCCATGTCCTTCAAGTACTCCCTTTTGTTCCGATTAAGTAGTCATTAGGCTTCTTGGAAACTTATGGGAGAAAATTCTGTAAGTGAAAGAAAAGCAAATCTAAACCCCAACACCACCCCACAAACAAAACACCAAAGCAAACACCGCCCCCCCAATCAAAACCTCAAAAACTGGAAGAGAGTAACTTAAGTAAATAAATAAATCAAGTTGATAATTGCTTGAAACGGGATTGTATCCCTTGAAATCAGACACTAATAATTTGGTGTTTGTTATTATACAGCAGTAAAAGATAAGATTATGTCACTTAATATTGGTAATAGAGGACTGGGCTGCATTACCATTCAAGGGCATTAATGAAAAACCACCATAGCACATCAGCAAAACTTCTTTAGGACTCTCATTAGAATAATCAAATATGTATAATTCTACTTTTGTGATAGGCTTCCTTGATTCCTTTTCTTGGCGCTCCTCTATTGTGGTAACTGGGCCACTGCATTTGTAGATGAAAAGGAGTTTATATAGCTTTCTAAAATGCAGGCTTACGGACATGAATGAGGACTATGAGCGCTAGGGTTATTACTATTCTTCTACGGCTGAAAACTCTTCAGGCAGCTGTACTGGTCCTGCCTAAAGCCAAGGTTTGGAGATTCACCTGCGCGGCGTCTAAGGCTTGCAGTGAGAAAGCTTTACTTTATTTTAAGCACTAAGGACTGGCCATGTACCGCTGCACATCGTAGGACTGAGGCGCCAGCTTCTTGCGGCAGCTGCGACGCCCTCCCGGGACTCGGGGAGGCACCGACCGGGCGGTCCCGGCCGCGGAGCCCCGCTCGAGGTGCTGCTCGCTCCCGTTGCCGGCGGCTGGCGGACGGGGCATAGCTCCCACCTACAAACAGGTGTGTCTGTCCAGCCGCCCTTCCCGGGAATCATAAATGATCCTGCCTTCCGTTTCTCCCGCCGCCCCCCTCCTGCTGGGTTATGGACAGCAGCAGCTCTTATCAGTTATCAGCTTATCAGCTGATATTATATTATATTATTATATAATATATTA
>VXBR01003859.1:228692-248060 GCA_013400215.1 Cisticola juncidis
AGTGAAAGATTGTGGAATGCAATTCTTGTGAGTTGTTGATATACTTGATTTTTAAAAATATTTTTCAGAATTTGCTTTTTCAGGAGATTTTTAAAATTTCTACTTAAAAATTAAAATTTTAAAATCAAACAGGTCAGATCAGACTTTTTCAGCACATCTGTTATGGTTAATTGAAATAAAATACATGATACACCACAGAACAGCTAGAAGTCTGAAATGTCAAACTCATTTCCTCCTTGTATTGCAGGCTCTTTTCCTGGTTTTCATTTAGGACTTCTCTTTCTTGTAAAACCAGCAAGGCTGATCTTTTTTATTTTTTATTTTTAGTACTTGTAAATGTACCTTTAACAAATTCTTCATATTTTTGCATGTGTGAGTGTGCAACTTGACTTCTTTGTTTAAATGTTATGTAGACTCAGGACCTAAACAGCAAACTTCTGTATTGAATCTTGTAACCTTTTCTATGGCTTTGCATTTTTACAGTTTTTGTACACTTTTAAAAGTTTTACTTTCTAAAGGCACTTTCTGCTTATCAGCCTTCCTTTGAGTGTTTCTCATTGCAAATAGTATAGTGTCAGAGTCCAGAACATCCCTCTGGCCACCTTGGAGGATTTGGAGTCCGGACAGGGGGGTCTGGGATCTGTACAAGGGGTCAGCCAGCCTCACACAGAGCCCAGGAGGACACTGCTTCTGATCCCTGTCCATGGGAGTGAATTCCCACATTGTATGAAGAATCACAAGCTGAGAGATTTCAAAATAAGTAGTAGTTAGTTTATCACAGAGTGTAAATTTAGAATCTGGGATTTTTAGTGTATGGGTTTGAAGAGGCAAGATGGAGGAATTGGGGAGTGGTTCTGTCCTCCTTGTTCTTGTTCTTTTCCCCCATTTTTTTCTGAGTTGTATCACAAGGATTGGTTTAGAGTAGAAATGACATATTAGCATGGGTAATAGGTATTGGCAAAATTTTGTAAATAAAAAGTACGTTGTGGACGGTGGTTGGGTCAAGGGGACATAATGTCTGGGACCCTCTGATCTGCCCCCAGTCCACTGGATGTCCTGCTCTGCTGGAGATGCCTTGCAGAGCTGAGAAAGAACTAAGATAATGTACCCTGCCAGGGACGCCTGGCAGAGCTGAGAAAGAACTGAGAGATAATGAAGAATAAACAACCTTGGAAACATGCACTGGCAGACTCAGCTCGTCTTCTCTGGCTCCAGTGTGAGACCTTTTGGCCAAGAGAAGCTTGAAGGCCTTATTACCTTGGGGAACAGCAATCCCGAGGAGACCCCCAGGGAACAGCAACCCTGAGAGTATAGAACAACCTTATTCAATGTAATCAGGTTTGAAAAAGCAGGAGAGTCTAAAGGTTCAGAAGAAAACCAGGACTTTTCTGTATACTAGCAGCTAAACTAAGGTGGGAGTCACAGATTTAGCATGTTGTTCTGAGAGAAAGACAGAAAAGTGTTCTTTTTCTTGGAAGCAGATATTTAGGATAGCTACAGCACTGTCAGTCATAGTGGGGATATTGCAGAGGACCTGAGGTAGTGATGTATTAGTACAGAAGCGGGTAAGCTGGTAAAGGTGAAAGAAATACTTACATGAGTGCAGCTGTCATTGCTCCTGCTTGTTGGCTAAAAGGTCTATCTTCCTCTTCCTTCATCTCCTCAGGTGTGGACTGTGGGGGTCCACCCTCTATTTTGAATGCACGTACAACATCTGTGAGTGGGACCACATACAGAAGTGAAGTTACTTACGATTGTGTTCACGGTTACCTGATGGCAGGCGGCAGCCGCACCGCAATCTGCAATGCCAAAGGACAGTGGGATGGCCCTGATTTGGTGTGCAAAGGTAAATAAAGTCTGCATTCAGATTTGTTTAGCATAGATACCATTTAAGTCACTGCAATAATATCAGTCCTCCTCTTTGGGCATTCTGTTTATACAGTCTTCTGGCATAGAAAGTTGTCACAAAACAAAAACCCTATATTGAACAGGGTCTTCTTCTTTTCTGATCTGTGTTACTAATGAAGTTTCAATAATTTATTAAAAGTTAATATTCCAAGAACATAATCCCAATGTGTGTTAAACATTGGGATTATCATGAGATGAAAATACAGCCTAAGTTGCTGACATTTTTCCAGTTCAATATCCACTCTACTTTTCTGATAGCAGTTGAAGCCACTATCAGGAATCAAACTGCTTTTAGTTATTAACATACCTTCAAAATTCCTGTATTTGGACAGCTTGTATTTGGAAATTATGATTCCTCAAACATGCTGTTGCTATTTGTGATGAGTCATGTCTCTTATAGTGCTGTGATCTAGAAGAATGTATTCTAAAATGTTCCTCAATAAGATGAAACAGAGAGGTACATTTCTAAAAAACTCTCCTGTTTTCTTTGTTAATCTGCACTCATATTCTTAATTAGGAGATCTTAAAATAATTACACTCTTTAGTCGGGTTTCACATTTGCACATCTTCACTTTTCCATTTGTTGGGTAAGCAATATCTTTTTAGCTTGATCCAGCAGGATCAAGCTTTCAGTTTATTGCAATCATATGTAGCAATTTTTTGAATGCTCCATGTGTATGTTATAACCACCCTCTACTTTTAGAATGACCTTTAATATTCTTACTCTGTGTGTGATGAGTCTAAGTAGAAGATTTGCAGTGTTACTCAAGAATGTGTTTCTGCATTTCAGTCTGCTTACAAAATGGCCATGGGCAGGGTAGCTGGAAGAACAGGAGTTTTTGTGTCTCATCACATACAGTCCTTCTATGAGTTAAGCATATGCTTGCATGTGCATTAGTTATTCCAGGCTTGTTCTGATGATTTATAGAAGATACATTAATACTCACTGGCATATGAAAAGGAATGTAGTCATCATGTTGGATGTATTGCCCATTGAAACATGTATGTTTAAATTTTGCATAAAAGGTTGTGCAGATCATGATTCTATAAGCTTTGGTTTTTTAATTCTCTGCTTTCCCTTTTTAAAAATAGAATTTCAGAATCACTTAGAATTACTGAATGGTTTTAAAAGAACTTGTTTGCTCCATATAAGCTTTAATGAGGTTAAGATTTTAATTCTTACAGTGTTTGCTTCTTATAACTGAAGTGGTGTAGAAACTTTAATTGAGGTATAATGTTCATTGTGATTGGAAAAGCAGATTTTACACTAAATAACACTGTTCTATCTATTTCATCTTCACTTTTTATTCTTTTTGTTTCCTGTTTTTATTATGCTGCCCCCAAAACTTGAGCAAATTAATTCAATGATTAGTACATTATCCTAGCTTTCTAATTATCTGTAAAGTGGTTTACATAATCTATAAAAACTTCCCTCAGAACTGCTCATTCGTCTTGTCTGTAGCAGCATCTTTTTACTTGAATTAAATTTACTGACAAAGGAACATAACCTTCTCAGTGCTGTTCTTTCATGACACTCCTTGGACCCTATGTCTTTTTAATATCTACTGTTATTAATGGTAGGTAAAATAAAGGAAAAATAGCATGTGTAATATAAGAGAGTGTTGTGGGAAGATTGACTTATTCATAAAAATTTGCTTCAAGACCCTAGCTCTCCATTTCTAATCAGGACACTTTGTTTTATTTTATGGGTCATCTGGTAGGATAAATGCCCCACCCTGCTAAAAATGCTAAAAAGTCTCCAGCCACAAAATTCAGGGTTCTGATGAACTGGCCTTACTTCTAGAAATCTCTAAGAACTGTAAAAAAGTGAAGTGTAACTTGCTGGGACAGTTCATCCCTCATGTTTAACACTTTGATATGTCTTGTCTGTTTTCATTTCAAGGCTTTGTTTTCCTGTTTTACTCTGTTCCAGAAATAGACTGTGGCAAACCTTGGCTGATTCCACACACAACAATGACCTGGGACAACTCTACCACTCTGTGGAGCAGAGTGTACTATCACTGTGAAGAAGGATATTATTTCAAAGGAGACAGGAATTTTTCAGAATGCACAATAGATCAGACATGGGAGAATATTACATACATATGCGAAGGTAAGTATTACCATATAAAATTGCTGTTTGAATTACAACTTAATTAGTTTGTTCCTGTTCTGAAGTTAGGAACAGGAGGAAAATGAAGGCAAGAAATCCCCTTCTAATTTATGATGTAGGGAATTTGGTGGTACTTTTTGATGGAAAGATAACAGAAGAGAGTAGCTTCTCCTACAGCAGCTTCTACTGGATGCCACATTTCTTTCTATAGTTGTCTTGTTTTTTACCTTAAACAGAAAGAAACTAATGTGACTGGAGTTTTATTGCTTCACTTAGAGCCTTCAACTTTAGAAGCCCATGGACTGTCACCAGAAGGGCAGAAGGCATTTAACATTAACAATTTTCTTGTGAATCTAATACTGTAAAGTGCACTCCAGTGAAAGTAGTGGCAAATGAATTCAATGCCCTTTATCTCTCCCTCTCTCTCTCTCTCTCCCTCTCTCTCTTGTTGTTTTGTTTTCTGTTCTATTCTTGTAATGACTGAAGCAAAATTTGTTCATGATTGCCTTTCCAGCCTAGATCTATTTGTCTGAATTTCATTCCAGAATTATTTTTTATTGAAGAATGAGTCCTGAGAAGGCAGAGGTGTAATAAAGGTGGTATCATGGTTGTGCTTGGAAGCAGGATGTACTGACATTTTATTAACAGCAACAACTAGCAGATGTTTTGGACTATGACCCTTGTGCTCTTTAGTGTTCTTCTGTGTCCTAAAAAGGAGTTGTCTGCCACTGTCTAGCTCTAGCTCTTAATAAGCAGTGCTGTCTTTTGCAGAAGATAGTGTTCATTTAAATTTGAAAAATCTTCATGGTTTTCAAAAGGACTAGAAATATGTCCTTGTCTGCTTCACACCATTACTGCATGAGGCCTCTCTTCCCTCACTTGACTTCTTGAGCATCTACTGTGAGTGTAAAACATGTGACATCAAGTATAATGAGTATGCAGAAAAGCAATTCCCTCAGCTGTTAAAGTGCGCAAGTGAAACTGCTGTTGTCAGAAGTCATGATTCATATTCCATTCAGGAAACTCACAGGACTGTATTTTGTGAATTGATTTGGAAGCCAACATTGTATAAGTTAGTCTGATAGTCTTTGCAGTGCCAAGAGTTGTCTTGAGTGCTCTGAAGCTTTGAAGGGCCTGAACCTGCAGTCTGCACTCATAGGATTACCATGGATTTTAGCAAGAGCTTTGCCAGATTCCAGCTCTAGCTGCTGGACCAGTGGGCCAAAAAAGTGAGTTATAGTCAAATGGAATGGTAAGGAAGGGTTACAAAAACAGCCTAACTAGTCCAGACTCCTTTTTAAAAAATAATAATCAACAGGAAATTGGTACAAAATCTTACATGTTCTTGACTTCTACATTTTTCATATTCATTAGAGGCAACAAATTGCTTTAAAACTAAAAGAAATTTCTGTTTGTGCAGTGATGTCTTTGAGATTTATGTGCTCTTAATGGTGTGTGTATAACTAACCAGTAATGCCCATGAAAATGAGAGACAGTTATGTACCATTCCAAAATAATTTATGATAAATATTGGAAAACCAATTGTCTTTTCATCCTGAAAAATTCCATTAGAAATAAGGCTCCATTAGAAATAAGTTAAGAGAACATCTGCAGGAAATTCTCCTTGACAATAATTTCTTCATTTGGCAAGAACTGATTGCTATGGATGCCTTTTATTTGCATTGTTTGGTGCATTGTTTGTTGGGATATATGGTATATATATATCTGTGTGTGTGTATGCAAGTACTTTTCTAATAGCTAGTTTGTACATTAAAAATGTCTTTACAAAGTTAATTTTACTTGTGATGCTGATTGGATTAAGCCATCAGTAAGGCAAGGCAAAAGTAAGCTGATTACAGTTTTTTACCAACCTCAAATTTATACACATAAAATGAGGTGATTGAAGTGCAGAGAAGAGACCAGTCATTTTAATACCTGGTGTCTAGTGTGCTCAGTGTGTGAACCTGGACAGCTTGTGTAGCTGGTCCTCATAGAACTTCTTTCCCTGTGAAGTAGAAACGCTTGGTTTCACAGAATCTAAGAACAGCTAGTGTTGGAAGGACCTCTGGACATCATCCAGTCTCAATCTTCTTGCCATGGCAGGGTCACCTAGAACAAGTGACACAGGAACAAGTCCAAGTGGGTTTGGAATGTCTTCATGCCTCCCTGAGCAGCCTGTTCCAGTGCTCTGCCACACTCAGTGTAAAGAAGCTTTTCCTTATGTTGAGGTGGAACTTCTTGTGTTTTAGTTTATGGCCATTGCTTCTTATTCTGTCTCTGGCCACCACTGAAGAGTCTGGTACTATCATCTTCGTACCTGTCTTTGAGATATTTTCATTTATTTCATTGCAAAAATGTGGTCTGTATTAGTAGCAGGTGGCGTTTGCAACGTCATTCGTCACTTACAGAAATGAACAGGCCAAAATATACAAAGAAATCTAATACTTGGGCTTTTTCTTTCTGCTAAATTTCTTGTATGTGTGGGAATAGTTGACAAGAGCTCTGTGAATGAACTTGCATACTTGCATGTGTGGATTCTCTTTTAGCTATTTGCTGAAGATAAATGGCAGAATAGAGCTGATTCTGTCTGCTTTCTGGTAAAAAAAAATTGATATCTTTGAATTTCTTGGCATAATTTCTCCCCCTCCAACACTCAGTGGTGTTGTTGAAACACTGCATTTATTTTTTTTTCATTCTACCATTTGTGTTGTGTTAACCAGCACCTATCTTTCCTGGCTGCCAACAGAGAGATTTGCATCTTTCTATCCTCTCCCAAATCTGCCTTCTGTATTTGACTCCTCCAGGGCTTTTTTTCACCTCTGGTTGCCAGGTATTTATTTGCATGTTGTTTTTAGGACACTTTCTCTTGGGATGGGAAAAAGATTGTGAAGATAACCTGAAGGTCAGTGGGGTAGCAGTGAACTTCACTTGCCTTGCTTAATCACAAGCTAAAATTTATAGTGCTGAGATATGGCAAATGGACGGTCTCTACTTCTCCCATCTTATTTGTGAGTTTAAGCTGTTGATCAAAATCAGATACATCTAGGACCTGAATGCTACTGTCTGCTGCTGTGTGTTTCTCAAAACAAGTTTCCAAGCTCTGTAAGTCACTGACAGAGTTACATTTCACAGTAGAATGAACGTTTCAAAGAACCTGTCTCCCTCTAGTTGCAGAATATTTGTTTCAGAGAAACCTCTGTGCTGTTATAGGATATTATGTGTATGCTACTGGGATTAATGTTAAACCAAGCCCTTTCTGTATATTTGGTTGTCCAAACAAGGACCACGTGATCAGTAAGAATAATGGAGAAAAAAAGCAGTCTCCTCAGAAAGCTGAAGACTTTGTTGTGGTAATTGCTCTCTACAGGTTTTCATGCTCTTTCACCCACATCCATTTAAAGTGGAAACTTTTGAGAAAAGATCTGCCAGCTATTCTGTGAATTTATGGTCATTGCCTGGTGGCCTTGCCCTCAAAGTTCAGAAAACATAACAAAAAATGGACGTAGTTACAGAAAAAAAAATACTACTAGTTGTGCTTTCTTCCTTCCAAGGAGGCCAATGTATAATATTTCTTTCCTTGTCTAAATACCCAACACAATACCTTTTGTTGTTTGCTGATTTGTTTTCTTTTATTTTTTTAGCTGTATTTTATGAACTCATGAGTCAAGTTCCAGATTTTCTTGCTGAGAAGTCTTACAGATTACTCCCTCTCTTGTCCCCCCCACGTCCTTGTTATGCATTTTAATTCAGGTCTCGTGGATATGGAAACATTTTTCCTCTGTCTGTGAGTCCTTCTTGCTATCCACTCTTATAAAAAAACTGTGTCTGATTAAAAGAATACAACAACTGAACATAATCTTTTGGTGTTGATAGAGAAGGCTTAGTTTTGCAGAGTTTTGGGGCAGTACTATGAAACAGATAACCATAAAAATAAGCACCACTTAAATACAATTAATCACACAGGTGTTTGTAAGAAATTTGTTTTAGAGAACATGCAGATTAATCTCTTTCTTCTGTCCTGGAAACATGGAAGTTTTCAACAATGTTTCCGTATACAATGAATGTGGAATGGAGGAGTTAAAATTAGTTGGGAAATGAACGGGTCTAGTGAGTGAGGCATCTATTTGTTGAATATATGGTGGGGGAGATAATGTTATAAAACAGTTTTATGTCGGTTCTAATAATCAAAGAAAAAGAAAGAAAAAGTGCTGCAAAATACATTAACAGTTACATTGTACTTCTAATTAGCTGCCTAAGTATGAAATGCTAGAAATGCTAGAAAATTTTAATGTACTGATTTATTTTAGTGGCATCTTGATGCCCATATGCTACAAGGGGGGCCCTGTGAGGTGATCATGAAATTTATATACAAAGGAAGAGTGTCCTGATCTGTACGTGCTTTTTCAGCAAGTACAAAATTCACAAAACTATTTTGTGAATATTCCCTGATGAATCTACTAATGCTGTCCTATAAATATCTTTCAATTTTTCAGCAGCTACTAAGTGTTTTTCAGCTTAGAATCTATATCAGGTTGGATTTGTATGACCTTGGTCATGTACTGAATGTAATAAGAAAATGTGGTAGTAGGACAAAGGAATGACAAATTGAAGGCTCATGAAGGAAAGGAGTATGTTCACTGTCGACCTGAGTTGTGACCAGGAGCTTTGTTTTTAGCTTTGTAAGAATGTTATCTTGTCGTGTGAGAGCAGCTGCACTGTGTCTAATGGTAGTAGTGGAGAGCTGCTGAAAAAAAGAGTGGATGAGCTGATCTTCCTAGCTGTGCTTTGTCTCTGAGAAGAGAGCTGTGCTTTGTCTCTTTGACTCTGCTCTTGTAAGTGTGTAAATTACCAGAGATGTGTTGAGGGATGTATCTCTGGTTGCTACCATTGTACTTCCCTACACACTTGGTTCTATGGCCTCCACTGTTTTAATCTAGTGTTCGTTTTGAAAACTGTTCTGCTATGTTATTTAATTTTATTTATTCTACAACAAGAAAAAATGTCAACACCTTTTAAAAAGCAACTCAAGTAAATAATGAACCAAAACATTCACTCAGCTACAAATAAACTCTTTTCCAGTCTGACGCAGAAGCTTTCTTAAAAGTTCCTTGGGTCAGTTTATGTAATGCTGGCTGTATGTTTAAAGACAGTGCAGTCTTTAGCTCAGGACATGCTTCTTCAATTAGCCTGTTATTTTAAGTTTAGGAGCCAACACAATTAAGAGAAATCTTCCTACCTAACATGTACTTACCTTCTTTGGTTTTTTCCTGTTTAGACAAAAAAGCAAAACAAAGAAAAAAAAATCCCAAAACCAAACCACAGAACAAGTAAGAAATAAATAATGGCTCCAAACATAAAACTTGCATGAGAAGTAATGGTTTTCTTTCTATGCTCATGTTTTTGGTCACAGAGGAAGAATTATTCAGTAATTTATCCATATTCAATGAAACATGCGTGAAGTGGCAAAGCAAAACTGGAAGACTGGGAGTGCAGAAAATGTACACAGTAAGTAATAATGGAAGTATTTGAGACTGGGAGTAACTTTGTCCTGGTTATATCTGCTGATTCAGCAGTGGATATTTGTTTTGTGGGTTTTGTTTGTATGGTAGTTTGTCTTGATCTTCCCAGTGGAACATCTAGAAACCTAGAGGTGACTGGCTGGACTAGGAAACAAGAAAATTCCTATCCTAAAGGTTGGTGAAAAACTCAAAAGCTTCAGGATCTCATTCCAATAAATCACCTAAATGCCTACTTGAATCTGTAAGAGGTTATAGCTTAAGTTTACACTTTAGTGAAGTTCCATTGAAGAGCTCAAACTCACATTGCCACAGAAAGCACTGCAAAACTTGAACTCTGTCCCTGTCTCTGTCAAGTATCTCAACTGAACTGTGTATCATTTGCAGGTACTGGATATAACATGTTTTAGAAATGCAAGGTATATTTAAATACTGTGCCTTGCTCAAAAGGTTCAGCTAAGGTAAATCTGAACATTTTAGAACCATCTTTCTTGGAACTGAAAACAACCTTTATAACTGTGGTTTTTTTTTTTTTGTTGTTGTTGTTGTTGTTGTTTGGTTGGTTTTTGTTTTTTTTACATGAGCATAAGAATAAAAATTAAGGCATAAATTCACAGAAACAAAGCAAATAGTTTGGTCAGTGTTATTGAAAGCCAAAACAACATGATAAGAATTCCCATGTTTTCCCAATAACATCCCAAGAAAGGTTTTTTTTTGTGTGTGTGTTGTTTTGTTTTGGGGTTTTTTGCCTTTTTTTCACTATGTCCAAGTAAGGAAAAAAATTAAATGGATTATTTGAGTGTCCAGGGTAAGTACATTAACATGGACAATATTTCAAGGTTGGGTAATAATTCTGGAAAACACCCTATCTTTCTCCTCCTATGTTACAACCAAAATACTTTTAGTTTGTATACTTTTATTGAGCTCTGCTGAGATGGAAAATACAGTTTCCCAGTTATCCTAACAAGTCAAACCTGGTTTTTATGTAGCCAGTGGTAACTTCTAAGACACGGATGTAATGTGCTCAGTGCACATTCTTTTCCTGAATTCAGCCGTTTGAAAGACACTTCAGAATAGCCAGAGAAGGTGAGCTTTGTCCCTTCATGTCATACAAACAACAGATTTCTTTTTCATTACACTGGGACAATCTTGGACAATCTTGTCTTTTACTGTTGAACAGCATTCCGTCTCACTGCTGCTTCTGTGGGGCAAGGTGGAGAAACTAGCAAAAGGGAAAGAAAGTAACAAGTAGATGTAGTTTCTATCTGTGTGCTGTAAACAATAAACGATATTTGCTTACACCTTACTACTTGAGTTGGAGATTTTTGTAGGGTCCAAAATAGATTAAGTTCCTAATAGATCAGATTAGATTCCATATTAGAGTCCTTCTATCTGTTGTGGAAATATATGGAAAAAAAGGAATAATTTTAACAGCCAGAATAAATAAAGATCCAGTTTATTAAGACATCTCGTAGCTAGTCAAAACCCTATATATTTTCCTTGAACTGATACTCTAAACCAGCTGTAATCCCATGTTCCCATTAAGAACCAGAAGTATTAAATATAACAGTATTACATCAGTCAGTATTCTGACTTTTGGAAAGCCACAACAAATTGCACAATTGTCTTTGTTTCAACAGTTTCATATACTGGGCCAAAGATTGGATGAGAAGATATTCTCAGAAGATGTGATATTTAATATCAGTACAAGTGAAGATAATCCAAAAGTGTGTTTAGATCTGAACTCTGGAAGTAACTACTTGGTGAATATAACTACCATTTCTTCCACAAACATCACTGTCTCGGTTACAGTAGCAATTCAAACAAAGGGTAGGTTGTATTTTGTATTCTATGTGCTTATAAAAGAACTTACTGTGCTGCAGAGTTCATTGATTTGAGTTCAACAGACAGGAAAAGGGGCTGTTTCCTAGACTTCATAATTCTTTAAGCTGACTACATGCATGTAGCCACTGTCAGCATCCTCTTTTTCTGCAAGATGTTTTTCTTTCTGCTCAATTGCCTCATTGACATTGAACAAGGAGAGCAGTGGCAAGCGCCCTTCAGAAAGATTTAGCAAATTTGCTTTTTTAGGATTTGCCTTCTGGCTGAGGCAGGATTGGTACAGAATTTTGATGCTGATACAGTGCCTACTGGTTTCCATTTTTTTGCCTTGAAACATGATTCTCTGCCTATAGGAGGATTCCTTGTTCCTTGGCTATGTGATACTAATCTAAGTGGTATTACACACAATGCTCCTATGTTAATCAATGATCAACAGGGTTCTGGCAGATATCAATTATCATTCTTCAGTAACTGTAATCATGTTCTAGTAGTGGATTTCTGTAGTATTTTAGCCACGGAGACTTTAGGCTTGCCTTCTGATATACTTATTCTGGTGAGACAGACGTTGAGAAATAATTGCTTTGGAATCCACAAAAATGCTTTTGCTCACATGCTTTTTCCTAAAGGGCATCAACTATGACAAATGGTTCCGTGCTAATTTTATTTACATCAGGAGGCCTGAACCCCTGATCTTTCTGTCCTTATAACCTTCTAGGCCTAGACAAGTAAATGGTGTATTGGATTTCCTAAACAGCATGCTTAGGTTTTTCCAAAAGCCGATTTCTCTGGAAGATGATCATGCTTTACTTATCTTGTTTGTTCATTCAAAAAGAAATTATAACCTACCTCTCTGCTTCAGAAGAGAATGAAATTTAAAACTTTAAAAAAAAACGTTATTCTCAGCTACTCATATTGAATTAAGTTGAAAGAGGGAAGGTTTTTTAAATAAGTTGATCTCCTTTTTAATTGTCTCTACAGTAAAGGAAGCTTTCAATAACGTGTTAATTTTTAATGACACCTGCCTGAAATGGAGGAGAAATGTCAGGGGAACTGATGTGGAAGACAGATACTCAGTAAGTGACAATCTATATTTTAAATTAAGAAAGTATTTTTTATCAATCAAAACCCTAATTTTTCACTCACTGTTAGCAGTGCTCCTTATTATAATAATGTCTCATAAAACCCCAAAAGATTATCTGGCATAGGAGCCAAAGAAAGACCATGCTCTCTTGCAGTCCCCTATTTCTTGCTTATTTTTCCTGTATTTAACTTTTCATTTGCTCTCCTTATCTGTATTTCTAGTTGCCTGTGTTCAGGCAAACAACTCACACAACTATATTCCACTGAGTCAGTTCTCTTTGCCTTATGGTATGCCTTAGTCTGCCCTTATCCCAACAGAGAATCTCTACATTAAATACTTCCGCCAGGTCTCTTGACCACCTGCTGTTGTCTCAAGCTTCCCTGATCCAGAAAGCACTGAGGGATTATCTGAAAGCACAGGATCTACTTAAAGGAAAATTAATGCACAATTAAAATCCAGCAAGCATTTTAGTTTTCATTAACAGAGAAATAATTTGATCAGGAGAGGCCACAAGTTACTGACTTCATGATCATTTCAGTCATCAGCTGTAAAACACAAAATCCTACTGAAACAAAAAAAAAGAACCCATGAGCCTGTAAATTTCCCTGAAAATACACATCTGTAGACAGATCCCAGAGTGTAGTTAGCATTTTGACAGGGGTCAAAATAACTTGATTTTGTTTCAATCCTTAGGGTGAAACTGGAGAGGTGTTCACGTGGGTTTACTTTTATAATTCACCAGGAGGGTGTACTTCAATGAAAGTGAACTGTTACTGGAAGCCTATATGTTAGCAGGGAATAGGGTCTAGGAGAAATTAATAAAAAAAAAGGGCAGACTAGGAGGAGATGTGAAAAAACACGGAAAATATCAGATCTGATCAAAACGGATCAAATTTTGGAAGCATTGGAATTTGAATAACTATCATTGCCAACAGTTCTGATACCTTGTTTGCAGTCGTCTCTTTTGCTGTTCCCTCTCATTAAGAGCATGAGATGGCTGAATGCAAGTAATGTATTCTAACACTTCAATTTTCATGCTGTTATTGTTTGGTTACAGTTTCATGTGCAAGGCCAGCGTTGGTATCAGAAGAACTTCTTTCATGAAATGGCCTTTGAACTTTCCACACACAAGCAAGCTCCTGAAGTTTGTTTAGATTTGCAACCAGGCACCAATTACTCTGTTAATATTTCCATGGTAGCTTTGAATTTTTCACTGCTTGTTTCTATGACAACACAAATTGCAGGTAGGTCTTGCCATTTATTTTATATATTTACAAAGGCACCAATTTGGTGTAAGAGACTCAAGTGAATCTGCATTGTTGATCTCAGTGTTGTGTGGTGGGTTGCCCAAGTATTTTTTCCATGCTCAAAATTGTCCATTGTAGAGTTCAGAGGCAGAAGGGGGAGACAAATTGAGGTGTGGAGGGTTACTGTGTCCTTTTGGGACATCAGGGAAAAGATAAATTGGTGGGTTGGACACAAGACTGGTATCTAAGGCAGCTGAGTTAAATTCTCTGCCCTGTTAGAGTCTAAGTCACTTTTAAAGAAAAAGTTCTCTCCACAGTGGAGTTAATAGCTCAGCTGCACTTTGTATAGGTATTTGTGACAACACAAAAAGTCTGCAAGAATCCAAAGTAGAGTATGGAAATCTGCAAGTACCTCATACAGATGCTTTTGCGTCTAGTTGTCAGAGTACAAAACATAAAAGACATTTGAGCAAATAAGCTTCTGAAGGAAGAGCCTCAGCATCACAGTTTGGCAAAATATATGTCACTAAAATGCCGTGATGAGAAGAATCTTACAGGTCTTGTTTTGTTTAGAACAGTTTCCACCATCCCTGTACTGTCAGACTCTCTGTATTAGGTGAATTGCAGTGCAGTGTTTGATGATGGTATCACTCTTCCTGTCAGGGACACAAATTATAATAGGTAAGAAATATGAAAGCTCTCAGTGTCTGTAACTCTGTTCAGCCACTAGATGGAATTAGTTCTCTTCTGACTGCTTAGGAAGAGCTGGAGATTTGTGGTTTGAAATGGATAGTATTGCTGTACTTTCTATAGTAAATCTGACAGTTTTAAGCTTCATGAAAGGTAAAACATGTCTTGTTTTTTAAAGCTTGTTTAGGATATACAATGGCCTGTTTGTTTCCCTTTTTAAAAATTAAAGTACAGTAATGATTTGGTAATTCCTTTTCACAAGTTTCCTAATTGTCACTCAGAAGTAGTACCCATGAGTTCATGAGTACATGAGTCTTTGTAAAAAAAGCTAGTAAGATATATCAGAATTTTGTTGTTAGAGGTAATTTTTGAATACACACTCAGAGCAAAGGGAAAGCTCTTTACTCTCTCTTCCTGTGGTATTTCCTCAATTCTGCAGGATTGCATCAGGTCACTTACTCAGCAGAGCTCTAGAGAACACTTTGCAGCAGTTGCTGTGTGAAATGATATTTGTGTCTTGGCAGCTGGCATATTTTCCTCTCTGCTGAGTTAGTGCTTAACAAATGCACATGCATAACCCCAGTAAAGGTCTTCATGTCATTTCCATTTTGAAAGAAGATTTTACTACACAAGCCCATTTATATCTAGTAGTTACCTTAATCCATAAGAAACAAAAGATAGTTGTTGCTCTGTCATATTAGGAGTCTTTATCTAAAACTTGATGTGGAAACACTTCTTATTTTTTGACTTTCAATGAAAAAATAAAAGTGTATTTATTAAGTTTTTGCAGAAATTGCAGAAAATTAAAAAGCCAATAATAATAATTTTGCTGCAAAACTTGCCAAATAATGAAATTTAAATAAGGTTTATTGCATTGCTATCTCATCTAAGATGAAAAGGATCCAGCTGAAATAATTCTTTGGGCAGTGCTGCTTTGACTTGTGTGTCCTATGTCTTGGAATTGCATTACCTATGGAGGCAGCTTAATTTATATTAAAACCATAATTTAAGAGGAGGTGTATAATTCTCATTTTCATTTGTCCAGTTATTTTATAATCATGTATGTATTTTCCATGGTGGATGGAATTATCTCAATTTATCTCTCAAATTAATTCTGAAAAGTTACTTTATTAGCTCTGGTGGTTTTCTACCTAAACAGTACTGTAAAAATATAAGATATGTCTTAAGCACAGAAGTTCTAGGTAAACTGAGATTTACTAAAGTGTTTTACTGATTATGTTCTCATGGGTTGTTTAAGGTTTGATATGCCATCCTTTAAGCGGTACATGATAAGTTGGTCTGTTTCCACAGCAGGAGGAGCAAATCCAGATATTGTGTCTCTTTTACTGCTCCAAACCTTCCACATTTTGAGAGTTTGGAAAATCTTAACTATGGAGTTTTGAATAGTGTGAAGAGACATATCCCAGACAATTGGATGATCACTGCCTTACAGACCTAATTTCCTGACAAGGATAGTGCTTGTGTAAATTTTTCAACTGTTGCAGAATACAATAAGTATGTAAATGCTGGCAATAAGTTTGGGTGTTTTTTCAAAAAAAAAAAGAGATTTATGAATGCATATTATGAAAGTTACTTCTATATCTTGAATACCTATATCTATGTCCATATTAATCCTGAATGAGGATATGTTATATCCATATTATTTCTAAAGATAAAAAGCCAAGAACTTGGACCTAAAAGCCTGTTTTTCTCCCTGGCAAGTAGCATCCTCTAAAAAAATAGTTCAGTGCTGAGCACAAAGTTTGTTTTGCCTGTCATCTTGTGGATGTTAAATACAGTCTAGCAAATGCTTCATAGATCATTGTAACAGGCATCTTGCACAGTCTTTTATGTTGTCTTAACTTATTTTAAAGAAACTTTCACCACTTGTCTACTGGAAATGGGAAATGCAGTCAATTATCAAAAATTATTAGGCAGTGATTATATTGTAGCTGTAAAAAGATGGTAGCAAGATTATCTTTTATGCAAGGAATCTTGTGTCCCTTTCTGGAGAAGGAAAGGAATGTCTTGTGATTGAACTTGTGATTATACTACTTACACATGGCTCTATTCATTTTTCTTTTGGAATATCATTTATTAAGGCATACTCAGGGGAGGCATTGTTCTTAATTTCACTACCCATTTTTACATATGAATTTAAGATGATTGACCTTTGTAACCATTTTTTCAAGTGTTTGAAAAACTGAATAATATATAAGGAGCTGTGTCTATTTTACTTTCATTACTGATATTCTGAATAAGAGTAATTTTTTCAGTTCAGCTACATTAAAATTCTATTGATATTTGAATTTGGTTTTAAGCTTTGCTTTGGGTAGATTCTTTACGAAAACTCTGTTGTTTGGGGAGTTAATGAATGCCTCTAAGTTTACAGAGTCTGGTTAGCTTTTTTTTGGTTTAGAGTGGACCACTATGAAAATAGAAATAGGTCTTTCATGCCTGAGTTACTGATTACATTTCCTTCTTGTAAAATAATTCATAATAGGTTCAATTATTATTTCTCATTGCTTTTCCTCCTCTTGATTTTTCTTAGAATCAAGCTGTATTTTGAGTTTGTTCAAGGCATACTAGTCACATATGCTGCAATTCCTTACGTTCTTGTACATGTACTTTCCAGGGGGTTTGAGTAGGCTTGACCTTGAGTCTGTGTACCTCAGATAATTGTACTACTTACTATGTTTCTCAGCTGCTGTTTTTTTTTGATTTAGCACCAGATTTACCTTCAGGCCTTGTACTCATGTGTGTCACATGTCTGTCTTCATATGAACATGTGAGTGAGAAAGTAGACTCACAAGCAGAGAGTCTAGAAAGTGACTTGAATAAGAAGAATGTATTCCATCACATATTAAGTATAATCTTCTAGAGCCCTATTCCTTTGTCTTGGTGTGTAGAAGGTGTATGTCATTATAGATCAGATTGTGATGTCTAATTTGTTCTTCTGCCTGTGGATATACACACACACGTAAAAGATATTGTTCTGATCTGTTGCAGAATGAAAAAGATTTGCACTTATTCTTTCATAAAGGGAGTTATTTAAGGTCTGAAAAAGGAGGGAAAACTCAAAATCTACTTTCCAGTGAGGAAGTGAAAGACTGCTGGAGGTGTGGCGATCTCACAGCTCTTACTCTGAGAGCATATCATGTATCTCCAGAGAAGCTGTCCAGTAAAGTGTGCAGCATCAGAGCACAGAAATTGCCAAGAAGGGATTTTCTGATTTATCTAACGGGGAAAGAGAAGTGATGAAAACATGAGCATGATTAATTTTTTTTTATGTAGGGGGAAATTAGCTGCCAGTCATGTAAATAATTTTATACATATGTATACACTTTGTGCAGAAACTATTTAAATGCATGATAATTAATTCATATGAACACCATTTCTCTGTCATTTTTCTTAACTCCTCCACAGCTGTGAAACCATGAACATTCATATTATTTCTCTTACTCTGTTTACAAAGCAACTGATATTAGTGACACAGTCTATGCTTTACAGCCAGTGCTTTGCAAGGGGAATAAAACTGATTTCCATACTGTTTGCTTTGGGTGGATTGCTCACAGAAGAGAAACAAGCAAAAGAAAACATGGAGTCTTCTGTCAGGCCTTCTAGTTGAAAGCACCAAAAGCACTTTGCGGAGTTTTCCCTGACCAAATTTTCCTCCTCTTGCATGGCCAGGTACTGTGAAGTGCCTTCATCTTGGTGCATATGAACATATGTCAGTCTCCTGGGCCATATATCCCATTTAAGCAGCTCCAAGTTGTGCAAAGGACCACTCACTTGGCCAAGGTCCAGGAGGAAGGGAGAGCTCGGAGTGCTGAGCACAGGCAGGGGATGTAGGAAGTGGGTGGCACTGTAAGCCTGAGTGCTCGCCCTGAGTCCAGCACAGTACTGCACCCCCTGCTTGTGCAGACAAGGTCCTGTCATCTGCTTAGGAAGCTGGGTGACAGCAGGGTCCCAGGCCAAACCTTTTTCACTGAGGTTAGGAGGTTGTCATACCAGGTCCCCTCTTGTGGAAGGACCAGGCAGGCCCCTAACCTGAACAGCTTGAGCCGGCAGCGCCGAGCTCCCATTCTGCTGCCAGACCCTGAACACTGAGCACACAGTGAGCACTCAGCACACTGCACTTTGTTCCCAGGGATCACAAGGGAAAGGTGCCGCAGGAAGAGCAGGAGCAGATGACAAACCATAGACATGTTCAGGTAGGGACGAGCCAGGAGACAGGGATCACCCTGGCTCACCTACACACACGGCAGCAGAGTCAGACCACACTAAGGCAACCTCGAAACGATCCGTACAAGAAGCAGAAAGATGCTGGCGAATTCAATTTTGGAGGTGGAGCTCCTGGCCCAGAGGTGCTCTGCAGCTGGGATCGGGGTCCTTCAGGCCCTGCTGTGGCACAGAAGGCACCCGACGGGCACCAGCTGGCTCGGTGTGTTGTGTGGCTGTGAATGGCACCGGCAGCGTGAGGGCAGGGTGGCAGGTCACTGGCTGGCGTGGAGGAGGCTGAGAGGTCCCAGCCGAGGTGCTCTAAAGCAGCCTCGCTGCTTTCAGCTCTCTTGCCTTGCCTAGGAGCGATTCCCTGCAGGGACACGCCGGCCCTGGCAGTGCTCTCCCTGAGGGAAAGGCGCGATGGAGCAGCAGAGCCCAGCTCAGCGGCAGGCCCGGCACACCGGGCCGCAGGGCTGAGCCTGGCCCGGGAAGCACCGCCCGCCCGGCTGAATCCAAACCTTGCTGGTGAGGAGCAGCGTGGAGTGAGGGCAGCCACAGAGCAGGAGAACAAAGGCCACAGTCAGCAGAGGGAATCACATGAGTGGGATATCCAGAAATGGCCAGTCTTTAAAGAAGATCCAAATGACCTTTTCTGTAGATGTGGTTTTGATTCATTTATTCTCCTTCCTTCCCTCTCTTTACGTGATGTTCCTCTCTAACTCAAAAATCTCTTCTCACTCTGTACTA
>VXBR01003862.1:3143-18117 GCA_013400215.1 Cisticola juncidis
CAGAGCAGAACCCACCCAGCCCCGGGGCCCTCCCGGAGCCTTTTTCCCCCGGCTGCACAAAAAACTCCATTTTTTTCCTATTTTGCGTGTGTGGGTTTTTCTTAAAAAGAACCGCGGCCAAAACGAAGACGAGGAAAACTGCAAAACCCCAAAGCGGCCGCTCTGGTTTTTTGTTTTTTTGTTTGTTTTTTTTTTCTTTTTTTTTCCTTTTCCTCTATTTATAAAAACCTGGACAGTCACTGAGGGCACGGCCCACTATACTTTTCCCGGGATCTTGGCGCGCTTGCGGGCGATCGCGTCCTCCACGGCCTTGAGCTGCTTCAGGAGCTCCTCCCGCCGTGACAGCGTGCTGGCCTTGGCACCCTTGGCGGGCGCCGTGCCCGCCTCCGAGCCCTTGCCCGGCACGCTGGTGACCTTGCTGGAGCCCTTGGGCTGCGGGGACAGCTGGCGCTTCCTGCGGGGACACAGAGAGGGGATGGGGACACTGTGGGATGCTCAGATCCAGCCCTGCTAAACTGTGGGGTTGGAGGGTAAAAATCAACTCTGTCCCTGTGTTTCCTGTGGGGACACAGAGAGGGGATGGGGACACTGCGGGAAGCTCCGATCCAGCCCCGCTAAACTGTGGGGTTGGAGCGTAAATCCCTAAACTGTGGGATTGGAGTGTAAAAATCGACTCTGTCCCTGTGTTTCCTGCAGGGACACAGAGAGGGGCTGGGGACACTGCGGGAAGCTGAGATCCAGCTCTGTCCCCAGCGTTTCCTGCGGGGACAGAGAGAGGGGCTGGGGACACTGTGGGAAGCTCAGATCCAGCCCCCCTGAACTGTGGGATTGGAGGGTGAAAATGGACTCTGTCCCCAGTGTTTCCTGCGGGGACAGAGAGAATGTGGGATTGGAGTGTAAATCCCTAAAAATGTGGGATTGGAGAGTAAAAATTGACTCTGTCCCCGCATTTCCTGCGGGGACACAGAGAGGGGCTGGGGACACTGCGGGAAGCTCAGATCCAGCCCTGCTAAATTGTGGGGTTGGAGCGTAAAAATTGACTCTGTCCCTGCGTTTCCTGCAGGAGCAGGGCTGGAGCAGGGCTGGAGCCCCACAGGAGCAGGGCAGGAGCCCCAGCAGGGCTGGAGCCCCACAGGAGCAGGGCAGGAGCCCCAGCAGGGCTGGAGCCCCACAGGAGCAGGGCAGGAGCCCCAGCAGGGCTGGAGCCCCACAGGAGCAGGGCTGCAGCCCCAGCAGAGCTGCAGCCCCACAGCAGCAGCAGCACTCACCTGTCTGCCTGTGCAGGGGAAGGTTTTGGGTTCTGGCCCCGCTGCCTCTCCTGTTTGGGGGACGAGACTCTCGCAGTCGCCTTCCTGTCACGGGAGCCTGCTGGGAGAGCAGAGGGACATCCCTGCATTTTCCTGCTCCTCACCCAGGCACAGGCCAGCCCTGCCTGCAGTGACCGACCAGATCCTGCCAAAATAACATGCCAAGCCCAGCAGCAGCTGGAATAACCTCAAATAACTGGAATAACAGTTAGGAAAAACCTCACTGTGTGACCCATGCCCCTCAGGGGGGCAGAGAAGCCAGGCAGGGCCGTGCCCCTGTACACACCACCTTCCATGGGCCCTTCCTCAGCTTCCAGCTGCTGGAATAAGGCTCTTCCATGGCATTTTGTGCCTGCAGAGCTGCTGGCCCTGCCCTGGCAGGTCACAGGGTGCACGGGCTCCAGCAGGGACAGGTGAGGGCAGCTCTGCTGCTTTCGGAGCCAGCAGGGCCCTCCCCGAGGCAGCAGCACCCCCGTGTTTGTTCAGCACTGCTCAGCTGCCAGGACCTGCAGCAGCAGCCCCGTGTTTGTTCAGCACTGCTCAGCTGCCAGGACCTGCAGCAGCCCCATGTTTGTTCAGCACTGCTCAGCTGCCAGGACCTGCAGCAGCACCCCCGTGTTTGTTCAGCACTGCTCAGCTGCCAGGACCTGCAGCAGCAGCCCCGTGTTTGTTCAGCACTGCTCAGCTGCCAGGACCTGCCCCACAGGAGGTGCCCTGGGCACTCAGGGATGCTGGGAGCATCCTGGTTATCCCAGGTTATCCCAGGAACAGAGGGAATTCCAGTTGGAATCAGCCTGTGGAGCTGCTGCCCTGCTCTGACCCCGGCTGGAGCAGCAGAGATGCCAGGCCCTGGTGGCCCTGTGTGTGCCAGGGTGTCCCTCTGCTCCTGGGGTGGACACTGGCACAGGCTCAGCCCACGGAAGAGGTGACACTGCTGGGCCACCACCACTGCCCAGTTTGGGATGCCCAGGGGCTCAGTGCCAGCTCAGCCAGGGCACCTTTGCTGTTGGATTTGGGGCTCTGTGGCTCCGACTCCCCATCCCTGGAAGTGTCCAGGGCCAGGCTGGACAGGGCTGGGAACAACCTGGGATAGTGGAGGGTGTCCCTGGTCTTTGGTCCCTGCCACCCCAAACCAACCTGTGCTTCTGTGATTTGCTACAGCTTAAAATTTGCTTTTTAACAAAAAGGATGAGGATGAGGCAGAGGATGACATGGATGTCTCTCTAGGAAGTGCTGGCCTGGCCCTGTCACTCGTGTGATCAGACCCCAGTGAACTCCAACCCGGGGCAGTCCCTCGCAGGCTGCCCTGGCAGGAGGTGAAGGTTGCAGGTTGTTGGCACAGAGCTGCTGGCTGGCACCCAGAGTCAACAGGATCCACCTACAGCTCAGCCTCCACGGAAAACAACCTCACGTGGCAGCCCCGACGTCACCTGTCACCCTGCCAGCTGCCCCCACGCCCCTCTGCCCCCTGGCACCACAGCAAAGTTGCAGGGTGGCACTGAGCACCCTGCCTGTGCTGCCAGCTCTGCTCTCTGAGCTGTTCCCGCTGCTGGGGAGGGCTGAGGGCCAGGAGGGAACTTTTAATACCCAGGAGGGCACTTGGAAAGGCCAGGAGGGCACTTGGAACGCCCAGGTCTTTCTAAACACGCTGGGCAGAGCTGTGCTGGGCAGCAGTGGGGCAATCTGCTCATTTCCCAGACTGGTGATGCAGCAGGGATTGCATCCCTGCAGCCCAGGTTGGTGATGCAGCAGGGATTGCATCCCTGCAGCCCAGGTTGGTGATGCAGCAGGGATTGCATCCCTGCAGCCCAGGCTGGTGATGCAGCAGGGATTGCATCCCTGCAGCCCAGGCTGGTGATGCAGCAGGGATTGCATCCCTGCAGCCCAGCATGGCAGGGACAGCTTTCCCAGGATGCGGCGCTGGAAAACTCCGGGATGCACTAAGGGAACTCCTGTGACTCGGAATTGTGGAATGCTGAGGTGTGATGATCTTCAGGATCATCCCAGGCAATCCTTAGCCCAGCACCATCCTGTCCCCAGGTGCCACAGCCACGGGGTTTGTGAACACTCCCAGGGATGGGGACTCCCCCCACGACAGTTCCAGTTCTTTCTGGGAAAAAGGATTTCCTAAAATGCACCCTAAACCTGATTTCCAGCCACATCCAAGGCCAGCAGCAGTGAGCAGCAGTGGGGTGGATGGGAGAACTCTGTGTCCTCAAATCCAAGGGGTTATTTTTTTGGAGAGGACTTACAGGGACACAGTGGAGTCACAAGGTGCTGCTGGGACAGTGTGACAAGGCTGGCACTGCCCAGAGCCTCACCTCTGCTGTGTTTTTGCAGCAATACCCCCCTTTATCCAGTGGCAATCCCCCTGTGAGGTTTTGGGATGCCTGCAGTGGATTTTTCCAGCTGCTGGGAAGCAGCTGGGGCTGGCTGATGCTCACCTCTGTCAGGGGACACGTTGGCCCGTTTGGCTGGAGGAGAGGCTGGCCTCTCCTTGTCTGCTGGCTCGTATCTCTTCCTGCTCCCTTTGTCAGCTGCCTGCAATGGAATTAAAACACAGAGCTGAGCAGCCACTTCCCCCTGGGAACAGGCACAGCCATTCCCTGGGATGTGCTGCCTGCCTCCTGCAAACAATAAACTCTGCACACACCAGTCCTGAATCCACCTAAATCCCAACCACCAGGAGCCAACAGCAACACCCCCCTGCACTGGGGTTAATCTCAGAACAGAACAGGAGAACAGCAGCTTTTTGGGATGTTTGTTTTTCCCAGCAGCACCAAGGAGAGCAGATGTGCAGGAGGCTCTGGAGCCTTTTCCAGGCTGTCATGTGTCACTGCACACTCCTCCCTCCAGAGCAGCTTCCTGCCTCTGATACAGCCTCCCCACGTCAGAGCACAGGGAAGTAGAGAAATCTGCAGCCTCAGACTGTGCTGGGGAATTTGGGCTGGCAGAGCAAAATCTCCAAAACAGGAACCTGCCCACGTGATGGGGCCAACACCCTGCCCTGGCACCAAACCCCACAGGGCACAACTCCCCCACGCTGCGGGCTGGGCTCTGCTCCAGGGATCAGCAGGATCCTGGGGAGGGCACAGCCAGGTGGGCTGGGATCTGCTCCAGGGATCAGCAGGATCCTGGGGAGGGCACAGCTGGGTGGGCACCCCGGGCACCTCAGGCTCTGGGCCCTTGTCCCTCTGCTCCCAGCCGCTCCCTGCGGCACAGGAAGCGCTCCCGGAGCATCTCCCAGTGGGACCTTCGAGCAAGGGGGAAGAGCCTGGAAGCTGCAGCAGGAATGTGCCCGGGGGAGCCGCCAACACATCCCGAAGTGAAGCCAGCACAGGGTGTGAGCTGCCAGACTGGTTCTGTGTGCTGCCCTCCCAGCCAGGCACAGACCTTCCTGGCTGAGCTCATCCCAGCAGCTCTGGGCTGGAGCTCCCCTCCCACTGGGATCCATCATCCATCCTGCCAGGATCCATCATCCATCCTGCTGGGAATCATCCCCCATCCCGCTGGGATCCATCATCCATCCTGCCAGGATCCATCCCCAATCCCACTGGGATCCATCCCCAATCCCACTGGGATCCATCCCCAATCCTGCTAGGATCCATCCCCAATCCCACTGGGATCCAGCCCCCATCCCACTGGGAATCATCCCCCATCCCGCTGGGATCCATCATCCATCCTGCCAGGATCCATCCTCCTGGGATCCATCATCCATCCCGCTGGGATCTATTCCCCATCTTGCTGGGATCCATCCCCAATCCTGCTGGGATCCATCCCCCCTGCACTCCCAGCCCCGCAGGAATCCCACCTCCCCAGGAACCCCACCTTGTTCAGGAGGGTCAGTTTGATCTCCTTGTGCCCGCTGAAGCTGCCCTGCTGTGCCTGGGGCGCCGAGGGCTGCTGGCCCTGGGGCAGTGCCTGGGCTTTGCTTCCCGGGGTGGGCTTGGCTGATTTCAGGAGCTGAGCGGGCACATCCCGTTTCCGCTTCTCCTCCTTAGCACTGTCTTCTTTTTTGGACTTTCCTGTTGAAGGCAGAGAGCACAGCTTGGGAATGATTCCTGTCACCTGCTCTCCCTGCACCCTGGAGGATGCTGCTCCAGGGATGGAAAAGCCCAGAGCAGTTAACTCAGCTCGTGGGCTGGGATTAAGGGATTCAGGAAACTTCAGCACTTCCAGAGAGGAGCAGAAAAGAAAAGAACAAAGGCTTTGCCACAGGTCTGGAATGAGCAGAGGAAGAGCAGAGGGATATGGAGCTGTCCAGATTTATGTCACCTTCCAAGGGTGAAGGAGAACGGGGTGAGGGAGAGGCAGAACTGCCAGGCAGGAAAAGGGATGAGACAACCAGAGGCACAGGGATGGAAGGGGGATGGAGCAGGGGATGGAACGGGGATGGAACGGGGATAGAACAGGGATGGAACAGGGATAGAACAGGGATAGAACAGGGATAGAACAGGGATAGAACAGGGATAGAACAGGGATAGAACAGGGATAGAACAGGGATAGAACAGGGATAGAACAGGGATAGAACAGGGATAGAACAGGGATAGAACAGGGATAGAACAGGGATAGAACAGGGATAGAACAGGGATAGAACAGGGATAGAACAGGGATAGAACAGGGATAGAACAGGGATAGAACAGGGATAGAACAGGGATAGAACAGGGATAGAACAGGGATAGAACAGGGATAGAACAGGGATAGAACAGGGATAGAACAGGGATAGAACAGGGATAGAACAGGGATAGAACAGGGATAGAACAGGGATAGAACAGGGATAGAACAGGGATAGAACAGGGATAGAACAGGGATAGAACAGGGATAGAACAGGGATAGAACAGGGATAGAACAGGGATAGAACAGGGATAGAACAGGGATAGAACAGGGATAGAACAGGGATAGAACAGGGATAGAACAGGGATAGAACAGGGATAGAACAGGGATAGAACAGGGATAGAACAGGGATAGAACAGGGATAGAACAGGGATAGAACAGGGATAGAACAGGGATAGAACAGGGATAGAACAGGGATAGAACAGGGATAGAACAGGGATAGAACAGGGATAGAACAGGGATAGAACAGGGATAGAACAGGGATAGAACAGGGATAGAACAGGGATAGAACAGGGATAGAACAGGGATAGAACAGGGATAGAACAGGGATAGAACAGGGGGGGAGCAGGGATGGAGCAGGGATGGAGCAGGGATGGAACAGGGATGGAACAGCAATGGAACAGCGATGGAACAGGCATGGAAGGATGTGGACCTTCATTTGCTCCACAGCCTCCTTTCTCCACAGGACCTCAGGGCTCCTGTGCCGCCTGTGCTCAGCGATTTCCCCGGAGCCCACAGCATTCCCAGGGAAGGCTCCCTGCTCCTCCCAAGGCTCCCTGGAGGAGCAGAGCCCTGCCCCAGCAGGTGCCTGTACCTTTCTTCTGCTGGGCCGGCGTGGGGGAGCGGGAGCTGGCCGAGGACACGGGGCTGGCCAGGTCTGCGTACATGTCCTCGGAGTCGGCGCTGCGCACGGAGCTGCTGCTGGACGAGGCACTGGACACGGAGGAGACGCTGCTCACGCTCAGGGACCTGCCAGGAACCAACAGCTCGTCACACTCCAGCCCTTTTTGTGTTTCCCTGCAGGGCCCAATGTTGGGAAGCTCTACAGGCAATGACACACGAAGGCCGTGTGTCCTGGGGTATGGAAAATCCCAAAGCTGTGGGGTGCAGGCCTGGAAAGTAAGGATTGTTTCTAGGCAGGATTAAGGGAATTGTAAACAGGGCACTGTTTGCCCAGGAAAACAAGGAGTGAAAGCAGGGAGTGCAGTGGCACATCCAGGTCAGTGTTACAGCTCAGGGCAGGGTTTCTGCTGCTGGCACACATCCACTGTCACAACAGATAATTCCACGAGGAATTCCCATTCCTCCAGGATGGAAATCCCTCACCAGTGCCTATCCTGGGATGTGCTCAAGCCAGGCTGGACAGGGTTGGAACAACCTGGTCTAGTGGAAGGTGGCGGGGAGTTGGACTGGAGGAGCTTTAGCTCCCTTCCAAGCCAACCCCTCCCAGTCCATGAATATTCAGGCAGCCTCTCCAGCCTGTTCCAAGGCCACACCAACCTGCTCTGCCAGCAAGGCCCAGGCTGGCAGCTGCACTGGGGTGGCTGTGGCAGCTTCAGCACAAACTCTGCAGCCCCTGGCACCAGGAGCTGAGCTCTGAGAGGTCTCATGGATTGTTCTGATGGTGCCTGGATGAGCCAGGAGCTGCCCCAGCCTGGCTCAGCAGAGCTGCTGTGGGCACACAGTGCATTCCCCACGTTTCCCTATCCCACAGGAGCAGCACAGGCAGCCCCAGAGTGCTCACATTTCCCATCTGTGCCCTGGTGCTCTTTGAAGCTCTTGCATCACCCCTGGCTGGGCTGATGAATGTGACAGGCACGGAGTAAACAAGCAGGGATTTCCGTAAAATAACGCGGATGTGGAACCTGCGAGTGCCACAGAGCTCACGGATGGGAACGTGCAGCTGCTCAGAGTAAAACCCTGCTCCATCCACTGCCTTTACACTGATTTTATACTGCCTTTACACTGGTTTTACACTGCCTTTACACTGGTTTTACACTGCCTTTACACTGATTTTACACTGATTGTACACTGATTTTACACTGCCTTTACACTGATTTTACACTGATTGTACACTGATTTTACACTGCCTTTACACTGCTTTTAAACTGCCTTTACACTGATTTTACACTGCCTTTACACTGCCTTTACACTGCCTTTACACTGCCTTTACACTGCTTTCACACTGCTTTCACACTGCTTTCACACTGCTTTCACACTGCCTTTACACTGATTTTACACTGCCTTTACACTGCCCTTACACTGCATTTACACTGATTTTACACTGATTTTACACTGATTTTACACCCCTGTGCCAGGGAAGCGTTGTGTTTCAAAGCTCTGCCCGTGAGGATTCAGGGAATCCTCTGTGTGAAGAGATTAAAAAGTCCTGAAGGAAGGACTTGAGAGTGGTTTGTTTCTCTTTGCAATGACTTGAGAGTGGTTTGCTTCTCTTTGCTGGAAGGAGTTTGCTGTTTACACATCCCACAAACCAACAGACTTGGAACTGCTGACTTGGGGCTAAACACAAAGGAACTGGACCTGCAACTTTGCCAGCAAAGGAAAAACATCATTAGCTGGGTGTTTTAGGGATTTTCTGGCCAGGCATCTCCCCTAAGGACACGCAAGAACCAGAGGTAGGAGAGGCTCAGGAGAGCCGAGCTCCATAGCCTGGGACTGCTCATTTGCAGTTTAATTGGGATGTGGGATCACCCTGGCCAGGAGGAGCTGTTCTGGTCAGAATTTAGGTCAAATGGGACACACATGACAGGATTATTTCCTTGAATAAACCACAAGGGAAATATCAGGCAATCAGGGAATGGTTTGGGCTGAAAGGGACCTCAGAGATCATCCAGTTCCAACCCAAACAGACCAGGTTGCTCCAAGTTCTGTCCAAACTGGCCTTGGACACTTCCAGGGATGGGACAGCCACAGCTTCTCTGGCCACCCTGTGCCAGAGCCTCCCCACCCTGACAGGGAAGCATTTCCCCAAATATCCCATCTAAATATCCCCTCTATCAGTTTAAGGCCATTTTATCTTGTTCCATCACTCCATGCCCTCTCCAGCACTGCATTCCCATCACAATTCAGGACTTGGGATCTGTAACACAAACCCAACCTTGTCCCACCTGCAGCTGGAGCTACGGAGAAAGAAACCAAAGAAAAGAAACCAAAGAAAAGAAACCAAACCAGGGAACAACAATCACAATTTTTGTTAAATACAGGTCACAAAGGGCTGTACCTGGATTTCCTTGAGCCAGAGGGAGAGTGGGAGGCTGAGGCAGAGGATGATCTGGAATGAGATCTGGACAGGGACCGGGACAAGGACCTCGATCGGGAGCTGGACCCGCTGTAGCTGCTGGCACTGCCACTGATGCTGCCACTGATGGTCCTCCTGCAAGGCAGCACAAACCCTCCAGAGTGGGAATTGTGATGGGAAAGAGAGGGGGAAACCCCTCCAGAATGGGAATTGTAATGGGAAAGAGAGAGGGGAACCCCTCCAGAATGGGAATTTTAAGGGGAAAGAGAGAGGGAAGCCCCAGGAGAAAACCAGAGATTTGCTCAGCACCCTCTGACTGGCACCCAGCCCTCCCTGAGGGGTGCCTTCCACCACTTGTCACAGTTTATGTGCTGGGAATGATGTTCTGTGGTGGGGAATATCCTGGGAATGATGTTCTGTGGTGGGGAATATCCCTGGGAATGATGTTCTGTGGTGGGAAATCCCTGGGAATGATGTTCTGTGGCGGGAAATCCCTGGGAATGATGTTCTGTGGTGGGGAATATCCCTGGGAATGATGTTCTGTGGTGGGGAAGTTCCCTGGGACCACACAGATCCCACACATTCTTTTTTCCTTGCTGTGCCACCTCCACAAGCAGCAGCCCTCAAAAATGACTTCTTCCCCACTCCCACCCTGATTTTGCCCCATTTCCTTTATTCCCCCCACTCCATCCTCCCCCCAGTCTCCACAGGCAGGAGCCACTCATGGCAGATCCAGAACATTCCACCCCAGCTCTCTTCCCCTTTTCTCCCTGCCCCAGGAGATGGATTTCTCTCTTAACCCCGGAATCAGGACTCTGGGATTTGCTGGATCTTCCAGGACACAGAACCCTGGGATTTGCTGGATCTTCCAGGACACAGAACCCTGGGATTTGCTGGATCTTCCAGGACACAGAACCCTGGGATTTGCTGGATTTCCCATGAGATTTCCCTCACTCCACGCCCCAGCTCTCTCACCTCCTGGGTGGAGTCCTTGTCTGACGTTCCTTCCTCCTGGCTTCCCGATTATCCCCTGGCTTGGCTGGCTCTGGGGCTGCTGTTGTAATTTTCGTGAGTGGCTGAGGGACTGGGAGGGCAGTGAGTTTCTTCACAGATTTTTCCCTGGAAAAATGACAATTTTCAGGTGTGTGATCCCAGAGGGTGGGCACAGAGCAGCCAGGACATCCTCAGAAATGTGCTCGGGTTTGTTTTTATTTAATATTCTGGAGATTATGGAATCCTGGAATGGTTTGGGATGGAAGGGGCCTTAAAAAGGTCCCTAAAAAAGGGACCTTCCCACTCCACTCCGTGGGATACCTTCCACTATCCCAGGTTACTCCAAACCCCATCCAGCCTGGCCCTGATGTGATTCCTGTGGCTACAAACACTTGGCTGTTTCACCAAAACACAAACACCACAGATTTCCCTAAAGGGATTTGTTCCCCACATTCTCAATCAATTCATCTTTTCACAGACAAATTACTGTACAACAGCCAATTTTGGAGATATTTGACTTGTAAATTAACTCCTGAAGCAGACTGGGTGGAATTGTTGTTTCTTATCCATTTAATTCCATCATTTTTATCCCAGACACCTGCTGAAAATCTGCCAGTCAGGCTTCAGAATGAATGAAATACACATTTAATGCAAAAATTCTCTTTTCAGCTGCAGCACAGAGATCAGGAGGGTGCAGAACAGCCAGTGAGTGTGAGGATCCCTTGGATCTGTCCCTTGCCTTGTGTTCCCTTTGGAAAAGTGGATGGGAACACCACTGTGACATCCAACAGCCACTGCATGAGATGGGAACGGCTCTGGCTCCTCAGGGCTGCCCAATTTGAGGTTTGGAGCCCTCCAACCTCTGCTCTGACTGCTCAGAGCAGGATCCTGGAATGGTTTGGGTTGGAAACACCTTGCAGATCCCATTCCACCCCTGCCATGGGCAGGGACACCTCCCACTGTCCCAGGCTGCTCCAAGCCCCATCCAGCCTGACCTTGGGCACTGCCAGGGATCCAGGGGCAGCCACAGCTGCTCTGGGCACCTGTGCCAGGGCCTGCCCACCTCACAGGGATGGATTTCTCCCTGATATCCCATCCAGCCCTGCCCTCTGGCAGTGGGAAGCCATTCCCTGTGCCCTGTCCCTTGTCCAGAGCCCCTGAAGATCCCAGCTCTGGTTTCACACCCCTTAGCAGGGAGGAGGTGCTGCCTGCACTCACACACTGCCAATCCCTTCTCTCCTGTTCTCCCTGCAGAACACAGCATGAACCCCATGGAACTTCATCCAGTGACAACTGGACATCCCTGGTGTGCCACCACAGCAGCACTGGGAGGGAGGTGACACCACTGCAGGGCCCTCAAGGGCTGGGCCCCAAGTGGGGAGGAAAAACCCCAAAAGGCAGAATAACGAGGGACAGGAACTGTGGCAAAGGGCATTGTCCTAAATTCTGGAGAATTCAGGGGGATTCCCATGGTGTCATTTATTTGCAGGTCAGCTTAGAAGAGGTGACATCACTACACGGTTGTGTCACCCTCCAGTGTCCCCGTGATCTGCCACTGCAGGGTTTGTGAAATAGCAATTTCAGGAATTTCAGAGCTGTCAGAATGTGCCAAACCCAGCTCCAGAGAGCTCCAGGCCTGCTCTCATCTCTGTGAATGTCACCCAGTGGGAAAAGCTGATCAGGCTGAACCATTCCTTTATTCTGAGGCTGTGCATTAACCAAAGGCACAGCAGAGGAAGGAATTTAAACTTTCCTATAGCTCCTATTATGTATATTTAGATTATACAAATATATCTGCAAACACAGAACATTCCAGCAGTGAATCATGTGCTCACACTCTTGTATACAGGAAATATTTAAGGATACCTGCACCTTTTAACTTGGATTTCATAGGTAAAAGTGTCATTATTTAATTAAATTTGCCAAGCTAAAACCCTTCAATAAAGGTTGTACTTTGCATCTTTCATTTCTTTCTTAAACTCAGTCAGGTTTAGAACTCCAGAATGGTTTGGATGGGAAGGGACCTCAAAAATCCTGTTCCCCTCCCTGCCATGGGACACCTTGGACACTCCCAGGGATCCAGAGCCTCCCCACCCCGGCAGGAACAACTCCTTCCCAAAATTCCATCTAAATCCTGCATTCCTTTATCCCAAGGCCCCTGAAGGTCAGGAGGGCTTGTCTGGACTCTCTCCAGAAGCACCCAGAGGAGGATGGATCCTTACCCCTTCCCAGGAGGTGCCAATAATTCCCCTTTAGCCTTCGCCAGTGGCTTGTGAGGAGATGGTGTTGGAGAAGGAGAGGGAGAGGATGAGAAGGACCTTGACCTGCAAAGGAAGGAGACATCACTCAGCTCAGGGGCTGCAGGAGCTGTTCCTGGCTCCCAGGGTATTCAGCCACCACTCCCCCACCCCAGGAACCTCAGCTTCCCCTGGTTTTATATTTGGACTCCATGCAATGAAATTTAACTTCTGTCAGCAGGCGGTGGGAAAAGCAGGAAACAGAAGAAAAAATAGGATCAGCCAGAAGAGAGGCACTCCAGGTATTCCACAGCAATACCTGAGGCTGTCTCCATCCTCTCTATCCTCTCTATTCTCTCCTTAGGGAGAATACACAGGAAAGTAAGCAGGATTTTGAGTTTTATGTTCATCCCTTTATGTCCTGTAACTCCTAGAACAGCTCATCCTTTAAACAGCACCAAAACCAAAAGAAACTTGGGAAAAAGACAAAAAAACACACCCAGACCTAATATTGATCTGTAATTTCTGGAAGACAAGCAGAAGCTTTAAGTGCTGCATCCCAAAGGTGACAGTGAAGGGCAGGAGCTGTTTCCTGAGCACTGCCCACGTGTGATTCACCCAGTGCCAAGACTGGAAGTGCCTCAGTTGCAGCCTGGTGTCTCAGCAGCCTGACTCCTGTGTGCCAGCTCCTCTGGGGACACTGAGGGTGTTCCTCACTCCCAAGGGTGTCACCCACACCGGTCCTGTCCTCTGGAAGTGCCTCAGTTGCACCCCAGCAGCCTGACTCCTGTGTGACAGCTCCTCTGGGGACACTGAGGGTGTTCCTCACTCCCAAGGGTGTCACCCACACTGGTCCTGTCCTCTGGAAGTGCCTCAGTTGCACCTCAGCAGCCTGACTCCTGTGTGCCAGCTCCTCTGGGGACACTGAGGGTGTTCCTCACTCTGTCACCCCAGGGAGAGGCACCCCAGGGTGCCACCCACACTGCCCATGGATGGATGGATGGGGAATCTGCTTCCCAGGTGGAATCTGCTCCCAGCTGAGCTGTTCCCAGGAGAAAGCAGTCCCAGAGTGACAGTGCCAGTTCTGCATCACCTCTGGGATCTGCTCTGTGTGGCTGCAGCTCCCACCTAAGGAGCCAGTTCTCCTACTATGGATATTCCAGACTTGGCAAACTCTGCAGGGGCAGGGAAGTTGCAGAGGAATAAATCTTAATCAGCATGGGACACTGGGTTGCCACTTTGAAGTTTCAGGGCTATCACAACACACAACTGCTTTAATAAAGAAATGGGGTTTGCCTCTTGAAAACGAAATTCCAGCACCACAGAAGAGAGATGCTGCTGCTGCTGAACTTCTTCCAATCAGGAAATGCAAATGATGGGAATGTTCACCCACCACAGGCATGGGAAAGAGCCCAGCCACAACAGCACCCATGGGTGGGAGCACTGGGGAGAGCAGGGGGTGGCTGACACATCTCCTTCATCTCACAGCCCCCTGGCTCAGCCAAGTGCTTGGAGGGGTTTATTTGAACAGAGCACTAAGGAACTGCAGGAAACACTTGGAAACCATCCCAGCCCTGGTTCCCAGCCCCAGAGCCACTACCTGGACCTGCTGCCTGAGAAAGAGCTGTGCCTGGAGGAGCGACTGGAGTAGGAGCTGTAGGAGGAGGACCTGGAGCGCGAGCGGGACGAGCCCGACCCCGAGTAGGTGGATGAACGAGAAGAGGACCTGCAAGAGAAACAGCAAAATTCAGAGATTCTGGAAAGAAACATGGAAATTCAGAGCTTCTGGAAAGAAACAGCAAAATTCAGAGATTCTGGAAAGAAACATCAAAATTCAGAGCTTCTGAAAAGAAACGTCGAAATTCAGAGCTTCTGGAAAGAAACATCAAAATTCAGAGCTTCTGAAAAGAAACGTCGAAATTCAGAGCTTCTGAAAAGAAATATTAAAATTCTGAGTTTTCTGAAAAGAAATATTAAAATTCAGAGCTTCTGAAAAGAAATATTAAAATTCTGAGCTTTCTGAAAAGAAATATTAAAATTCTGAGCTTTCTGAAAAGAAATATTAAAATTCAGAGCTTCTGAAAAGAAATATTAAAATTCTGAGCTTTCTGAAAAGAAATATTAAAATTCTGAGCTTTCTGAAAAGAAATATTAAAATTCAGAGCTTCTGAAAAGAAATATTAAAATTCTGAGCTTTCTGAAAAGAAATATTAAAATTCTGAGCTTTCTGAAAAGAAATATTAAAATTCAGAGCTTCTGAAAAGAAATATTAAAATTCTGAGCTTTCTGAAAAGAAATATTAAAATTCTGAGCTTTCTGAAAAGAAATATTAAAATTCAGAGCTTCTGAAAAGAAATATTAAAATTCTGAGCTTTCTGAAAAGAAATATTAAAATTCTGAGCTTTCTGAAAAGAAATATTAAAATTCAGAGCTTCTGAAAAGAAATATTAAAATTCTGAGCTTTCTGAAAAGAAATATTAAAATTCTGAGCTTTCTGAAAAGAAATATTAAAATTCAGAGCTTCTGAAAAGAAATATTAAAATTCTGAGCTTTCTGAAAAGAAA
>VXBR01003863.1:0-36004 GCA_013400215.1 Cisticola juncidis
CGGCGGAGGCACCGCGACAAGTGCTATTGAGATGAGTCTTGCTTCACACTTGGAAGATAAATTTCCTGAATTTAATTTGACTAGCAGTATGAGCACAAAACACATAGGCATTTAGATTTAGGTATTGTCATGGCCAGTATGAAAACTGGTCATTCATGTAGAACTGTAAAAATAGTAGAGATGACAAGCTAATTTAAATAGGTCTTTAAATTCAACAACAAACACAATTGTGGTGCTGAAAATAACATAAGTGAGCAAGTATTTGAAGTATTTGAAAGTATTTGAAATCTCAGAGTTCACGTTCAAATGGTGAGGAAGGAATATAATAAGATTAAATATAGCTGAGTTTTTTAATATTTCTCTCTCAAGAATGTAATAGGATAGTGAAGAAGAAATGTGTGCAAAAATAGCTCAAAGGAAATATGACATGAATATTTTCTTACTGAATGAAACATGACAGGATAATGGAGCTATAATACCATCACCCTAGATTCACTGTCAACTACACCTCGGTGTAACTTACAAAATTTCACTTTGCTGTAACTAATGGGAATTGGTTTGCCTGGCCTCAGAGAACTTTGCAGACAGCATAGTAAAAAATCCCTCTTTTACAATAAATATATGAAAATACAAGTGGAGACAAAATAAAATGAATTTTGGATTCTATTTTATTCATGAGAGGCTAGATTTCAACAGAAATCATTATTTATTGTGAGATTTTTTTTTTATTTTAACAACAGCTGGACATATGAGTTTCCAACTGCCTTTAACCTTCTAAGATAATTGAAAAGTAATTTTTCAATTTTGATAATTTAATGTTGAATTTTCAAATTTCTGGATTGCTTGTTCATACCACAATGAACCAGTTCACATATGGGTAGGCAATTGTATCTGAAAAGGGCACTAGTAAAAAAGAGAACCCCATAAACACAGTCTTGTATACCAGATTCCATGACTCTTGGGCATTGCTTGCTAAGTCTGTGTACTGGGGAATGACAGGCTCATGAAAGTACTGTTGTTTTTTGAAAGATCTGTTGAGGAAGACCAGCCCCTGTATTTGAGATTAGCCCCTGTCTCAGGGAACAGACATAAAAACTGCCATGGGACACCATGGTCCATGGCATCATTTATATCTCAGAACTGTAAGAGAAATTTATTATTTTCATTTTTCTCCTGTGTATCAACAGCTACAATGGTATTAAATACAATTGCACAGGTATATCAGGCCTATATTTAACGAAAGAAATGATTTCCCAGTATGTACAATAGTGGCAAGCGCCCACAGACACAGTCAAAAAAGGCTTTTTGGTGTGTTAACTCTTGTCATGTTGTATTGAGAAGCCAGGCACGGTAGGAAGAGACAAGTTCCTGAAAAGTTGTGCTGATTAGCTGTAGAACTTAATGTTCCAACAATGCACAGATGAGAGGGTAGAGGATTAGGGAGGCAATACTGATGAAAACATTAGCAGAAATGTCAAAGTGCAAAAGGAGGGTCACAAGTAACACTGAGAAAAGCCAAATCTTTAACTTCTAATTTGGAGATGCTGGTTAGTTCAGGAATGAAAAGAAACCTTCAAAATTATCTTGACATTATAATTCAACATTACAAAGCTACCCAGCCTGTGCTTTCCTCCTGATGGTGGTAAAAACAGTTCACGAACGCTATGTCTTTGTAAAAGAAAATATTCATGGGCTCCTCTCTTGCCTTGAGATGACCTGGCATGGCATGGCTTGTGTGCACACAGCTGAACACTCTCATTGTGCAGAACAGGGAGTCTGCATCCACATACATAACTGCAATTGGTCCCTGGCACATGTTTTGTCCTGTGCCGTGCTTGCAAAATTTCATGGCCAAATCCAAAACCCCCAAGTGCTAACGATTTCACAGTATAAATGGTCATAGATCAGTACTCAGATGTATGTCTGGTTCTATTTCATTGAGTAGTACAGCCATGCAAATGAAAATAGGATATAGTTCAGGATTAGTTTTCAGTACAGATTTGATCTAACAGAACGAAACACATTTAGACATTATAACTGATCTAAAATGAATGCAAAATTCAAACATGGCTTAATGAACTGGTGAGCCAATTTCTTTAAGAGGAATGTTGTATTCATTTCTGGTAGTTGTCAAAAACAATGCAGTTTTCAGTTATCTTCAGTGCCCGCTAGGAAATGTAGTATTAATTTATAGTGATGTGTTGTTGCCTATTTTGTAAATAAAACGTACAAGTGTCATGATATTCAGGCAAATTCCAGCCTTTCTCTCTGACCAAAGAGAACTAAGGCTCACTCTGCAGTAACAAATGAGTTTTCCAACATTTTTTTAAACTAGTTTTCTTCCCGTACTTGGCATTAGTGGGGCAAACTCTCAAGTGTTGCGTTCAGTTTTGGGTCCCTCACATAAAACAGAATATTGAAGTGCTGCACCATGTCCAGAGAAGGGCAACAAAGCTCATGTCTAGAAAACATTTCTTGCAAGGAATGGCTTAAGGGAGCTGGGGTTGTTTAGCCTGGAGAAAAGGATGTTCGGTGGGGACCTCATTGCTATCTACAGACACCTGGAAGGATGCTGTAGTGAGGTGAGGGTTGGTCTCTTCTAAGGTGAAGACCTGTGGTGAAAGAAATTACCCTAAGCTGAGCTGGGGGAGATTCAGATTAAAAATTTTCACTTTGAGGGTGTTCAGGCATTGGAATACATTGCCCAGTGTGGTGGTAGATTCACCATCCCTGGAGGTATGTCAGATCTGGCACTGGGGGTTGGTTTAGTGATTTGAGGGTTACAGTGGTGGTCTTGATGTTTGGACAATGATCTTAAAGGTCTCTTCCAATCTTGATGATTCTATTGTTTCAGTATAATATTTCGTGATTCCAGCCCAATTCAACAAATCATTTTTTCAGGCATTATAAATGTCTAAGGCAAGATTTCATTTGTTTATTTTCTCTTTCAGGCCCTTGATACAAGTGTTAATACTCAGACAAGGCTCATCCCTCAGTAGACATACTCTTGAATTAGCACCACACAGTCTGCAATCACTCAGTGCAGTAGAAATCCTCTGATTTTTTTGCTTCATTTCTGAAAGATGTCATCTGTAGCAAATCTGACCAATGCCATGTATTCCCAATGAGGGCAATTAAGCAATTCACCATCAAGATTTGACTTTTTGGAACTGAATTCAGTGGGACAATACTAAGCTCACAAATTTTCTTGAAAGAGCTTTGTGGCATATGGAACATAAATTTGTTATATTTGGCTGTTCGCTGCTTAGCAGCTGCAGCTGTTTGCTGTGGTGTTCATTACTGTCAGTTCTGATTTCTCTTTTCATGTTTGTCACATTGTCTATCGGTGCCTACTAAATTTGGCCTAGAAGAGAATGTATTAATATTCTGGTAGTCTAAGCTATTCAGGTGATGAATACTAAAACACTGATTCTGTAGATCTGACAAGCCTTTTCCAGTGTGACCCTCCAGACTACAAGGTTGAAAGCACAGTGTGATTTAGGAAAGTGCACTTTTGTGTACAAGTATTGTACAAATGATGAAGAGCATGGATTGTAACCATGCTTTAGGTGATGCAGTATCTTCTCTCATATTGTTACTGCTTGCTGTAAATATCAGTAATAGACTATTTGCTGTTGCTCTGCTTCGTTTTTATAAATGAGAGAAAATCTAATAACTCCAGGTCACAAAATCTGTCTTGGATCTGAAACACTAAAGCAGCTCCAATAAGCACCATATTATAATAATATACAGGCAGGATGCAGGCTTTTTATATGATAGTAGTGGGCTAAAGGAAAAGCATCCACAATAGTGTGTCCCTGGCGGAGTCATTATCAGGTATCAAAAAATAACAGTAACAGTACCAAAACTACAGTTTCTGCTCTTTAAAGCTTCTTGAAAAATGAAGTAAATGTTTATAGTGAAAGATTCCTTTGCAAGCATGAAAGGTAAGAGCATAACTTGACAAGTAATTTTTGTTCAAAGGTTATGAAGACATGCGGTGTTTGTCCATATCCAAGGAAAGTTTGCAAGATGACACAGGTTCGGGTGAGAGTCGTGGTATAAGCTGATGAGAACACTCAAAAATTGTCCAAATAATTTATATTTTGCTGAGAGTTGAGCACTGCTATTCACTCTAAACAGCTTGAGAGGATGTAAAAAATCAGACTAAAGCTCTTTAACTTGTTGATCATGCAAAAAACACAGAACTGTGACAGTGGCTGTGCACATAATATGGGAGGACGAAGAGTGGTTTGCAGGGGCAAATACAAAATGATGGGCCAGTATATAACAGCAATCATTTCAAACTGCAAATATGAGCAGACATTTTAAACAATAACTCTAAATTCCAGTTAAGGAGGACTTACTATGATGCATATGAAAAAAATGCTATGTGACATGATTTAAAGAAAACTCTGAATGTTAATAGGTGGGAGTTTGATTGTGTCTGCAGAACTTTTTATAATGGAACATCTTATTCTAGAAGTTATATGACCAACATATATCAGAAAAAAAAAAAAAAAAGAAATATATTTTGAATGTATATTGNGGTCAATACAGAAGAGTCAAAGAATTTCATATGGAATGGACTTCATAAAATAATTTCTCTAAATGGTATACTGAAATAATTAATTGTTGTCCAAATTTTATAAGAAACATACTTCTTCCTTTCAATAAATCCTAAGAATGAAAAAAAAAATTAAAAAGTAATCTCAATAAGTATTATGATTTATTTTTTAAAAAGTATTATATCTCATTTTTATTTCAGTAAATAAATTACNAAAAAGTGGCCAATAGAAGGCACTCATTGATGTTAAGTATTTCACATATTTGACAAGCAATACGAAGATTTCTGTTTCACTCATCTTGTTTCACTGTGTCTCATGTGGTTTTTTACCATCCACTTAACCTTCAGTTAAAAAACTCCACAGATATTTGATGGATTCAAGATCTCTCTTTGATTCTTTTGGATCTTGATACATATTAACTGTTGGGAGGAAAGAGATAAAAACAGACAATTTGGAGAGGAGTATGATAGATTCACTCAAAGTGACCTTGCAGTGGGGAAGGCTAAAAATATCCGTGTGGACATCCTCACATATTTGCTGCTGATTGTCCTTTGTCTTTATGGAGAAGTGGAATTTCTACAGAAGATAACAGAATGCTGTTAAGACTTAAAAGGCATTCTTCACACTGGGAGAAAGAGAGATAAGGACCTTAGAGGTTACAGCAAGTGCATTGAGATGTGAGATCAGACTGGGAACAGCCACACGCTTTTTGCCTCTGCTAAGGTGGAATAGGCTTAGCAATGTGTCCCCCACTTGTTTTTGAGTTCCTCCAGCCAGGGGGGTGATGGAATAATTTCATTCTTTTGCTGTGGGTTGTGGTCACCTTGGTAACTTGCATCTATCAGTTCACACACTGTCTTTGTCTGAGGCCTGATAGATCTCATATGAAAAGAATGAGAAAACAGTCCTAAAACACTCTTCATTTTACTCACGATTTGTTACACTTCTGCCATACCTTTCACATTTTCACCGGCATATAATAAATATACTTTCAATCACATTTCCACAAAATATATCCCTTTTGCTAGTTTCCAAGAAAGACCAGCACCCTTTGAGGTAATAATGTTTGAATTAAAAATTCCATGCCTTTGATTTTCTCCATTTCCTCGCCATGAATCTATTTGGGTTCTTGTCTCATTCAACCATGTTCTGCTGTTTAGTAACAGAGTTCTTAGAATAGCACTGTATGTCCAAAATCCTGGTCTCAGAGCAAGTGAAATTATCAGCACAGTTCCTTCAATAAAGCTCTTTGCCTAAATAAATGAGGCAGATTTAGATTTTGAAATGTTTGGAGATTGAATTTAGGTTTTACTTAGTTAAGGAAAAAACATGGAAAATGGAACCATATTTTTTACTTTCATGTGCATTTTTGTGCATTTTGTGCAAGTCTGCTTGATTCTGTTGTATAAAAAGAGGCATAAAAGGACTAAGAAAATCAGTTGTTCCTGTTTAAACATAAAGAAAATGTGTTTATTTAATTTGTAATTATTAGGTTAAAGCTTAACAATTAATATTCTTTCTGTCTTAATATTAATTGTGATCCAGTGTACACTGTACACAGTGTACAGTGTACACCAAACTTGACATTAAATACAAATCATATATGATTTTAAATATGAAATTAAGCATTTTCTGTACAGAAATTAAAGCCAAATAGTAGTAGAGTTCATTCTCAGATGAATGATAGGGATATTTCCCTTTTGAGCACAACCAGAATTTTCCTTCTCACCCCTTTTGTTTTAAGGAACATCCTATATTTCATATGTGTGTTACAAGAGAAAAGGAAAGGTTGGAGCTGATAACATGAACACAAAGATTATTCTAGGCAATTAAATCTTGCTGAAAAAAAAACCCCAAACTTTGGCTGTGACAGGTTTCTGAGCAGCCAATTTCGTATTTCCTCATTCTTCATGAGAAAACAATGATTGTGGTCAATTCTAACCAGATCACCACTTTGATTCACTATGAGATGAATAATTTTACTAAAACAGAGAAGATGGTGAAGTATAAATGGGCACTTAAAATTTCCCAGAATGAAGTGAGAGCAACCTAATGTAAGTCATCTTTCTAGATGAGAGAAATACACGTGAAATCACAGGCCTGGGACCTAACCACAAAGATTTAGGAAGCTTGAAAATATTTTATAGGGCTTGGAAATATGTAGATAAGAAATTTGGAAACATGAAAAAAAAATCCTAGTCTGTAGTGGAAGCATCAATGATTGCATTACCCATAGTTATTCACACAGACCATTTGATTATAACAGCAGTTTAAGTAACAAATCCAGGAAACAGAATTCAGTCTTAGCTGAAGTGAAACCTCCTGGTAACACTGAATCTCCATGTGTCACTGACAGCTTATCACCTCTTCTTTTAACTGGAGTCACAAGTCTCAGCTGAATAAGGGCATGTTTTTCTCTATCCCACTAATAACTGAAAACACAGAACTTCAAAAATATTTTGAAGTCATTACTGCATAATCATAGAAGAACAATCCATTGTCTGCCTGTTTGTTTTCAAAAAAACGTTATAGGGATACCTGAGAAATTTAAAATGTTTCAAAACCAAATTATATGAGATTTATTTCTTATATCAATTTCAGAAAATAATGCTGTGCTTAGCAGTGATTTTCCTTTAGCTGATTTAGCAACTTTCTATAGTCTGTATCATAAAGTAAACTAAACTGCTAATCTTGGAGACTTAGTGAAAAATTTTAGAAATCATTAACACCATCTTCTTAAAGGGTTTACATTTATGCATTATTTCATTTTTCCATCTTTTAATATAAAGCAGTACTGAAGGTTATTCCTGTTAAAACATTTGAAAATGTGGTTCTCAGCAGTAAGGCATTGTTTCTGAATATCAGATGAGGAATGTAAAACTAAATTTTTGTATTTCTTTGGCAATATCAAATGGTGGCAACAACTACAAGACCGAATGTTGCAAATGTTGAAAATACTATTACGTCCTTCTCAGTAGACTCAAAATGGGGTTTTTTTTGTTTTTCTTTTATGTTTATATATATATATATATATATAATTAAAAGGTCAATACAGAAGAGTCAAAGAATTTCATATGGAATGGACTTCATAAAATAATTTCTCTAAATGGTATACTGAAATAATTAATTGTTGTCCAAATTTTATAAGAAACATACTTCTTCCTTTCAATAAATCCTAAGAATGAAAAAAAAAATTAAAAAGTAATCTCAATAAGTATTATGATTTATTTTTTAAAAAGTATTATATCTCATTTTTATTTCAGTAAATAAATTACAATAACATAATTCAGCCATTTGAAGAGAACATCATTGGTTTAAATACTCTAATATTATTTATCCCAAAATAAATACTCAGGTATTAATTGTTAAGTGAATTCTTGAAATTGAAAAAAGATGCATAATAAAATCTTTTTATAAGGCATGCTGTGAACTGGACAATGTATTTATGTTTCCATAATCTTCTAGAAGGAAAATTTCTACCTTCAGAACCCAGTTCTTGAGAATAGTGGAATTTATTACTTCTGGTATAGTAGTGGAAAGAGTATTTTCACTGAAAGATTAATATACTTACTAATTATTGATTTTGCTAAGAACAAGCATAACATTAATGTGGAGTCAAAAGAATGGATTAAAAAATACTGCTATTTAATTGCAATAAAACTGATAACAAATAGATTTTAAACCAACTTGTTCATTCATATATATGAATATAATTTTAACATCAGAAATACATAGAAAAAATATTACATGACACAAAGCAGAGAGATGTCTTCTTAAAATACACTTAAATTACAACATTTTTCTTATTTTACCAGTTTTATTTTTAGGTAAGCTTGCCTTTAGCTAAGGGAAGTCAATGCAATATATATATATATAATACTAAAATCCTCTAAAACAGGAGATAAAACCAGTGTTAGGAACTGAAAGACTGATCAAAAATTTTAGATATGTCATCTATAAAAACTCATCACACTTCTGATTCTTGGAATAAAAAGGAGTGGGGGTCACTAGAGTTGTCCATCAGTACAGCACTTTCTCTTGTACACTGTGTGGAAGTCAAAGAACTGACAGACAAGTGAGAATATGCTCACTTCTGAAAGAGTTAAACATAAAAATGTATTGGCATTTTTTCCTTCAGTGTTTAATAAAAAGTAGCAGGAATAAACTTGGCTCCAATACTAGAACCTACTTGACGTAACTTAATGAACTGTAGGTGTTGTTGATACAAGAAATTTAGCATAACTCCCATAATTTTATATTTTATTATTCTGTCTGCTGAAAATTTACTAAGGTAGAATTCCTTTAAGCTGTTTGCTAGCATTTTCAGTGACTAACAAAGTTCAAGGTTAAACTGCAATAACAGTAACCAGAGTAATAAAACCATATAAATAGTGATATAAAAATGATATAAATGTAAATGAGTGTTTCACATATTGTATAAGAAAAAGATTTTTTTATTCAGTACAAAAGTCTTTGCTGCAGACAGCTGCAGCACTGTTCTTAGCTTATATCTCCATTTCTGTTTAGTAAAACTGTGCCTGTGTGGTAATGATTTCAGACTAACTAGTTATAGATGAACCTACCAAAGTCACAAATGTTCAGTGAGGTTTCCTTCAGCTTACAGTTATCTGGGGAAATAACTCAGCACATCAAGCATCCTGAATTTAATGCTGTGCTACTGTTAAACTACCTCTGTTGCTCATGCCAAAGAGATCAGAGGCACTCTATTAACTTGAAAGGAGATCTACACAGTAGATTTTACTCTACAGTGTAAAATTTAAAGTCTGCACCAGTAAGAAAACATAAAAACAAAATTAATAATTAAAAAAAAAATCATCTTTTTGCTGAATCACAGAACTGCTCATGTTGGAAGGAACCTTCAGCTGTCCTCTGGTCCAAATGACATAATTAAACAGGGCCACCTAGACTAGATTATTGAGAATTGTGCCCAGTCATGTTTTGAAACTCTGCAAGAGAGGCCTTTCTGGGCAACCTGATTCTACTGTTATTTTTTGTTTTCAGGTGGAATGTCATGTTTTATTCTGTATTCATTGCCTCTTGTCCCATCAGTGGGCCTAATGAGAGGAATCTGCCTCCTCTCACCTGCCTCCTCTCATATTTATACAAATTGGTAAACTCCCCTAAGCCTTCTTTTCTCCAGGCTAAACAGTCCCAGCTCTCTAGCCTCTCATACAACCCATGCCCTAGTCCCTTAGTTATCTTTGAGGTCCTCTGCTGGATTTGTTTCATTATGTCCATATCTTTCTCACACTTTCCTTCCCCTCTTCTATCTTAGTTTAATTCCTGTAGCAAAACTTTGCTGCCTGGTTCTCCTGAAGAATTCTTCTAGGAAAGATTGGTTTCTAATTCTAGGCAGCAGACACAGTGGCAAATGCTAAGTCAACAAAATTTTCTGAATAGCCACGGCCAACACTTCTCTGGAGTCCTCTGAGATCAGTGGTTGAGTTTCCTGAACCCTACAGGGACACCCAGAGGAGACAGAACCATTGTAGAGACTGTTAAATGAATTCTCTGAGTTGTTAATTGTAAAGAAATCATGGAATTCACATCATTTGGTTCACATCATGAGGTTCTCAAGCACAATATTTTTGGGAGGTAGTGGGAGGGTTAGGGTTCAACTCAGCTGATCTATCTGACATAGGTTTTGTGGAAGTGTTGTAGAAAAAACCCTGAACAACATTAAGAATTCATTTGGCCTGAAGATAGTTTTGAACCTCTAACTTAAAATTCCATTTATGTCTGAAAATGGAAGATGGCAAGTGTGACACAAATCTTAAGCCTGAGGTGTACAGCTAAGTAACTAGAAGATTCTTAAGATTAGTGGACACACGGGAAATTTTGATTTGTATTTGGGAAAGGCCAACATGGCTTCTGTGAACTTCTGCAGAAAATCCTTGAAGCTCTTTAAAGAGATCAATAAATACCTGGATATAAATGATCTGGCTAATAATAGTCTCTCACCAAGTGCTTTGAGAAAATTAAACATCCACAGTAAAGGAGAAAGGTTGTTAGAGTAAAGCTTCTGCCTTCACAGGAATGCTTATGACACAACTACTTTTTTTCTACCTTCCTTAGTTGAAAGGAACTATCCCTCCGCATGTCTTTTGTCCGTGTTTCAGAGATACTGATATATTTATAATTTTAAAAGGACTTTCAAGAGTTAGAAGAGATCCATGCAGAAATCAGTGAAACCCAAAATATATGATTCTTATTCTGGGACATTAATTTTTATTTATAAGGTGAGAAAAAAAAAGGTTGAATAAGCAGGGAAAAGTGCATAAAGCAAGAATCACATAAAAGGTTATACGTTACTGATAATTTCCAGCCAAAAAGTACTTTTTAATCTTCTATTTCAGGAGAATAGGGAGACATTTTTATTTCAGGCAAAGGAGTATTGTGAAGATAACTTCTATGCTAGTGACAAATATTCTGGGCACATGGGCTATTCAAATCTGTGAGGTGATCAAAAAGTGATCAAAATAGAGAGACTGCACAGCTTTTAAAAATAATTGTGTCATTACAATGCAAATCCTTGCAAATTTGTCACTTAGTTGAGCCACTCAGCCAATTAGAGTGTGAAGAAATATATCACCATTGAGAAACAGCTACACAGTAGTTTTGTAAAAAAAAATAGAGGCTAACATACATGGAAAAGCCAGTGATGTTAGGAACCTGTATCAAAACAGTAAAAGAAATACTAAGGAAGCTTGTTTGTAGAACCTTTAAAAATAATAATTGGTATCACATCTTTATGGGTAATAAGTAGTATAATAAAGCCTTCTCTTTATTTTTTTTTCTTAAAAATGAAAAGGTTTTTGAATAAAGAACAATGAAGAGCTACTCCAACAAATAAATCCTTGCACATTTATAAGCTGGGCTGGAAAAATTCTTTCATTTGCAGTGAATTATTTGAAGATCTCTAGCTAAGCAAGTGTAATATTAAAAACATTTTGACATTCAAATATATATATATATATATATATGTCCGGTGTTTAGCAGGGCTGAGCCTCTATGCTTTCTGCAGGAAAAAAATCCCTAATACAATGTTTTATACAAGCTTAAGAAACCAATTTTATTAAAAGTAATTTTTAAAAGAACTCTCTTCACAACCTCTTTGTTGCTTTGGCAGTCCAAAATTATGACTGTCTGATTTACATCACTAAAATTACAAAACAGAAATTACAGATATGTTGCAGAATATGTTTGATCATTCATATTTGTGAAATGTCATCTGTGTTAGATCCTACTGATGCAAATGATATTAATTCCATGAATTCCAGTCATCAAACAGCAGGGGATTAAGAGTAGAAATAGGTATGCAGTGTGGTACAAAAGTCCTCAGAGAAAATTTGTGTGAAAGTTCATCTGAACAAGTTCAAACTATTGATAGTTTCTTAGGTTGCAATATGTAACCAAAAGTATGTATTCTACTTGCAATCTGTTGAAATCAGTTTGGGAGGTGTTTTCTTTATCTCTTGTATAACCCATTCCTCATAACTCCAAGGGGGAGGGGTCAGGTGCCTTCTGATAATGGGCCAGCTGTTAAAACCAGGTGGAGCAGTGTTCCTTATCTCTTCCATGACCGATCCTCCCTTTGGCGAATCTTCTGTTAATGGGCCATTAAGGCTCACCACAGGACTGACACAATTACAGCATCCCTTGCGAGGTGCTCCACCCAGTGGGAGGAGCCAAACATTCCTAGCTGGATAAAAACTGAAATTCAGAATAGCAGAGCAGCCTGCTTTTCCCTGGATTTCCCAGAGGAAGACCAGACCCATTTTGCCACCACTGAACCCTTCTACAGGAACTTCTCTACTCCAACAGAACCATATCTGTTACTTCAGGAGGACTTATTTCGACTGCTTTCAACACCTTGGAAGCACCTGACAGGTGTCAGGTCGTATTCTGACTCTGGCAGGGTTTTCTGGGATTTTTGTTAGGTTTTTTTTTTTTTTAGTACTTTGTATTTTTAATATTCCTAGTAAAGAACTGTTATTCCTATTCCCATATCTTTGCATGAAAGCCCTTAATTGCAAAATTATAATAATTTGGAGGGAGGGAGTTTACATTCTCCATTCCAAGGGAAGCTCCAGCTTTCCCTGGTGGACACCTGTCTCCGCACACTCCAAGACAGGTTTAAATATATATTCTTCATAAAGACTTCCCACCTATCTCATATCACATGAACTGTTAAAAAGTAAGTGACAGAACAATTCTTTTCTTTAGGTTCTCAGATTGTTGCAGCCTAGTCAGCATGTAACCATGATATAGATACCTGTATAGTGCAGACTGTTGGAAGTGCATGTTTGAGTACTGTTTGGGCATTATGTGCATAGACCTAAACACTACAATGTATCTGTGATGAAATTCATCTCACTTAACTACAGACATTTGCAATGAAGACAGTTACACCTGAACTGCTTGTACCCTCCTTGTTGTTAGTAAACAGAAATGACCCCTTTTGAGGCATTTTATGTGATCTAGTTTAGCCATCCACATCAAGGTGAGGATGAATTGTCTGTTTGAGGTGACTGTTTATTTCACAGACTGTGGAGAGTTTGCTGGTGAATGCCCACTACACCCTTATGCACACCCCACTTGGAGATGTCACAGACACTCGACACCTCAAGAGCCAGCACCAGACACTCAGCCTAACTGACACTGTTAGCTGAGATATAGATGGCTATACTGGAAATATCCATAGGGAAGTGTTTAATCTCCTTACTTACTTTGGGATGTTATTTACTTATTACTTAGGCACATTAGGTATGGTAGGGGTACTGCTGGGAATGTTAAGAGTGTGGGCACCACCTCCAGTGAACATGAGGCTGCTTCCTGTCCAGCCACTGGAGTCAGAGAACAGGGGAGAGGAAGTATAGTGAGGGCTTCATGAGTTGAGATAAGGACAGAGAGAGATCAATCACCAAATGCTGTTATGGCAAAACATATTCACACATATTAATTGAGTTTATTACTAAAAAATCAGAGCAGGAAAATAACAAGAAAATTAAGACCTTAAAACAGCTTCCCATCAGCCTTCCCTCCTTCCCAGCTCCCCTGCCCCTCCTCTCCCACCAGCAAAGAGAGATGGGAATGGGGGTTAGGGTCAGCTCATCACAGGTTGTTTCTCCTGTTGATCAGAGAAAGGAGTCCTTCCCCTACTCCAGTGTGGGTCCCTCCTACGGGAGACATTTCCATTAATTTCTTCAACATGAGTCCACCCCACAAGTAGCAGTTCTGAGTCACAGGTGTGGTCCTTCAGGCAAGGTTGCACCATGGTGGGTCCCCCACAGGGTCATAAGTCCTGCCAGGAAATCTGTTCCAGAGTATCCTCCACTTTCTGCAGGTTCCTGCTAGGACCCTGCTCCAGCATGGGCTTCTCATGGGGTCATAGCCTCTTCTCAGGTCTAAACCTGCTCCAGTGTGGGTCTCCTCCATGAGCTGCAGGTGGATCTCTGAGTTCCTGTGGTTCTCCATGGGCCGCAGGGGCACAGCTGCCTCACCAAGGACTGCACCATGGGCTGCAGGGGAATCTCAGTTCTGGTGCCTGGAGCACTTCCTGCTCCTCCTTCTGCACTGACCCTGGTGTCTGCAGAGCTGTTCCTTTCACATATTCTCACCCAGCTCTTCTCTGGCTGGAATTACATAAGTGTAATAGTTTCTCTTCCTTTTCCCCCTTTCTCTTAACTATGTTATCACAGAGGCATTACCACCACTTCTAATTGGCCCAGCCTTGGCCATCAGCACATCCCTCCTGGAGCTGGGTGGCAGCAGCTCTCCTGGACATGAAGAAGGTTTTGGCAGCTGCTCATAGAAAGCATACCTGTAGCTTCCCCTGCCCCATAACCAAAACCCAACCATGCAAACCCAGTACATTGCCCCACTCCACTGCTGCTGGGCTCCTCACATGCCACTCATGTCCCTCACTCCTAGAAGCTGTTTTTTGGGACACACACCATTCCCTCACTGTGGCTGAAGGTTAAAGACCCCCACCCACCCCAGTCACTGTCACTGGTATCCCACTGACTCCTGTAACTGACTCCAGTAACTGGTCCCCAGGCCACACATGCTAGTTCTCCCAGTGCCACGCTGCTCTTGCAAGCATACACACATGGGATAGAGCGTGAGATGATGCAGGGGTAACATGGAAGAATTTAATGAGAGGACAGACTGTGATGATCGAGCACAACACTCGGTCAGACTAGCGTACTGACCTCCATTTTAAACACAATAAATCCCTTTTATGTTTTATTCTTTGTGCTCTCATCTTTGTTCCCTGTCCTGCAGATTGGCTTTTCCTCTGCAGTGTCACCAACTCTATCTCCAACATTCTTTACTTAAATCACATCTTGCATGATTTTGCCATTGAAAACTAGGAAAAAAAATCAAATAACTTACTAGCATATTACTACACAGTGTTGAAATTTGAAAAGCCCTGTATTTCACAACATGCTCATTGCTTCAAACATGACATGGCTTCCTATTTTTGCAGTGTCTGTTCCTCCATGGCAAGAAGGAATAGACATTTAAACAATATTTTGGGCACATGGTTTAGACAGAATTATTCTTTGCTTACATATCATTAATCCCTAGTTAAAAAGTTGATGTAAGCAACTAGAAATGTGACCTGCAAAAATGTGACAATAGCTATTCTACAACTCATTGAAAGGATGTTGTTATCAGGAATTGTGAACCAAATACATTTATGCATAAGGAGATCTCTTCAACAACAATGTACTCATTTTGCCAAAATGGGAGTGGAAAAGCACCTAAAATATATATATTGTCAAGAGAAAAGTGTCATACAGGGATATGTGTAGGTGTAGAGCATATTAATGTATGCATAGATTTTTATGTCTGGAAATTTTAATGACCGAGGCAAAAATTGATGCTCTTCTTGTGAAAAGATGAGTACACAACATTTCATAGACAATTGCATACCAAGATCTTAAAGAAAATATCAAGTCCAGGAAACACTATTGTCCCTTAACATTAATGTGCTTGTCTTTCTACATTTAACCTTTTCTTTGTTTTAAAATAATACTTTGTGATTATTACATATGAAGGCTGATTAAAATTGTTAATGTTAATAGACCTGTAATACATTTCAATTTCCTCAACCATAAACTCTCAGTTTGTATTAACAGTATTTGGATATCTTCTAAGCATGTGGATATATGTAATTTCATTTGACAATGAAAAACTATTTTCAAAGACAATATACAAAATGTCAGCCAAAGACTCTAGAATACTAACATGTTATTTCTTTCTTTTTCAGAAACTTTTACTCCAGTTTGCATTGGGCTAGCAGATTTTTAGTTCATAATAAATCTCTTGTGAATGCAGCTTGCAAAACTTCTGAAATAGTTCATGGCTTGAGGATACTTTCTAAATACAAGAAAGTATCTTAGAAGAAGAAACTAAGGTAAATACTCAGTGATCATTACATGTTTTGTAAGAGAAAAATGCTGCTGGCAAATCATACTAATATTGAAGTGGGAAAACCCTGTGGGACATAAGCAAACAAAGCAAACAAATAAAAACAAGTAAACAAGCAAAGAAAACCAAATCAGGAAATCCCCACACAATATTTTATTGCCAAACATTTTAAGAGAAAACTGTTTCTGCAAAGCTTGGAGTTCAAAATCATTAGACACCTTAGTTGATATGAACCTGTTTGGAGCTAGAAAAGATCTGAAGGAGCATGAGAATTTCAGGGAAGCTGATCCAGTTGTTTGTTCTCTTACTAATGCTTGAATGTGAGTGTAGAATACTATACTTGTGCAAAGGTCATTAGTGTACATGAAATGAGCTTTCAGGAGAAACAACTTCTTATCACATTAATGAGTTACATTTATCCCTGTCTTATAGTTATCAGTTCTATGAAAACACATTATTTAAATAATGAAAACCTCAGTCCGACTTTGAGCCCAATTAGCTTCTGAGGGACTCGTTACATTGCTTCACTGAACTTGGTATAAACAATATGAAAATCAGTGTCTTTGCCTCTAGAGGTACACTCACAATTTGTGCCCTTCTTTGCTTTTATGCTGTGCTTTAAGTTTTTATTTGGCATTTTGAGAAATTTTAGATCTCACAGTTTGGACACCCCAAGGGTTTCCAGCCTACCCCCATTTCTCCTTGAGTGAGTGACATGATAGTAATGAAGCAACTTGTGTTGTTTTTTTAGGCAGTTTCCAGTCTAATGAAACTCCCTTTTAAGTTGTTTTCTTTATATGCACTAACAGGTGTTATAGATGACTCATTTGTCAGTCTTGTCCAGAAAACCATGCTTTCTACAAAATAAAGTCTTTAAGTAATCAACAAAGAATTTTATGTTGTTAAGTCAGAATAAAATATGTAGACAAAAAATGCATATCTTAATTTGTAATAATTTTGAAATTTGTAAATATTCTCATTAGTAGTTACTGTTATTAACATATTCTTTGAAAGCAAACTAAAAACTTGTTTGTTTTTATATATTTGGAAAAAATAGGTACTGGAAACTATTAAAATCAAATTATACACCTTTTTTTTCTAATGTATATTTAGAGGCAGGAGTGGTTTGAGAGAGTGAGAAGACAATTCACCTTATGCAGGGAGAGGCAATTATCTTTTGTGGATTAGTCATGAAATCACTGAGCTACAAGCAGCTGGTGATGCATAACCATCATTATAATTCCAGACTGTTGTATCATTTCTCCTCGTTTTATTTAGCAGTTTTAAAGGTAGGATAAGATATTTTTATAGCAAGAAATATAGTGAACATGTGGAAATTTAAAAAAAAAATAGAAGAAATTGTACTATAATTTTAAACTGCATGATGGCTACGCACCACCAGCTGTTTATAGTTCAGTGATTGAGAACATAATTGACAAGGAATAATTACTACCTCCCTAAACAGGGTGAGGAGTGCTTTTGCTATGATAAGATTGGAGAAGGGCCATAAGAGGAAAGACCCAAATGTTTGACAGAAATAATTTCGACTTTTTCTTCTGTTTAATAGCTTCCACATTTGAGAATAAATTCTGTTCTGGATTGTATATCTCTGCTGTTGTCAGTGGGTTTGCCTCTCTGTAATGGAATTTGAAAAAAAATGAATTGACTTTGCATACATAATGGAAGCAGTCAAAATATATTTGCATGATGGTCCAGTATAGCAATCAAATACCTTATGCTGTTGTTATGGATCAAGTGAGAGCTTTAGACAAACCCTGCCTTAGGCCCAGATTTTGTCATCAGCTCTTCTTGGTGACCTGCACCAAATCACTCTGGTTCACAAGTTCTCAAGAATGGGTGATCAGGTCTGTTATAAAAATGGGTTGTTTATTGACTAGACAGGAGATTAAGATACAAAAGGCCTTAAACACAGTTATTTCCTACACAGTATAAAACAAAAGAAATGCTAGTAGATTAGATAAACAGTGAACCACATAAAGGTACCTGTTTATGACTAGCACAGAAACAGTACAGGGTAGGAGTCAGTGTAACTTGCCACCGAATTGATGATGGTGTGCACAGAGTCCTTTCAGTTAAGCTCTGGAAGAGTAACCATGAAAGTCACCATGAAAGACTCCACACATTCCAGGAAATGGGCAGAAGTTTTCTGCTTTTTGAAAGTGTAGCTTTTATAGGTTGTAAAGTGAAGTGTCTGTCAATCAGAAATTCCATCTTATCTTCCCACATCTGCCTCCACACCCAGATGCTTCCTGTCAGCCGAAAGCACCAATCTCATTGTGCCAGAATAATTCACTGGAAAGCCAGCTGTCCTTCACCAGGGCTTATGTGGGGCTTGAATTAAAACAATACCCTAAGTTACTGCACCAGCTAACAAACAATAGAAGAACTTTCCTGCTACAGCTGTAACTGTGTTTAAACCTGAGGGATTCTTCATAAGTCAATACGAAGACAGAAGGATATATGACATTATGAGACAAACTATTTTCCCTCTCTTTAACGGAAGAGTTTCTGGTTAGTACTTGGCAACAATTTTTCAAGAAAGTCATAAACTGTCATGAAAGGAAAATACCACTGAATCATCTGACAGCACAGTGTGAATAGTCATTGAACTAAGGTCCTAAGAACATTTAAATATTTGGCTGGATATGTCATTTGGCCGTGACATGAAAACCGAAGTGAAAACATTCTCATGACAGTAAGGAAAAATACCTTAAAAGTAATTTGGGATACTTGTAGAAAAATGGCCTTTGGGATAAAGACCATGACCCAGTACTGTAAAAGCTACATAACAACATTTCATGCTCTTCTCATGTTTATCTTCCTTCCATTTGTAAAGCTGTACAGTAAGGGAAAGGTAGAAAAACATTCAATTCTTACAAGTTTCATAGAAGTATATGGTCAGGTAATGAGAAAAAACTCCAGAGAGATGTTTTTATAGTTTTCTGATATTCCACTTGATAGACATCCCTGTATGATAGAGGGCCTAATTTGATTTATTTTCAAATTATTATTCTCTTATTTAATATTATTGCAGAGTAATAATCCCCCTGTTGCCTGGTGTGTGTATGTGAGTACATTACTAATCTTTAATTGATAATTTCATCATGACTGTTTATATCAGTCAGCCCGTAGTCCTTTTTTGGTACACTTTTTCCTCCATAATTGGATCACTGAAGTTGCTCTTCTATAGGCAAGTTTTCTTTTCCCATAGACTTTTTCTCACAATTCCTTTTGCTACATTCAAAACTGTTCCATGTAGAGCACATTTGGTCTTTAATATTCAGTGTGCAGCCTCTTAATCTTTCACATAGTACTGGAACCTCAGACCATTTTGCCATCAGTCCACTACATATCTTTTTTTGACATAACTGCTTTCCAGTTATTTGTTTCCCATTGAGTAAGTGCCCTAGATATTTGTTATCTCTCCTTGCTTTATTACACTTCTCAAACAACCAGATTTTTGTCAAGTTCAGAACGTGTTCTTCCATTTAAAACTGGAATGCAGAATAGCTAAATAACCTGAACCTCTGAAAAACAGATAAAATGAGCAACTCATGTAACAGTGTTTTTCATGGTAAAGGTAAAAGGCTATCTCTCCCTCTGCTAGGAAAGGTGTTTCCTTGGAGATTGAAAGAGAAATGAGATAAATAATTTCTTCAGGACACCACAGGGATTTCAGTTCCAAGTGTAGCACACATAGCTCTGAGCTTTCATTAATATATACTGTACCATATATGTATATGCGGTATATACAACAACCTTAAACTATATGTATAACAGTACACATAAAAATTATTTCCCTATTAGAAAAAAATCTACCACAAATGCCTCTTTCTGAGGAAAACATGAAAGAACAACACATGCAAGATGATAGTCATGCCATTTTACTCACTAATAACAACCATTTTAGAGAACATATATAACTATAAAAACTCTTCATGATTATCATAATATTCCTTGCAATTATCATAACTAAGTCACTTTCTCACAGCTTCAGGCCACAAGAAAAATTCTAAATAGGAGAGATCAGTGACCTAATGGTCACTTGCTTGAATTCTCTTATGAAACAGCAATCGCTTATCGTATCACAGGTTCATCACTAAAGGATTATTAATAAAAGCACTGCAATAAAAAGTAATAAAGTAAAGCCATTGACTCTCTTAGTTATGTAAACAATTATATAGTCGGTGATAAACATATTACTGTAAAATATGATGTTATTATAGAATATATCAAAATAATTTTTCAGCTAGATGCCTAGCTAATTCCAAGAGCTCCTCAATATAGTTGAGGAGAGATGATGAATACAGCTCTGGAGTAAAATTAAAGACTTAATTCTAGAGACTACTTGGCTTTTGAGCAGCAAAGAATAGTGCAGACTGAGCTGTTGTGGTCAACACAAACTGATATAAAAATAGGCAGAAAAAGAGCAGCATAAAGCATGATATTTCATCAAGAAACAGAGACAAATATGGTTCAAATCTATCTTCAAGCTGTAGCATTTCAAATACTATTCTATTGCACTCCAGAAAAGTGTTCTACTGACTCAATTGCTAGCTACAGGGAAAACAGTGGTCTTTTCAACATGACGTAAAATATTAAGCTCTTTTCTGTAGGGAATTTCAGAATTTTCTATGCTGTGTGTCTCAGGTGACTGGAAGCATCAGAACTATTGTTCTTATCTGGGAACCCTGAGCTCAGAGACAGGTAAGAAACAAAATTACTTTTCTTGCGCTTGGTGTTGTCATTCACCTACTCCTGCTTAGTAGATGAAACCTTGGACAGGTATCACAGACTGAGGAAGCATTTTGGTCTTTTAAATTTTTCCAAATCATGGCTAAAATCTATTATTGCTGAGTTCAAAAATTGCAGTTGTAATGTTTTACAGTTAACTTCTTCATTCATTATATATTTTTGGTAAGCTGTGACTGCAACTAGGATACTGTGCAGTTACACACAAATAAAATTTATAAAATGCTATTTGTCAAAGAAACCAATTGCGTTAAAAATATTTTACTCTTATCCTTGTAAGAGATTTCTATTAATAGAGAAAATATGATTCAATCTATATTTGCATTTTTGGGTTACTCAGTAGCATTTGTGATTTTAAGATGTTGATTTTTTTTTCCTTCCAGAATATGTTTATAGGGAATGAGTAACTCTTCTGCCTTCCTTTTGCTTTATAATTGACAAGACTGCAAGGTCATACATGGATAGATCATGTTAGCTGTCACATCCTTACTTTGTTACCTTAAAGAAGAAGCTGGTGGATGGTGATTCTGTCCCAGTTGCAAGATGTTGATACTTCTTTAAGACATTTTCTACATTATTCTTTTGGGAAATCATTCCTTTCATGTTTGGACAGTCTATGGTTCACTGCAAAATGTAGCATGGAATCAAAAAACCTATCAAAATGAAGACACCCTACTGAGATTTACTAATTATACTTTTTCCACAAGATGTCTTTTAGAGGTTTTGTCATCCTTTCCTATTTGCATTATAAAAGACATCAAGGAGCCACTATTATAAGTAAAAACTTTAAAAGGTAATCAGATGAGTATTTCAGAAGTCATCATTTTAGTTTTTATTCAGAAAATATAATAAAAGTGCATTGGGGAGGAACACTGAAGTTGAAGCAAATAAAAATGGGAAGAAAACCCACAAAACATTATAATTTGGTTGTCTCCTAAGTCAAAATAAATTTCACATAAACATATACTCTGATTTATGCTTCTTTGAGCTCAGAGTCAGAATTGTGATAGGGTAACACAGAAAAGTATCAAATTGGCTAACTTACTTTGCCAGCCATGAGAAAAAATATAAGAAAGAAGAGGTGTCAAACAAGCCGACACTGCAGATTTTCTACATCTCCTACCTTTGCTCAGATTTCTGAGATTTCTGTTTACCCATTTCTCCAACGTTTTGAGGTCGCTCTGGTCTGTCTGGCAGCAAACCTGTCTGGTGTATCAACAACTCCCAGTTTTGTCTTGCCTGCAGACTTCCTGGGGATGCATTCCTTATACCCCTCTGTTAATGTCATTAATGTAGATGTGCAAAAAGAAGAGGGCTCCAGATGGGCTCTGGGGGTTCACCACTACTGCCTGGCCTCCAGATGGATGCCATGTTTCTGTTGGTCAGCACCCTCTGAATCAGGCAGCTCAGCTAGTTTTCAACCCACCTCATCTCTTCACTCACAATCCTAGCAAGGTGATGACATGATACACTTTGACACAGCCCCCTCTGTTACCTGTGTTTGTTTGTTTCTCTTCCTGGTGCTGAGCTAAAGTCTAATCTTGTGACTGCCAACAACCTGCAGGAGAGAAATGCTCTGTTAAAGGAAATCAGCAGAACTACCGAAGTATTTACAGCATCAGTGGTTCTATGCATGCTGCAGAGACCAGGAAGGAAGCAAAGAGACCTAAAGAATATCTTGGTTTATGGTGAAAATTCATGAAGGATATATCAGATACCATCTCCATTTTAACATGAAATGAGGAATCAGGAAAAAACAAAAGGGATGACAGGTCAAGTTTTGAGGCAAGAACATAACCAGATGTCACTAAAATTTCAAATAATAAATTCCATAATATCCATCCCACAGAACTGAGTAGAGTAGAATAAGAATTTGTGCATTAGAAAGAGTTTGGAAGATAAGACAAGAAAGATCAGGAGTGAGACAGGCAAACAGAAGAAAAAGATAAAATTGAGAGACTGTCTAGTGAGAAGTGGATGAATTTTAGGCTGTCTAGAATTCAGCTATCTATTGTATTTTAATATGAATAGATTTCTCAATTTTATAACTATTTAAATAATCTGTTGGTTACTTTTTATGGGAACATGGAAAAAGCTTTTATCCAGTCACCACATTATTTGTTAGTGAGACTAGCCCTTTGTTAAGAAAGAGGGTTGACTGAATTTATGGGTAGATGTAGGATCCTGGGCAGTTAGGAGTTAATGCACTGCTACACCACACACATTGCTGACCATTGAAATGGGTAAGTTAGATCAGGATCTGTTGGGAAGGAGGGCTGCACACAGGTATAGCAGCACCTTTCTGAAACTGATTTCCCATTCAGTTCCATGGTGACCACACCACAAACAGTGCAAGTGCAGAAGTCGGGTCAAGGAGTGGTCAAGACCCACAGAGGGGGATCAAGACCACCAAAAGACCCTCAGAGCAACCCAACCCATTCCCAGGAAGGTCCAGAAGATTGGACTTCACATCCTCACTTATTTACATGAGGAGTGAGGATGCTAATCCCAGAGTGAGGAAAATTTACCTATAGGAAGGTAACCCCACAAGCCTGAGTGGCACCACCAGGACCTTGGACACCCTCTTGGCTGGACCCAGAACTGGTTATCCCCTTTCCTCTCCCTTTCATCTCCTATTTCTTTTATTTTTATTATTATAGGGGCAAACTATATACCAATTTCCCTGCCTAGTGTGCAGTCTGCTAAATTTTTTTCAGAGTTTTTTTTGGACTCTTATGGCTTTTGTAATTCTTTCACTACCAAGCATATCTACAAATCTTGAGAGCTCCCTCCTGTGTAAAATAAGTAAGTATTTAATACAATAATGGTAGCAATGAGGCACCATCTCCTGAAAGGATGGTGCTAACCCCTGTATCAGCAGTGTACCATCCTATAATATATATATTATGTATGGCCACTTTAAATGATTACTAAATCTCCTCGTGATTTTATAATGTCCGTACATGTTTACCTTTTCATAAATAACCTCTAAAGCTGCAAAACAGATCAGTGACCATCTGAGTGTGTCTTTGTTCAAAGTGCCAATTTGCAATGTATGCAGGAGAAGCTTCTGGAGAATGTAATGATACTGAATCAAATGTCAAACTAAAGAAGCGAAAACTCGCATCTGTCACCAGTCAAACTTCCAGCACATGACTCTCCCTTTGGATGATGCACAAACTGCTACAGCAGCCTCTGTGACATGTCAAGTCATGCCAGAAATCACTGTGACACTTCAAATACTCCTGCCCTCAGTATTCTGAATCAAACAACTTTTGTCATTGATCTCTTAAAATATTCCTTGCACAATTGACTGGTGGTGGTTGCATCACTTTTCCACTACTGTCAGTTTTATTTGCTTAAAACAGCGAATATTTTCACTTACTTTGAGAGTCTTTCACGTTTTTTTGATGGATATACAGTAACTAAAATGCACCCTAAAATGCCAGAAATCTCTCTTATTAATTCAGTCTAGGATGGCAGATATATGTGAAGTGAATGAATACTGACAAACTATATTCTTAGACCAGTACTGTAAATTAAAGAAGTGTATCTGACACTTGGAAAAAAAAGAAAATTAAAAAAAGAAGGAGACAACTTTTGTGGCTACAGCCTGAGAATATGGTAAAATGATCAAGAAATAATACAATGAATGTTAAATTTTAAAATCAATGTGCCTGGTAAAGAATACTTGATCATCTCTATTGACCAGTCTCAAAACTTTAAAAATGGATTTACAAAAATCAATCCATTTTTTACTTCGGCCTGTGTTACATTATTAGCATGAACTGCATATATTCAAAAATATTGAAAAATTTCATTTTGAAATTCCATTTCAAATAAATGGAAGGAGGAATGCCTACTAGATATCAAAAATAGCCATAGAAATAGAATCAAAAAGACCCTAAAAGTTTGTTTTCCTGAAGAACTTTAAAGGAACAGAAAAAAAAAAGCAAAAATCAAACAAAAAAAGGTAATACATTATTTTTCCAAGGAAAAATGCTACATAGTAAAAATGGAATAATTAGCTGGAGTTGTCTGTTTGAGGTCTGAATGTAAATCAGCTTTGCTGTACACACAAAATGTAATAACTAAAGGTTTATGGCACCAAGTGACTTGGCACTTTTTCATAAATTATAGCTTGCATTCATTATGTCTCTATAAAACTGTCATAAAAGGTGTGGGCTGTTCATGTTTTGCAGCTTTCTTACAAAACCATTAAGGTTACAATTGAAAAAAAAATGCTCATTATGTCTAAGATGAATTTTTGTTGGCAAATGATTTACGTTTAAATATGTTAATTAAGGTTGGGTTTGGAAGACAATTTATTAAGTTTGAAACATTAGAATAATGAGACACATGTAAAAAATAATTTTGCAAACAAGGAAATCATAAGTATTCAACAGTTAATTTAAATTAAGAGGGTTCATTCTTTATTTACCCACGATTTTGAAAATGCAGTCAATGGGCATCAAGGAAGATGATAAAATTTTTATGAAACTTTGGTACAGAACTCGACAAAGTATTTTGATTTTTTATAAATTGCATATGGGAAAAAATATAAACATGAAGAAGGACTTGGCCATGCACAGAGGAACTCAAAGATATTTTCATTCTTGATGTTTTCTGGATTTGGAAAAACAAATTTTTTGATTTTCCTGGAATTTGGAAAAAGAAATATCTTAAGCTTTTTTGTAGTTTTCTACATTCAGTAATGATATGCAGTCAGCTTTTCTCATAATTTAATCAGTTTAAATTTAATTTAGTTGTGCTCAGTATCATTATATATACTTTGTATTTTATTAAGTAATAAGATGAAAACATTCTGTACAGCTATTATGCAATCTTATTTTAAACATTTACATGTTCAAGTGGAAAGATAGGAAGATTAAATTTTTTTTTCTTAAATTTTTGTGCCCCAGTTCTTCTTCCATTATTACATAGTGATTTTATAAACACAGTTCAAGTCTTTTTGGTTTTTTTTTTAAAACATTGTCACTTGTGTAATTAATGCTTCACATAAATCCTTTCTATGCACCAAGAATGACTTTTCTAAAAGTGAAAATGTATTAGACATAGATACAACAAATAGATATACTACTTTTCTTTACTATATAAACTTAAAACCAAGCCTGTTCTATGGCTTGAATTGTTAGAAAAGAAAAGCAACTAGCAATACATTCTCCACAAAAAAAAAACCAACCAAAAAACCCCCCAAAAAATCCTAAACAAAACAAACAAACAAAAAATATCCCAACTGACCAACCAACAAGAAGGCAATTTCATTTTCCTTACTTGAAATTGCACATAGCATTTGTAATAACATTTGGAAAATTTAGACTACTTTTAAAAGATTTTTACAATTCCAGTGATGGAGTCACAACAACAGAGTCAAAAACAACCACAATTTTTGTCTTGTTAATCTACTTATGAAATGAGTAGACATGAAGGCAAGGAAGGATAACAGATGTATTTCTAGTTTTGAAAAAATGTGGGATTAAAAAAATGTGGGATTAGATTAAGAATTTAACCTAATATTCAGAACACCTAGCCTCTTTTTAGAAAGAATAAGTCTAAACAGAAATAACTTCTAATTATAAATATACATCTTTCCAATTCTAATTCTAATTATATACACCAAAATAAAGGCCTGTATGAAAAAAAGAAAACTTTGAGGCATTTGATATCACTTGGAATTATGAAAGTGCCTTGGAAATCTATGAAGTGATAATTATATCTATTAGTCTAGCTTTTAAATAATAGTATATATTACTATTCCTACATATTATCTATTATGAGATCATCTATTCCACTTACGATGTGTGAATAAACAAATCTGTTAATGTAATGAAATTGTTATAATTTTTATCTTATTGCATCATCCTACATATGGACTTCTTACCTGACTATTCATTAACTACAGTTAAAGAATGAGAGAAGCACACCTTTATTTCTTCCACAGTTCTGCAAAACTGGAATCAGTTTTCATGGTTTAGGTAAACATGTTTCAAATACTTAATAGTTATTTGTTTGATTTTCTAGGTATTCTTTTTAATTTCATATCATCACTAAAACCCCAAATGACACAGCCAACACCTTTTTGTTTGGTTTAGTCTGCTTTTCATTCACATGAAAGCTAAAAATATGACTAAGATCAAATCACTCATAATTTATCAGGGGAAAATACTGAGAAAGCCCCTGACCTTCACTGAAATATGAAATTGGAAAACAGGGCATTCAAAACACCATGAACAAAAATAAAACCCAGAACTCCTATTTCTACCTACACATTCTAAAATACTGCTTAACATCAAAAAATGAGTACATGGATATATCCAGTGTTTTGCTTGGTTGCTGACTTAAAAACACATAGGCTCAAGTTTTGGGGACTTCACTATTACTGAGATTGACATGATAGAAAGAAAAAGAAAGAAAAAGATTTATGACTTCTCTTTATACAGTGGGGTTTCTTGCCAGACATATAATTTTTTTTTCAAGCTCACATTTTTCTTTGTCTCTGTGTCCTTTTCTTTCTTCTGTCACTTTTAAAATAATCGATCTGCAGCAAAAATAGCAGGCTAAAAATTGCAGTGTCTGTCACTGGCCTGAAATCTTGCAGTATCCTCACAGTTTATGTAATTAAGATTTTTTTTTCAGAGCATGTTCAGAGAGTCTGACCCATGATATACAACTGCAATTTGCAATAAATGCCTGGAAAACTTGGACTGTTCTTGGGATTTGAACATAAAAATTATGTTTTGCCACATCTCTTAGTTTTCTGACCCTCTTTCTAGTGTGTCATATTTATATATGCCAAAACAAAATTTAAGTCGGACATATTTTGTCATGGATCTCATTATAAGGCCATGCAAAATATGTGCTTAGAAATTTTGTGTCATTTATATTCTCTCTATATAGTGGTTTATATATTTGTCACAGAATACTATCTTCATTTTCAATATTTGTTCAAGCAATAGCAAAACAGCCTTTGAAGTGAATTGAAATGCATCACAGATTTTCCTGAGCAGCTAGCTTATAGTCTTTAGAAAAATGCTTGCCCAAGCCACCTAGGGAATGCTACAGAAATAAGTATTAAAACTAGGTAATTTATTTACATAGTAAATGTCATTATACCAATAAATATCTATTATTTCCAAATAGAATTAAAAATAAAATATGTAATTAATTTGTACTGGTAAAAATTCCTTCTGAATTAGATTTTTTCCTTCTGGCTTGTAATATTAAATAATCAGTTCTAAATAGGAAAAAAGAGCTCTCTTTCATCACCCCTTGAACTTTGTTTGAGATTGGCATATTTCCACAAAACACTTCTAATCATTCAAAATTTTTAGACAGGAAAATCATCTTCCAAAAAGTCTCTGGCAAATTCTAGAATACAGTGATTTATTGTCTGTCTAGACCAGACAAGCTTTTTAAAGAAGGGATTAAAACTGCACTCAGACGTGATGAACATTTAAGGAGCTAGCTCTTGTGGAAACAGGCGGGTTTGGTTTTTTTTCTGCTTAGTCATCTGAATTGTCTGTGGCAACCTTAAATATTAGGATTTTTATTTCCATTCACGATACCTTGACATATATTTCTTCCCTGAAATATATAAGAATGCACTGCAAATCAGGACAGGAAATCACAGGGAAATAATGCTGAGAATAGGAATTGTTTAGTTCACTGAGGCACCCATTCCCCAAAGACAGTTATTTTAAAATGAGTTTTAATTATTCATTCTAAAGCAGCCATCCAGTTCCTGAGTGTAGGTAGCCATAAAATATTCAAAACTTAGTATGAGGAATGACAAATGAAAGTCTTTTACTCTACTTTAAAAGTGCATATCTAACTTCAGAGTTGTTACTGAAAGTATTACTCACTAGTGATTCTAAGGTATAAGAAATTATATACATCAGCTGTACCAGAATTATAAGAGGAGCCTTAATTCTTAACTGTGTAAATACGAAGTTACTAATACAATTCCTTCCTGAAAGAAGAAGAGGCACAGAAGGGAGTAACCCTGTTCTTTTCTGAGCATCTGCAATACTTCTATTACTAGATCAGATCTCTACTCTGATCCAATTTTCCCCTATCTCTGGGACTTTCATAAGTTTATTACAGTCTGCCAGTGCCATAGCTCCTGCCTGGCGACACAAGGATTGCAATCATGCAAGGCTTTTGTCCAACAATAATTTTGCATTTCTGAGCATGAAAGAGGTTGAGTTCTTAAATCCAAATAAGTACCTTATTTAGAACATAGGACGTGACACAGGAATTCAGATATTTCTTGTTCCTGCTTTGTGCCCCATTGAAAAACAATAATATTAATTATTCCTGATTTAAGAACAGCAACAAAACACAGTTTTCATCTTAAAATTTGTGAAAATATGAAACAGGAAAAAATCAACACATCAAGAATGTCCTTACCACCAGTATTGAGAACAATTTAATTAAAAGCTACAGGATATTTTATGTTCTCTGAGAGCAAATATTTTGCACATGGGTTAACATGAAACTGGATAGCTTCAATCTAGGTTGATGCTGATAAGAGCAGAGGAATAGAGAAACATTAGTTTTACAAGTTTAGCCATTCTTCTTTTCTTTACTTCCAGAGATGCATAGAAGACTAAACTAGAGAGATCACTATAACTCATATGTTCCAAGAAAATTCCAAAGAAGCACTAATATAAGTAGTATCTTGTTATTTAAAATATTTAATATATGTCTATACATATATAAATATAGAATGCTAGTAACAAGGATTTACAAGGATAGAAAATCAAACTATCTGCCTCTGCACATGTAGATTAGTGTCTGGAATGAGAACAGAAAATGTCTCTTAATTCCTGTATTGAGATTTCCTGTGTTTGGATAAAATATTAATGATAATACCTAGAAAACCAAAAGAGTCACCCTTGCTGTGGGCAGTAAGGGACTAAATATTTCAGGAAAGGATGTTCTTATTAATATGTATCATTGAATGGAAAAGAAGCAACAAATATACAACTTTGCATCCCAGTTGTGACTTCCTAGCGTATTTTTACGTAAATTAATATAGGCAAAAAGCTATGACCAAAAACATAAATAAGGGATTTTTGCTGTGTCTCATAAATCTATTAATCAATTAAGCTAATTGAAAAAAATAGCCAGGGAAATCTGGGCAACACACTTCCATCTAATACTGATAATGTGAGAGCATATTTTAGGTAGAAATATATCATCATGTTGATTTCCAGAAATTATTGCATAAAGCTGAAGTTTTAATATATTGTTGTCAAAGTAAATTTTGATATTATGAGTAAATATTGTTTCATTTGGTGTGGAGAATAATTTTTTTTCAGAAAATAATCAAAGGACTACAAATATACATAGTTATGTCTAATATATCAACATTTATTTGAAATGAGATAAACACAATTTTAAAATTCTGACACAGAAACCATTTTTTTGGCACAGCATTATAATTCTTAAATCACACGAATCCATAATAGTTTTGCAATTACTATATGTAAGTATAAATTTTCACTACTTGGAAGTAACCTATCTCGCCCAGAGAGAGAAAAACTCCTCTTTGTGAACAGTTCAACTTTACACTGATATTGAGAAGGGTTTGCCTATTTCCTTCAAAACATCTGCTTATTGTTTTTCATTTCTCCCTTGATTTCAGGGCAAATATGCAATTTTGATGCAATACTCCTTTTTTCCTCACCAGTGGTTCTGATGGAGAATTTTGGATGCCTATATACCATCATTCTAGTTTGTTCTAAAAAATGATATTAGTAGTAAAAACTTATTTCATCTTGCTTATGAACTAAGTTTTGCTTTTTTCCCCTCTATTTCAGTGTTTGACTTTTTTGTTTCATTTTGCTATATAGGAATATAAAATACTCAGTAGATTGGAACATTGTTTTCTTCTTCATTTTTAATTCTAATCCTGTTTCTGTGGCCCAGGACTAACAGATGTAGTAGCTTTGACCACACTAGTTTTTCTATTCAATTATGAAGAGCTTCCTTCAAACCTAAGCTAAATGTTGAAAGGTGATGTAATAAGAACTCTTGGTGAATCAGACTCATCACTGCAGCATGAATATCTTTGATAGACTTTTGTTGATTCCTGTAAAAAATTACATCTTTTCTGATTACTTGGGGAGACAGTCTAATGAACTACAGCTTGGCAGCAGTACATTGTGTCATCTATGTCTTCAGACCAGTTATTTTGCTTGTGGGCTATCAATTTCATGTTTCATACAGCTGTACGATTTTTAGGTCTTCTGAAAGTACATGATTATATTTATTCTAGCTTTGTATTAATATTTGTGAATTATAGAATATAATATGAAATTTGGTTAATATAGTAATCAGAAAATAATCTTCATGTCATGGTTTAGGAATGGTATTCCTCAACTTATTACTCCCTGAGACTCTCCAAACCACATGCTGCTCACTCCCTGCCCCTCCTCTTCCTTCCCTGTGATGGAATGGAGAGGACAATTGGAGACACAAGAGGGAAACATCACAGGGTTGAGATGGGAACAATTTACTGGAAATAGGAGGAAAAGAAAATGAACAGATTCTCATGCAAAATGCACACCACAGAGCAGCCCTGCTACCCTGACTGGAAGATTCCTTTCCCTCTGCCCCTGGCAATGATGAGAGGTGTTACAGACTAACATCCAGGTCCTAGACATGCCATCTTCTGGTTACTGCAAAAATTAACACTGTCCTGGCTGGAACCAGAACACCTCGAAATAAAAATTCTTCTTAATTATAGCAATGAACCAGATAATTTGATTCAATGTCTTCATACCTTTACTTATATCCAGGACATTCTCATTTTTCAAATCTTCAGCTCTGCAATAAGTACATTGCAAACATTCTGGAACCTTTTTACTCAAACAAGACCTTTTCTTCTCATACAGTATTTGTTGGGTATGAAGGCTGGATTTCCTCATGTACCTGTGTGAATATGCCTCTGTCTGTTCTGGGCTGCCCAAAGCCATGCAATGGTCACTTAATCCACGTGTCAGCCATTCCTTCTATAAGAGATTACATCTCATCTTGAGATGCTCTCACTCTAAAAAAGAGTGAAAAAATTTTGCACAGAAAATTTACATGATAGTCATAGACTAAAAATAGCTAAATTTGGCAAGATGGATCCAATATTTGAAGAAAGCTAACTATTACATTCAAACTCAGTGGAAATTTGTCATAAATGCAGCTTCAACTGTTGCAGACATTCAGCCTCTGTCTAAATCCATTTCTTGTGTAATGTCTATACTTTGGTTATCAGACCAAACTTATATCCATTCAAATCCTCTGGGTTTTAAGAGATTCTAGACTGTAAGGGTTCAGGTCCAGACTTTGGACCCCTACAGAATATTGATACTTGAAAGTCACAGTCTGAAATTCTTTATTCAGTGTTAATCTTCTTTACGATTAAGCTCTTCCCTCAGCAGAACTTTTGGCCCAATATAAATTCAGTAAGACATTTCTGTATTTTTTACAGGATTGTAGAAAAATCTAGGCTGGAAGGGACCTCTGCAGGTCAGCAAGTCAAAACTCTACTCCAGACAAGCCATTTAAATTAATCAGCTCATAAATAAGCATCAGCAGCCTCCATTTTTTGTTGCTCTGACTCGCTCTGTAATGCTTTCAAGAGAAATCAAAGCTAAACAAAGCCTTTGGAAGTTATGCAGTTTACATTTATTACAAAGTAGTTAGGCTGCTATGCATAATAATCAATCCCTCCTGCATGTGAAGAAGTCTAAGTTTCAGCAAGTTTCACTTCTTACAAGACTAATCCCTCTGACCATCTTCTGCCAGCTAAATTGTGTGTTTCTTGTGTCCTTCTTTGTTGAACAGGGCTGCCATGGAAGGCAGTCTGTCACCCTGCCCTACATATCTGCTACCCATCCTTGTATGAAGTTTTTAACTGTCCTGCTATGCCCAGTCCTGGAGCTGGTCAGCAGCTGCTTGGCACAGGGGCATTAAGGCTTTCCATGACACTAACCACATTTTCTCAACAGAAAGGGAATATTCTGTTTTGATGACCCTTGGATATCTTTATTCATTTTACCAGACATCATCTATTCTTAGTACAAATTGCAAATCCTGATCTGTATTGAAGGTTCTATCATAAAGGATACTTCATATAACTAAAAGGAATCTACAGGCCTACACATACCACAGACCATCAGGATTTTATTTTCCTTTTGGTAACTCAACCCAAATATTGGAAAGTTTTAGACAATTACATAAATCTGACCTTTTGAATACAACCTATGGATTAACAACAGTATTTCAAAACAAGGGAAAGAGATCTCTTGAAAATTTGATTTTTAATTTTTTCTTTAAAGATTCATTTTGCTCAGTAATTTGTGGTATAGAATAGAACTTTTCAGAACATAGAAATGCACTATTCTGACACCTGCTTTTTGCAGAAAGTTTCTGGATTAAATTATTTTTATAAATGCAACATTTTTATATTTTAGAGATAAGAAAAATTATTTCTAAGGTAGAAATTTTCAGCAACAGCATACCATGAAAAAAGTCCTAAGAGAACAAAACAGAAAAATAGAAATCTATGTAGTTACCAATTATTGTAGAAAGGCAAGAGTTTCTAACAGATCAGAATCTAGTGTCTTTTTTCTAAAAGCAGTAGTCCAAGAAAGGGAGATGCATTTCAGAAAGTGAGAATAAGAGAACAATTTTTAAGTGCCTGATATTCTGAGTTAAGAATATCACGCTTTGCATTTATTACGTGTAAAATACTTGGAGAACCTGAGAGGTATATAAAAATATGGAAAGTTATGTTCTCTACTTAATTATGGAGTCAGTCTTTGTGTAGATACCCATGGCATAATTTTAAGAGTAGTTATTTGATATAGACTTCAAATTGCTGACCTGCATCTGCTCAAGACCAAGACTTTAGAAGTAAACATGCCTAGAAAAACGCATGAATTAGGAAAGAGATATCTTTTTAAAGTTATTCCTGCTCAAGAATCTGCTGTAACAGAAGTGAGGCAGAGAGCAGTGTTTTGATTCAAACTGCTTTATAAGAGCTATTAAATTTACTGCTGAGACTAGCAAACCTGATAAGGCTTAACTGGAAAAGGTTTCCCAGTGGGGTGTTCATCTGTCCATTAATCACCCTTTATGTGAATATAGGTAAGTCATTTGTGGGCACACAGTGGCTAAGTTTTTGATCAAGTGTGTTATTGATCTCACCATTATATTTTAATTCTACACAACTCAAAATACTGATATCACTCAGTTATCTCACTAGAATTCAGATGATCAGATATTTTATGTAAGAAAAGGATTATAAAATATTAGTCATCTTGTATATTTTTCTTTTTATTATTTTTTAATCTATTTCCAGAAAAGCATGTTTGTTTAAGAAAAGGACTATGGTAAGGGAATTTAAAAGTGAAAACAATATCTTAGTAAGTTTATATTCTCCTGACATGTGGAATTATAATGTACATATTTCAATGTAAATAATGAGATTCATTTGAAAACATGCTAATATATTTCTATATTTAAAGGAGTTGCTCTAAATCTTTCTTGAAATTTGTATTTTACACTAAGTTTTATTTGTTGGGATGTCAAAATTTCTTTACTGTTTCGTTCTGATGTCTTGCGATTTTTTTTTCCAGCTTACAGTTCAATTTTACATCAGGATATTTTTCACAAAAGCAAATTTCTGTGTCATCTTTTGAGACTTCACATTTGACTTCATTGGCAATACAGTGAATTGTCCAAACTGTCACACTGTGGCAATGACAAGAGCAATAAAATCTCTTCCTTTTTGACTCTGAGATGAAACTTCTATTGCCTAAGATCTCTTTTAGTTATGCAGCACTCGATACATTCATGCTTTATCACTCTTATCTGTTCCTTTTCATGGTGAAACCATTGTCCTTGTTAGCCATTTGCTTCTTTTGGAGCATCCTTCTCAATGTATGATTAAAATAAAATAAAATAAAAAAGCCTCTGTTACTTCTGTTAGTTTGGGGGAGTATCTAATAATTTTCATCCCAATTCTGACTATGCAAATTTGCACAAAGGAAGTAGTGAAAACAAGTTTTACCTGTGTTAGAGATGTTCTGCTTTCTAATTAACTTACTTGCTCCACTGCTTGTTGCTATTCCTGATGCTAAAAGTATCAGTAGTGTTGTCTGTTTATCAAAAAAATTATAAATCTAAACTCTACTTGTAAACAGGACACTATTCCTGTATCTAAATTAGATTCCCTTTTTTTTCATCATTAAGGTGCAGATTTCATTTCATATTGAAGTACAGATTTATCTAGATCTGAACCAATGCCACTGCTTGTCCTCATAAACAGTCAGGTTCAGGGGCTTTTAATGGGGTTCAAGTGCTCATCCTGGTTCCAGGATAAAAGATCCTTGCCAAAATCACAGGATGCTTGGTCATTTTCCTTCAAGCAGTAACAGTCACAATCTCTAAGCTCAGTTAAAGCTTTGCAGAGTGGAAAGAGAATTTCCAGGCAATCTCATCTCTTTGCCTATGCCACAGGCAATAAGAAGTGTAAATGGGGCACTCAGCAAATAATCTAGTGAGCATTTAAACTAATTAAAATGGGATGAAGACTGGAAGATCTCAATTTATAATTTATATTCCAGTAAAAGTGAAAAATATTAAAACTGTTTTTCTAAGAGTAGCTTCACAGATCTCACAGTGGTAAATTTCCTGTTTGTCTAACAACTACATTTTTTTTAATGTTACCTGGGCAGAAATTGAAAATAAATGCTGTGTTAGAGCTGGTATATATTCACATAATATAGATTGAAAGTCTGCTTGGAAAATGTGGATATGTGGAAATCTTCAAATAATTTCTTCAAAAATGAGAAAAATGGCAGAGCTGACATCTTTTTAGAACAGCTGCTTACTTATATCCCTAAAACACCTCAAATTGGATGAATTCCTGTTTCGTAATATGAGGACTCTAGAGACAGTATTGGATAAAACATAATCTACATGGAAACACATTTAAAAAATTACAGTTTTTATACATTTGCTTGTCCTTTGTGGTTTCATTCTACAGTTTCCAACATTTATAAACCTTTATTTCTCTTTTTTAAGAGAAAACATAATGCTTTCTGGGGAAAGAAGAAGAAAGAAGAAAGAAGAAAGAAGAAAGAAGAAAGAAGAAAGAAGAAAGAAGAAAGAAGAAA
>VXBR01003863.1:36998-78612 GCA_013400215.1 Cisticola juncidis
GGAAGGGAAGGGAAGGGAAGGGAAGGGAAGGGAATCTGTACATCTTGAGTATTTTATGTTTGACTTAACTGCAAAAGAAGCCCATCCTTCAGTGTAAGCTCAGAAGCTTAAGCTTCAGTGCAGCCAGTGTTGCTAAGAATCAGAACTGACATGCTCAGAAAAAGATTTAAAATATTTTTCTTCATCTTTATATAGATGCTTTGGTTATTTTTTTCCTGTTGTTACATGTTCACCTGTCCATATTTGATCATAGAGAGATGCATCATGTTTAAAATCAAAATGGAGTTTTCTCCCATTAAGTCAACAATCTGAAGCCAAGAAACCTGCTGATATCCTTTCATTTCTGTCACTTTCCTGACTTATTATTCCCTTGTTTACCTTTTAAACTGTTTTACTTTAATGAAATTACCTCCCTCCAAAGCAATTTTCTCTCATTCACAATGTTAAATCATATTAGTTCTTCTGCATACATCTTCACACCAGGCTATTCCAGAAGCCACCTTTCTCAGATTACTCAAGGCCTTTAATTCACCTGTTTTCTGAGTGTTGTGACATCAAACTCAAATGGCAGTGAATATATTCTGAATATGATTGTTTCCTAGCTGTCATGGCATTCATTTCTGTAGAGAAACAGATTAGACAAGCGTGAATTTAAAAACTTTTGAGATTATTATAAAATGCATAATGTATTTAAAAGAATTGAAGAAATGCTGATTTTCTGCTAGTTGCAAACACCTGTCTCCGATGAATTTAAATAACTTTAATAGTGCTATTTTCTGTAAGTCATAAATTATTTTTAAAATTGTCTTTGTGAATTTTGGGCTAACATCAATTTTCCATGCTCCACTAAATTTTACTATTACCTAAAATATTACTTTTGTCTTTTTGTTTGTATAAATTTATTGCTCTTTCATTTTTTTGCTGCCAAATAATTCTTTGCAATTTAGGAACTGAATCTTTGCAACACTTATGAAGTTATTTTATTGCAAAGCCTTACCAAAAAAACCTCAAAACTTAAAACCAAACCAATGCATTGTTCAGAAGACTGTACTCAAGACCCTAAATTTTGGAAGTACACTTGGTCTTTTGTATCTGATGGATTCTACTTTTTAAGGAAAAAAGTGAATACATAGATTTTCATTGCGCCCACTGTGCTAGTATTACCACAGACACTAAACTGTGGCTTCTCAGAGAGTTTTCATCCAGCAGTGAAGGCATCACTTTATTTTCTGAACACATTAAACCATTTTGTGTGTGTAGGATGGGGGAGCATGAGGACATTCATCATTGCTTCATCTCACTCTGTAGTTCCTTCTTGCTTCTTGTTCTGCATCTTTGAACTCCAGGACCATGTGTGAGGCATTTAGAATTAGGAGGGTTGTTAGCCCAATAAACTAACTTTTTTTCCTTTTATCTTTCTTCCTTTCTCATATGCCCTGTTCTTCTATCACTGCCAATTTCAACATGCAGTTTTTCCTCACAATGATCTGTTGTGCCTTTTAAAGCACAATTAAGTGCCTTAAGATTAAGTCATTTAGGTTGAGAGTGTAAGAAACAAGCACTGAGCTAACAGGCTAGTTTGCCCTTTCACCTGGTGAAATGGATAACTGAGCTTTGGCCATCTAATTTACAGTGGAAGAACTTAGATCTGGCTAATGACAACAGAGGGCATTGAATAGAAACTGTTTATAGCAGTAGCTGTTATCAAAACACTTAAAGATCATAATCAGTATTACATGATTATCAGATGCTGTATTCAGTTCTAAGCTACTTCAAACAAAAAATCTGCATGGAAAATTTGGAAGTTCTCTGTCTCAATTATTGTCTCATAAGCCGTAGAAGTTTAGTTTGAAAAGAAGCTCTAGACATCTATGGGGTCCCACCCCATAACCTGCTCAGAGCAAGGGATAACTTTGAAATTACACCAAATTTCAAAGTCAGATAATATTGTTCAGCATCATATAAAGCCAATTGTTAATATCTCCATGGATAAAGATTACAAAAACTCACTGAGTCATTCAAATATTAGATCATCTTTATGCTAGAATTATTATTTTTAATATCTGATTGGAATTCGTCTTGTTCCAGCTCATAGTCATTGCCTCTTGAACTTTCATTGTGAAATTCTAAGAAAAAGGTGGATCCATCTTCTCTATATCATACCAAAAGGCAGTCAAAGGGTACTTCGTCAGAATTCTAAAGTCTCTTGTGATGCTCCCAGGGTATTCTTGGTGTCAAAATGTTGTTGGTGTCACATAGAAAATAAAGAATATCAGTTTAAAAAACAGATAAATCCTGCCAATGCCTCTGCAAGATTTTGCACCTGAATGCCTGGCGTATAATAAACCTCCTAAAACATAATCTGGTTGACAGATGGATGTCTCGGTCCACTGTCTTCCATTGTTTTCTGTGCATGATGACAGGTGGATCAGGCTGAAGCAGCTCTGATTTTCCCTGAGCAAATTTGTTCCTTTTCAGCTGTTCCCAGCAGCCTAGACCTACTTTGTTAATGCACACCTGGAAGTCAAGGAGCCTTTCTCCTCATGCCAGTTTTGGGGGTCATTCATCCCAAAGAACTGTTTGAGTGCAGCCTCTAACTATCCTTTCCTGCATGCAATGTGGTTTTCACTGGGTTTTTTCCTCTCCAAGGCCCACTCCAAAGAATCTTTTAATTTTCTGCTTTTTCTTTCTTAAGTTGCTTACCATCATTGTTCCATCACCCAATGGCTCAGGACCTGGACAGAGGTATATCCCTGTGGAGCTACTTCTGGGGCTCCAGCTGGGACTTGGGAGTGAGCACTGTGAGAAATCATCTTTTTCACATGGTTATAAGGGAGACCAGAGACCACAACCCCAGAGACCCCATCAACTCTTAGACAGAGCTCACATCTCCTCTCAGCCTTGCTACCAAATCACTCTACCATTCTCATGGCTGCTGCTGCTCCATGAGAAATGTTTTGGCACCTCCCACTATAGTTTCTAGGGAGCCCATAATCTTCCAGTTCAAAACCATTTCAAATGAGTCAAAGGTACACTCTCTTCTTCATGAGGAAACAGCAGAGGCGTGTCTTCCTTTTCTGTCTTCAACAAAGACAACTTACTGTTTCTCAGCTGCTGTTACAGAAACATGCTAGTCAGCTCAGTCTTTTGAATTTTCAATCCCTTAAAATTAATAACCTAATATTTGCTCTCATGTCAGCAGACTTCACAACTGTAAAACAAAAGTATATAGGCAAACCAGACAATGTGGTTGAATTCACATTTCAATTATTTAAATTCCTCCAGAATAACTGCACATTAGGTATTCACAGTTCTCACTCAATTCTTATATTTATCCATTTAAAATAATAATTTAAAAAAAGATTCTTGGCCTAATTCTTGCAGCCTGTGTTGCACATTCCCGTCTGCATTTATCTTTTATATTTGCCTTGCACATCAGGCAATCACTTTCTCCCTTATAACTCTCAGAGCATCATGACTGTTTAGTAGTTTGCATAAGAGTTGCACTTCCCACATATAGCTTTTGTATCTTTTGATCACAGCATCATCTTTTTTATGTATCTTAAAATAACTTAGTTAAAGTGTCCTAACAGGGGTGAGAATTTCTCCAGTGCTGAGATTCCCACAGCAGCAAGAAAGAGGTAGAGTGCAATAGGGCAGTTCTCACCTCTTTGAACATTTCCCCTGGTCAGACACACTTTGCTTGGCAGCTCACACGAACTGGACACTCACAGAGAGCAGCTGTTCCTTGCTCCTCTGCAAGGCTGCACTGACTCACTCAGGGCACACAGTGACACAGGAGCTTCTCCAGGTGTGAAGTCCTCTGGACTATGTGAGCAGTAGATTCAAGAAATAACTTTCATTCCTTTATCTAAAAACCATTCATTTTAATAGTCACTGGCTTAGAATGTGGAATCGTTGGCAGGAATCCTCACACATCTCTGCACTGGGGTATTAATTTAAGAATTCTAAAGGGTATTCTAAATTTCAGCTAAAAGAAATATGCAGAAATGGGTTCATAATCAAATACACACACACACTTTTATATGTGTATATATGTATACATGTGCACACAGACACAAAGTATGCACTGTAAGGTATACATTATGTTGATAAATTTAAGCATGTTTTGAAAGTACTTGTGAAACTTATATTTCAATTCACTTTGCCATAAAGTTATTTATACACAGAAAGTCAGACTACTGCATGTCGTCATGTTAGTTTACATCTCCTGTTCAAAGATGTGCTTTAATTATATTTTGCATATTTAAAAAAAAAACCACTTTATTTTGTATACATAATTTTCAGAAAGTACATCAGAAAATCTACAGCTTATGATATATGGGGTTTTTTTGCATTTTAACAGTAATTGTGTTTTCTGAAGCATTTTTTAAATTATGTCAGAATACAAAATTGATGTCTGTGATGCAAGTGGACAAATGCTATTTGCATCTCAGCAATCTGTAATAAATGTGTTTCAATCGTTTATTTTGATGAATGTGGAAGCATGTTCATCCATTGTCCAAAATAGTACGTTGTCATAGTTAAGCACTAAAAAAAATCCTATCCTAGATAAGGTTACATTTTAAAAATCAGCAGAGCTAATGGAGGAAACTCTTTTAACCAGTGGAAAATGTATGAGTTCTTATGTATCAATCCTAAATTTTCCATGATTTCCAAAACATCTGAAGAATCCCTTGCAATGTAAAACAATAATAACAATCACAATCACAATAGAAAGCAGAAAGGTGCAACTATAAGATGCTGTTTCAAGATTCAGAGTTCTTTGTCTTACAACTAAGAACACAAATGAGTGCAAATCAGTTCTGCTCAAGACTTCACAGAATACTTTTATCTATTTTTTTTCATATATTTTGTCTGCCCAGTTCTGATGGACCTGAGTGTTGTTTGACATTCTTGCCTAAATGCAGCAGAGATCGGTTTCTAACAGTTAATTTTATGATCTACTGTATTAACATAATAGAGAATTTTACTATATTCAGTACCTGGAAAAGTGTTACCTGTCTGATGTTTTTTTCTACACAAGGTTGATCAAAGGATAAAAAAAGGTCTCTTTCATCTAGAGTTAGGCCCCATAATTTAAACTCACAGCCTTAACTATGTACTTTGTATTCAGGAGGCAGGGATAAATATCTCTGAGTATTTCACTGTATAGGATTTTTTAATTGCATTGTGAATGTGTTATGTATTGCTCACTTCTTTATTATTTTCATAGTATATTGCATTAATAGCTTGGATATTTGTTGTTCTGGACATAGTTCCTACAAGATGGTGGTCCTCCTTCCAAACTTTAGGATGATTCAGCATCCTGGGAGTTCCCAGAATACCAATTATCTTGAACTTCTAAACACTTCACCTGATACCAATGTGTTATACAGTGAACATAATTTCATCTTCTATAAAACTAGAAACTAAAATTGCAACTCTTTCCCTACTAGACTTTTTCTAGTTTTACTGTTTCATTTGTTCATTTAATTCCTAAGTGGCATACTGTATTATGTCAAGCAAGTCACATCACAGTTTGTTATATCACATTACAACAGTTAATTCATTTTGGCAGGTGTAACCCTTTGGGCACACCAGTCACTGAATTATGTTCTTTATAAACTTCTTTATCATTCTGCACATGATATGCCTCTTCTTGTAATGAATGCAAAAAATGTTTTTGGCTAAGAAGTAAGCACATTGAAAAGGGGACAAACAGTAAGTGACTGAACCACTTTTGGAATAATTGAAAAGGTTTTTCTGAAGGAGAATGTGTTTCCACAATAAAAATTGTTAAAATTTTGATAGCTCCTGTGATTACTGTTTTATATTATATTTCAAATGCTCATTTGAATGACCAAATTATATTTGGAACAATTTAGATTGAACATATTGGTATTGAATATTTCAAGTGACATTTTTAAATGGGAGCATGGCTTCAAACACAGAGGGAATCAAAGTCAGAGCCATTGTGTTCTTCCACTTAGTGTTAAAGTGATGCATAAAAATAAACAATCTTTCTTCTCAAATGCATACTGAGAATACATTTATAAACAGTTGCTTATAAATGATAGCCATCAAGACTGAGATTTTAACTGCCACTTGCCACTCAAAACAGATAATTAAATACTTACTCAGAAGTATGTTATGGTCATAACATACTTCTGAGTAAGTTATATGAGTATGTTATATTTCAGAATTTCTAAGGAACAGGAAGAAAGTTAAAATTATGTTAGCACTTTAAAGATGGATGATAGTGATCAGACCCACAATAACAGAATGACTGATAGGAGTCATAATAATTACACAATTGAAAACATGCAGATTTCAGTGACTCCTGGGCACCTTCTCTAACCTAATATCATAACTGGTATTAACACCCTTCTATGTGAATGTTCAAATAACAGCTATCTCCAAAGCAGTTGCATCAGATATATCCTAATCCAGTTCTCAGAAATTTATATAAGTGAAGAGCCAAACCAAGATGTAATTTAAAATCAATGCAAAGATGTATTTCCAACAGAGAATCTCACAAAAAAAAATCTTCCTCTAAAAATCTCCTTTAGTACTTGTAGCCCTCTAAAAATATTAAAACAGAAAAATCTGCAGTCTTCATTTAAAATACTTATCCTAAAACTAAAAAAATAAACTCAAATAGTTGTTTCACTATTTTGAAAATATGACCTACTGTACTACAATTCTAACTCCAGTGTGATAAAAATTGTAGTCAAAACCAGGGATTACCTGTAGTGCCTATAGACATGTAATCTCCATTAAAGCTCTTGTGGGTATGGTCTGCATTCACCTGAAACTGGACATTTATCTGCACATTTTAGGATGTCAGGGCAATGCTTATGGTATAATTTAGCATCTTCATTATCATTTTCCTGCTGTTGGACACTACTGTTTTAAATGGTGCCCATCTTTTTGAGAGTGGACAGCGTAAGGGAGTATTTACTCTGCTATGCTGGAAGAGGTAACAATGCTTACATTGCAGACTCTGGAGAGAAAATCAAAGGAAAACCTGTCTGAGTGACAAGAGTGAGAAGCAGAGCACAGTGAATAAATGAACTTTCTAGCTTTTGCCTTTTATTCTCCGATTGCTTAATCTATTAGGACATACTGTTATTAAACATGTCTACCATAGCCATAATCACCATCAAATAACATCTGAAGTAGAAAAAGAACTACTTTTCTCAGTGACCTCCATCCCCCTGATCTAATCTACAGTCAGAATGCACTTTTCTAATGTCTGTTTCTCAAATTGAGGTCTTAATTTACTGCAACTGACCTAGAGGGCTATCTGTGTGTCCAGTGAAACCAATGATCTTTAAGCATAAGTTCCTCCATAATTTTCTCATTTCCTTTTACTTTAAACTTTTGTTATAGTGTTGGATATTTAATGGAAAAAAGGTCTTCTATTGCTATAATTAACATAATAACTTTCAACAAATTCTAGACATAACTATCCAGATATTGCTGTAGTATAGATAAAAATACCAGAAAACACTGAGATAAAAAACCCAAAGAAACATTGGCACTTTTTACTTCTATGTAGTTCTATGTAGTTCTATGTAGCTCTACTTCTATGTAATACCTGGTCATTACATATCTTAAATTAACTTACAAATTCATAAGTTCATTTAATATTATGAACTTGATTTTGCACAGTTTTATGCAAAACTCAGCCATATGTTATTGAAAAATAGGACTCTAAGACTAAAATAACTTACTTTCAGAAATTCACAAGCTTTGTACAATCCATTAGATTCAGGAATTTACAGCTGAAGTCCATCCCTCATTAAAACACTGATATCAGCCAGTGAAGGTATTTGATACATTACTTCTTCTATTCTTTTAAATTATTTAAGTAGCTCTTGAGAGCTGTACTCCTAATTTTGAAGATGGTCTCTTTTAGAATATCTGACCAATGTGAAGAAATGCTAACATGCCAATCAATGGCTTGCTCTTGGGGACAGTTATGGAAACTTCTTTCTAGGTGTCCTTACTTCCTAAAGAGCAGGAAAAAACCACTCAACACCCATATTTGATATAATCAAGAACAAGGAGGCTATAAAGGGAGGAAAACAATCACACTTTATCTGTATGTTTATATCAAATTACATGAGGAATATATAAAGGAAGATAATATTATGCTGCTGGAAATAAAATGAAGCACGAAACCAATATTTAGCTTTATTAAGGCTCCTTAAATTTGAGTATTTTCAAAATTTAGGCAAAAAGCCATTAAATTATTTAAGCTTTACAGAACTTGGTTCTGTCCCTTTTGGAGGAAATATTAAAAGTTTTTTGTTTCCATTGAAAGATCTGCGTGCTGAATGTCAAATGTCAAACAAAGGTTACCTGTAAAATCTGTTGATTCGGAAACTCTTGAAAAACATATTCTGAAAATAACTTCACCAAGGTTTCAGTGGTTTGCAAACGTTTCAAGGTATGAGTGAAACAGTTGAAAATGGCTGAATTCATCTCCAGAGTGGCATCAATGAGAGGACTGTTACTTTAAACTTTATTGAAAAATACTATTTAAGTTAAGCATCTTAAGCAGCAAATATTTATCTACTGCTACACTTATGTACACAGTAGATAAATACCAATCAGAAATAGTGCATCTGAATTTTGTGCAAAAATGAAATATCAATCTATTCCTGACTACATATTCCTGTTCTCATGTTTCATTAAGGAAAATAATGACATTTTCCACAGAAATTGCTTCCACAAGAATACTAAGTTACAGAATTTATTGCCTGAAAACATGGTGGTATATACTATTATATTTTACCTTTTACTCACATGCTGAATGTCAATAATAAAATATTTTGTTATTAATATTTTTTTATTTTTCTATTTATTTCAAGTGTGATTCTGTTGCACTGCTGATGCTCAAATTTTGAAAAGAAAAAAAAAAATGGAGCAACATAAGAACTGAAAACTCTTCATCTAGACTTTAGCCATGTTTTCTTTACAGGTAGAGCACAATTTCTCTGTTCAAAGTCATATTTCAGCAACTGTATCCCCAGGTAGCCACCTTCCTTTCCAATTTCTGCTGATTTTTTTATCCTGGCCAAAACTGCTCATGACACTGGTATTTGTGGATCAATATAAAATGCTGTGAAGCTGATGACTTCAGTTATTTTTCTTACAGTGTGGCTCCCATTGAGTGAGCAATGAGAATGGCAGAGGAAGAAGGTGAAAATAACTCAGACTAGATTTTTCAGAGTAGTTTTGCTGTAGGCCAGAAATATAAATGGGAGACTTTCAGAAGATTAACTTCCACATACTTTGGGTAAACAAATTACCAGAACAGCAGCTCTTCTCCCACACTTTACCTGTCTTCGAGATTTCTTTCTTTCTGGTTTTTCTTTTGAATCTGTGTTATTATATTTCAAGTCTTCTCTGCTGTGCATTTCTGTTTCTTCAAATTTAATAGTTTTCATTCTGTAAATCTGTTTCCTCAAAATGCATCTTCCTCTGCAGGCTCCTCCAGAGTTCTCTGTTTACTTATGCTTTTTTTCTTCTACCCTCTCACTTGCACTGTTGCTCTGGTGCTGTTTGGCCTTTCCTCACTTACACCTTTCTCTAGTATGACATGCACTGTGATTCCCTTTTGGTGTTGTTATCTCAGTTTTACAATTTGGTCTCTGTCCAACTATGATAAAGACTCAAAATATAGAACAAGATTCTTGCTTAATATTCAGAAATCAGAGAAAGAAATATCTTCATGTTGTCAAAGCTCAAAACAAGCAGATGAAAAGTTCTCAGCTGTCTCAATCTCCTCTTTTGAACACACCATAAAAGGTGTTTATAGCTAAAATTAAACCAGATTTTTTAAAATTAAAATATATTGATCGTTTTCTTTACATTAAACATTCTTGCAGCATTACAGATAGTTTCTCCAACACTTCCAAATTGCATTGGTAATGCAGCTTACTACAATACACTGTAAGAGTGAATCAACCCAAAAGTTTCTTCCCACACTGATTGCAATGCTGGCCAGCAGAGAGTGACAACCCTCCTTGCTTTCTGCTTTTCACGGTTATGGTGTGTGGGCTCCAGTCAAATGACATATTTCTTAACTGTTTTCCCTTACCCCTGCATTCTTCCACCATAGGAGAAAGAAGAGCAGAAATCTCACCCAACTGCACCTCCGTTAGCTCTCCGTGGCTTCCACTGCTGCAGGAACCATTGTCAGTGCCAGGGACATGGAAACAGAACTGTCACACACCAGTGAGGAGCAGATGGGATGGAGCCTCTCCTGATGGCCAGCCAAAGTCAATGCACCACATAAACACATGAACATTGAATAATGTGCGCCCATGATCTTGTTACAAGAATTCCTACCTCCATTTTAATGTTTAATGTGAGAGAAATATTGTCATGGTTTTAATACAGTCTTCATTTCGTAAGATATTTCACAATTTGTGGACTGTATAGCTCCATCTGTCAAATAACTAGAGAATATGAAGGAAAGCTTTAGCACCATCAAGTTTGTAAACAGGATCACTCCCAGAGGATGAATTTGTAGCTTTGGTTTCACATGAGCAAGTATAATTAAGATAAAACAGAAGGTAAAGCGAACAAAGGGATTTAAATTTTTGTAATGAGACAGCTAATAAATCTGTTTTCCTCCCCACTCCTTGTGTGGTAAATCTGTTGAGTAAACTACATGATTTTCTTTTAGGCACTCACTGAAGAACAAAGTAAACAAGGTAGTTCAAAGAGACTTTGGAAAAAATGTAGGGGATTAACTTGCTGAAAAATTTGGTTGTGTTTTGTCATGTAAGAGACAACTGCTGGTTTTCACATGCTGATAAATCTAAAATTAAATACAATATTAAGAATGTGACATTTTTATGATAGAAACATTATTTGTTAAAGGAAAACTGCTTTGTAACAGGCTGTTATTATATAAAAAAGGGTAAACTAAAAGGTATTGTAAGCCTAGTACTTGTGAAATTAAATGTTAAATGTAAATCTGACCCTTTTTACAAGCTTTATTTATTTCCTTTTGAAGGTTCCATTTCAGATGTTCAGATCAATCTAATTTCCATCCTTTAAGAGAGCAATTATGATCCTTAGCCAGTGTACATTATTTTTCATCTCACATCAGTAATTAATTCTACCAACATTCAGTGAGAGTTTTAAGTATTATTAGCAACATTTTATCAGTGAAAGTAACAATTACATATACAGACAAAGCTTTATTTAATTTCTGAGGAATCCTGTATTCTTTATTGCTTTATTATGTACCCTGTAGTACCATTCCTATGATTAAGACAGGAATGCAACAAATGGCTTCTCTATCTTCATACAAATGTAAATTTTATACTGCCTGCAACATCATGGAGAATGGCTCAAGAAAAGAATTTATTGTTTGTACTATGCACATTGCAAATTTTCCATAAAACACTGAATATTTTAAAAAATTGCAATAAGTAGAAACATTCTTATTTCTCAGAAGTCTCAAATTTTGTAATGCATGCTATAATACTCTGAGAGGTTGAAAAATATCATTCTATTCCAGTGAAGGTAAAGATATGTAAATTTTACTTTAATTCCATAATGTTGAATTATATTGAAAAATTACCTGTTCTTTTGTGGGGAAAAGCTATTAAGTCCAGTAAAAGGATTTGCAGAATTGCTTTTCATTCATGTTAATTACATCCTATTGGTAGTTGATGGTTGATGAAGTGATTCTTAGATGTACATGCACATCTACTACAAGGGTTGCAACAGAAAACTCTCCTTTTTAAAAGCAAATATTTTTACTACTTTTCTGCTTTTTCTAATTTGAATTTGACATGTGCTTGCACTCAGAAACATCTGCGATTTGATTTGTTCTCACTAGTAATTAACTGAGTTTATTGGAAGTAATTTTTGCTGGCAAACATGGAGCTGTTGAAAAGAGTAATGCATCAGTTATAAACAGCAAATTATGTTGTGGTTGGTGCACTTTAGGAAACCACAGAACATGATGTTTAAGTGTGTTAGCTGAGAATAGCAAAATTCTAAGCTAAGGAGAGCCAGAGCAGAAATTTGAAGGTTGTATGGTATGTGCCCACTGCTGCTAAAAATAGTTAAAGCTAATAGTTTTAAAATAAGATGTGATTATAAGGTAATTGTATCTGCATCCTTTGGAGGGGAATAACATCCACATAAACAAACAAAGCAACACTGAAAACAAACAATAAATGCCACATCCAAACACAAGACAAACCTCAGATCTTTGTTGTATCAAATTGAATCCCTAAAACTCTTGGACATTCTTAACCTTGATTTCATGCAATTGTCCTCATGCAATTAGTCATTCAAACTATTAATCATCATAATTTGTCTCATAAATATTTCATCCTGTTGTCAGAATTCAGTTAAATTTAGTTACAATGTCCAAAGCACTCTGATGATACTATAAGGAGCACCATAAAAATTCAGAGAAAATATATAATGGTGAACATGCTTACTTAAAACAATACCAAGAATTATTTTTTATTCAGATGTTTTTTCTGAAAGACTTAAAAATTGTTTGTGTTATATTAGAATTCACTTTCAGGCCCAGAACAGTATCACAAACACACATTTTGGCCATCACTGCAAGGTATTTTATGAAGGCTATGAATTTTATCTACTACTTTTTTTGTTCACACAAAGTCAATCCATGTTTTTGATTCTCCTATTGCTGACCTCAGGTTTTGTTACAAGGACTACACAGAGATTTTTAAGCTATTGTCTGAAAAAAGTAGATGGCCCTAAATCTTATGACATTATTAAAAAAAAAGAAAAGAAAAGAGAAGAAAACAAAAAACCTACTGCTAAAAAAGCCCACACAACTATTTCTGTAATTGTGTAAGGACACAGAAGACAAGTCAAACAAGTATGTATTCTGGAGGAGGAAACAAAGAGTGGAAAAAAACCCTACAATCTTAGTTTTTCTTCAGAGCTGCTCCCATTTGCCTTCCAACTTGTTTTCAAGTTTTTCTTCCCCTTAGATGTTTCATTTACTCAGAATGTAAATAGATGGTATCAAGTGATAAAGATGACCTATCTTATGGTGAGTATAAAGTGCCTAAAATTTTATCCATAGGAGTGTTGTTTGAATTAAACTGCCATATTGTAATTTAAAGGCATGAGCAGATAAATAAAAAATTACATTGCTGCAAACAGTTAGCAATTATATAACCTGAAAAATCAATTCCATTACTGGTGGTTGAAATACATTTATAAGTCTCACAAAGTTCATCTAGGTCTACTCAGATCTTTGGACCTGACAAGCATTGAGACGATGACCATCCCTGCATTTCTCTGAGGGAACTGAAGTTTGCCAATTTTTGTCACATTTTTTCTATCCTTAATGATTAAATTCTCTCTGTTATTCAGGAAAGGTACTGTAGACTCTCAAGTTTTATTTTTTTTAGCCAATATGGAAAATACATTTTGTTCCATTATACCCCAGATGGGGATTTGTTCTGACTACTCTGTTTTAATTCTTAATCAACTAACCTGAAAAACTTGGAGAAAATCCATTCTGGGTTAATTAGTTCTGGATGCATGTACTCAAAATGTACAACAGCACATACTGAAAATCAATTATCTAACAGTCAATCCCCATTTTTATCACATAAAAAAGTGTATAACAATGAGGATTTCAGAAAAAAATAATTATCATTCCCATGTTTGAAAAAGACATCCCATCCCAAAATTCAAGTAACACTACAAGTATTTCTACCCCTTTATTGTCTCGATGACTAGAATACACAATTAACTTCTGTGTTGGTTAACATTTCTGTCTTTCTGGATCTAGCTCTTATTTCCACTCAATTTGACATGTCAGAAATGAATTTTGCGCTGCCCTTGAACATTATCTCAATTAGGGAACTGAAATAACTTGAACTAAACTCATGAATGTAAATGCTTTAGAGAGAAGTATCCATGACAAGTATACAGAAACACTGGAACACACAGATGTGTTACTAAGACTCTGCTTTAATTAGAACCTGTTGGAGACAGACCAGAGGAAGGCTAAAAAGATAATCAGAGGACTGGGGCTCCTCTCTCCTGAAGACAGGCTGGGACAGTTGGGGTTGTCCAGCCTGGAGAAGAGAAGGGTCTGGGAGATATTACAGCACCTTCACTACCTAGAAAGAGCTTACAAGAGAGCTGGAAAAAGGGTCAGGGCATGATAGGACAAGGGGGAATGTCTTAAAACTGAAATGGAGCAGGTTTAGATTAGATATTAGGAAGGAATTCTTTACTGTGAGGGTGGTTAGGCAGTGGAACAGGTTGCCCAGAGAAGTTGTGGTATCCCATCACTGGAAATGTCCAAGGCCAGGCTGGATGGGACACTGAGCAACCAGGAAAGTGTCCCTGGCCATGACAATTAGGTTGGAGCTATATGATTTTTAAGTCCCTTCCAGTTCTAATAACTTGACAAAGACTTCATTAAAATGTGTATTTTCTCCAATCTCACAAGCAGAGTCTGTATTCATTGGAGACTCTTCTATGTCCACTTTCTTCCTTTGGAAAATCAATTAAGTATAAAATATACCTTACTAGAATAGTTAAGCTTTTAGGACAATTACATTTCCACAAGCAGAAATTGTGGTAAGACCATGTATCACAGAAAAAAATGAATGGGGATTGATTATTAATTTTTCCATAATTATATTTTAATATAAAAATTAGAATCCTCCAACCAAATCACCCCCTAACAATATTTTTCAAACATATTTAATATTGCAGAAAACAAGATATTTCTATGAATGACAGTTCAACAACTAGTCATATTTATTCAAAGGGCACTGATCTGTACTAAATCAAATTACTCATTTCCCTGTTACATGTTATTTTGCAGTTCTGTGGATATGCATTCTGGTACATGTGTGTTTGGGAGTTAGTTTGTTCTGAAGGCAGAACAAACAGGAAAGGATGCAGAGATGAGACAGCCTCTTTCAGCTTTTACCACACTGTGATTCATTTATCTCTTGACCCAGTAGTGTCTGTCTGAGGCATGAGATGGGGCAGTAAGGACCTGTGTTGTTTTCCATTATGGGGCATTCATTCAATCCAATGTGTTGTAAAAAACTATGTGTAAAACACAGCCTGAAGATAGATTAGTGTTTTATTAAAGATATATTCTATGAGCTTTTGATTTTAATTCTTTGAGAATCCTTTCTTTTTATGGATACTCATCTGGTATTTTTTGGAGTACTAACTGTGCTTATATTCTATTTATCCACGATACCTAAAACAAGAATTATTTCCAATATACTTTTGAAAGTAATTGAGATCTCTGAGTTTTACTGGGCCTGTGCTCACGAAGTATTAGCTATTTTCAGAAATAATTAATTAGTCTATATTCTGTGTATTCTAAATATTAATGGAAGCAGGAATCAGTAAAAGCTCTGTGCTAATAATTCAGCCTAGAGGTCACCATGGAAAAAGACTGATTTTTAAAGGGTAAATTTTGAGATACTGTAGTCATTTAGCACTTTCACAATTAATTCAGGTCTACTTAGCTTTGTCTGAAGCAAACTGTCTCCAGTGTATTCCAGCAAAATGTCTATTAAAAAATCAAAGAAATACAGTGGATTTGCCTAATTTTCCACTAATGTAGTTTTGATTTTCTTTCAGTTGATTTGCTTTAGTTGACTCACTTTCTACTCATATTGCCATGCCCTAATCCAGAATTCAGTCTGCTGTGTCTTCAAAAGAAAAATTTAAAATGCATGTTTATAAGATATTTTCCTGCCAGAGTGATTGATAGACCATACCATCAAATATTTTAGTAGGGATTGCTTTGTTTGTTCTTTCCCACAGCTTAGTTTTTACAGCAAACGGCTGTGTACAGAAAGAGTTACACAAACGATGTCTTTGAACTCAAAAGAAACCAGGCCAACATCCTGAGACACTGGGAAACAGCACACTTAACACCAAATGAAAGCAATTCAGGAAAATAGGGCTGTTAAACATAAAATGTTCCTTTCAAGAAGATATGAAAACACCAGTAGAGGAGTATACCTTTCTGAGTGTCAGAGGTACCAGATACTTTGTTTTGTTCTTGTTTTTGAAGGAAAGACTTGACTTTGCTTCTGCAGCTTTCCAACATGAAAAAAATACATAGCTTTGATGGTTTTTTAAATAATTTGCAGAATCTGCCAGCACTGTGAAGTATAAATCAGTTTAACAGCAAATACTTTCTCCATACTTTCAGAAAACAAACATTATCACATAGGAAGAATGCTTGTGGAATATTTGAAATAGTTTTTAATTAGAAATGCAAATCAGTACAACAGCCTAAGCTAGCCACTCTTAGGATTTGAAAGTTGCTAAAAGGCATCTGTATTCAAAGTGATACTCTACCCTGATTATTAGCATAAAGAAGAAATAAACACATCTGGTCTAGCGGAAATAATTTGCAGCTCCAGTGTTGAATTCCTTTTGTCCGTGATCTGTGTATTTTAGGAGGTTTTGTCTTGGTTATTGACAAACTTCTATAGTTTGAGAAGCTTCTATGTCCATTAACTGAAAAACAGGAAGAAACTGTCCATAGCATCTCTGCTTATTCATGGGATGCACAGCATACACACCTGAAATTACATCTTAAAGCTGAACTAGTGAGGTTTAGGTCTGGAAATTATGTGGCTACCTTACACACTCTACTGACCCAGCTAATTAGGCTGCATGTGATTCCACAGAAATGTATCTGAGAGTTAAACTGCTGTCAGAAACAGAACTAGATCCCCATGAAGCTGGGCTGGGACAGCTGATCCAGCATGGTCTGGTGAACACCTGACTTTAGGAAAACATGGAAGGTGAAATCGTGGCAGTTCTGTATGGCAGGAGTTGCACTGCACTCAGGTGATGCCCTTCTGCTTTGGGTTCCAGAGAGCTGGGATTTGACTCAAGTTCAGGTTCATAAGGGAAACACCAGTAGCAGGTCAATGTGAGAATGTGAGAATTGTAAGCCAGCACTGATCTTTTCTTTGGGAATGAAATGGTCAATTTCTAGCCATAATTTTTGGCTGAAACCTGGACTATATTTATAGCAGAAAATAAAACATTTGGTATGTCCATCATTCTTCCAGTTTTACATTCTAAATCTAGCAGATGCTAAACCATGGGCAAATCTCATATCAATATCTTATATCAAGCGGTGAATTTTTTTGAGTAAAGGAAGTCTTTTCCATTCCACACTTTTTCAGATAATAAGATCTTTATTTAAGACTTATACTGAAGTATAAGATAAACTGGGTCACATTGGTAGCCAATATAATTTAGTCTAACATGGTGCAGTAGGATAAAGATTATTGAATTCTTGATGAAAGTTTACTTTTAAAATGCCTGTCTGAGTACAATCCAGGGTAGCCTGCAATAAACACAAAACACAGAAGTATTATCAAGTACTGATACTTCTCTTTAGATTTTATGTTAAATAGGTGTAGGAATCTTATTTAGTCTCCAACACTTCCAGGGTGTTACCTTTACCTCCATATACGGATTATAACTAAAATGGATTATAATAGCTCTAAGAAAACATTAATAAAATTTAGCAATTTTTCCTAAGGGGTGTTGAGAAGAAAGTTCTTTAAATATTGCAGTAAGCCAAAAACACATAGCTTCAGGTGGTAATCAACACCATTACATTTTATCACTACAACTGAAAAATCTTCATCTTGCCTTATTTTCTATTCTGTTAAGAAAGTTGCTTTACAGATCAGGTTCACTTCAGCTCTGGAAACAGCAACAACAAGATTCCCACTGAAATGGAAAAAAAGTTCTATTATTGTGTGGGTTGTTTGCACTGGCAGTCTCTCTGATAGGATGATGCTGTTCTGAAAAAGCATCTGAAGGTCACTTGCTTTAGCTGTGCTGCAGGCTGATCTGTTCAGCAAAACAGCTAAAACAGCTGTTTAAAACCTGCATAATATATGCAGGTCAAGGCTAGACAGGCTAGGAAAGGAGAGTTTTAACCAACAAGATTGTTATTAATGAGATCATTAGGCAGATCTTTTCCTCAGCAGAATTGTGTTCTTGATTCTTGAAATTCTCCACTACAGATGCATGCAGGTTTTTTACACACGTGTTTTCAGAAGATGTGAAAATGGTTTGATGCATGTTGGCTTCAATTTTTAACAGTTTTATTTCTGATTCTCCTTGGTCATGGGTGTGAATCTATTTATATATCTTTATTCCTTCACAGTTAAACTTAATGGGGCATTATTTATTTCCAATTTTTGGTTTTGTTTTTGATCAAAATGAAATAATTTTTCTACTGTTTTATATTTCAGTTCGGCTCAGTGTAAACTCTCTATGATACATCCTGTAAGCTTGACTACATAATAGGGACAACCTGGTAACTGATCTACTACGTAATAATTTACCAAAGTTAAGGTAGAAAGGGATTCTTCTTCTTTTGCATTAAAATATATTCTTTCTGCACCATTCTATCTGAGAGCTGAAAGTCTGAAAGGGACAAAATTTCCTTCTGCAGGTCTTCAGTAGACTCTCTATGTCGAGTTCATGACAAGATAATCATTTCCTGCAGGAGTAAGAATTTTGTAAGTGAAACAGGCTAAATCCCAGCTCCCCATGGCTGCCTGAAATGCCTCTTCAGCCAGCAGGTGATCTTGCAGCAGCAACACTTCCTTAGTCTGCTGGTCACACTGAACAGCTCCAATTAGGGAGGAGGATTATCCCCTGCATGGGAGTTGGCAAAGACTCTAATGTCAGAATCATCAGGCTGGTCACACATGTATAAAAATTAATTGTGAAGATGAAAAGCACTTGCCTGATTTCACTTCAGCCCAGACAAAGTCAATGGCTGCCTAAGGTGAACAGCAAAACCAGCTCTTATGATAGTTGTCATGGAAGAGAGTTGGCATGTCTTTTATATGTATGGATGTATGTCCCTTGAAATGAGAATGCTGCAGTTTGTGCTTAGAAGAACTGCTCATTGTGCAAACCACAGCAGAAAAAGGAGGACTCAGTCTCCATTTACTTCTTTAACCACAGTTAAACATACAGTAGCTATTTGTCCTGACTTTAGATGCTGAGTTGATATCAGCCCGTTTATAGGTATTTTCCTAATCAGTTAGAAGGAAAGGCCAGAGAGGGGGGAAAGGGGACAAGGTCTTCAAAGGGCAAGAATACCTGCTTATAACTGGAGTAGCTTAAGGTTTTAATCACTTTTAAAAAAAATCTGATGATTCATAATATCTCTGATGACTCTAGAAAAACTGTGAGTTAGATGTCTTGATGACTAAAACTGGTAGGATGAATCCAGGCCTAACTGGGTTCCTTTAGGCTAACATTAAGTTATTGATCTGCTACACCAATACCTTGGCTTTTTAGAAATCATATGATATATCAAATGTATGGACTACAGGCAAAAAATATAAATAATTTTTCAAGTTTTACAAAGATTATCTAAATGTTTTTTTAAGCCTACAAAATTCTATTCTAATTTTTCTTTTTCTATTTGGCTGTACACAGAAACAATTTTATGGAAGAGCTCTGTGTCTCACCACTCCATGACAAGCTACAATGAGTTTTATGTTTTGCATCAGATCCTCAAAGAAACAGAATTATGTACACTGAAGTCAATAGGAGTTCATATTTTCAGAAAGCAAATTTTAATTTATATAAATGGAAATCTGAAGAGCCTGATGATATTTTCTTGATAGATAGATAGATAGATAGATAGATATAGATATAGATATAGATATAGATATAGATATAGATATAGATATAGATATAGATATAGATATAGATATAGATATAGATATAGATTAGATATAGATATAGATATAGATATAGATATAGATATAGATATAGATATAGATATAGATATAGATATAGATATAGATATAGATATAGATAGATATAGATATAGATGATATAGATATAGTACAAAAAAATCAAATCTGGATGGACCAAGGTATTGATTGCACCAAAATAGGAATTTTTAGCTTTTTCATTTGGTTCAATATGTATTACTCACCTTCCTTATCAGGTATTTTGTTCCTGTAATGACTGCCAGAAATCTTTTATTCATCTTCTACTGTTGAATTCTTTACAAAGTGAAGATAAATCTAAACCATTTCTCTTTTAATAAAAGAGAAAGTCTTAGGCTGCTCCAAAGGAACTATAGGTTTGATATTAGGAAAATGGGTTTTTTGAAAGAGTGATAAAGTACTGGAATGGTCTGCCTGGGGAAGTGGTGGAGTTACTATCCCTGGATGCATTTAAAGAAAGACTGGATGCCATGGTCTAGGTGAGGTGTTAGGGCTGGATTGGACTCAATGATCTTGGAGGTCTCTTCTAACCTAGTGACTCTATGATTCTGTGATTCTGTAAATTGATGCCAAAAACATATTTTTATGCTCCTTTAGCAGAGGTCCTTTATTTCTGTCCACTATTTCCTGCTGAAATATTTGCCATGCAACACAAAAGTAAACAATTTTATAGAATGTAAAAAATGGATTCTTATGAAAAATTATATGGGTACTGAAGTCTGATATGTCCTTACTATGGTGTATCTATCACAGTTTGCCAGATTACTAATGCAAGAAATGGAAAAACAATAGAGAACTGCAGAAGCTGGCAGCCATGGTGTGTACAAGTGTCCTCTTTGCTGGGTTAAAAACTGGCTGGGCCCAAAGAGTGGCAGTGAATGGTGCTAGATCCAGCTGGCAGTCACTAACTAGTTGGGTTCCCCAAGGCTCAGCATTGGAGCCAAACCTTTTTTCACCTTTATCGATGATCTGGACAAGAGCATCAGGTACACTCTCAGTAAACACAAAGATAACACTGACTTAGGTGGGAATCCTGATCTGGTAGAAAGCTGTGCAAAGGGATGTGGACAGGCTGGATTGATGGGTGAGGCCAATTGCATGAGGTTCACCAGGGCAAAGTGCTGAGTCCTGCACTTGTGTCACAGTAACCCCACACAGCACTACAGACTGGGGACAGAGGGGCTAGAAAACTGCCCAGCAAGAAAGGACCTGGGGGGACTGTTTGATAGCCAGCTGAATGTGAGCCAGTGTGTGCCCAACTGGCCAAGAAGGTCACCAGAACCCTGGCTTGTACCAAAAATGGTGTGTCCAGAACTAGGGAAGAGATTTTCCCCCTGTACTCAGCACTGGGGAGGCCACACTCCAAGTCCTGTATTCAGTTCTGGGCCTCTCAATTCAAGAAGGACATTGAGGCTCTGGAATATGTCCAAAGAAGCATGTGAAGGTGATTAGGGATTTGAAACACAAATCGTATGAGGAGCAGCTTAGGTAGCTGGGGTTGTTTATTCTGGGGAAGAGGAGATGTAGGATAAACCTTGTCACTCTCTCCAACTGTCTGAAAAGTGGTTGTAACAAGGTGATGGTTGGCCTTTTCTCCCAGACAGCCAATGACTTGACAAGAGGAAATGGCCTCAAGCTGCATCAGGGGGGGATCAGGAAGAATTTCTTCACTCAGAGGTTGGTTAAACATTGGAACAGGCTGTCCAGAGAGGCAGTAGAATCACCATCCTTAGAAGTCTTCAAGAAACAACTGGATGTGGCACTAAGTGCTGCATTTTAGTTGGCGTGGTGGTGTTCAGTGAAAGGTGTGGCTCAATGATCTGGGAACATTTTCTACCTTGATGATTTTGTTCTATGATTCCATGATTTTATATTTTTCATTGGCTCCACTAAACATGTTTATTATTGCCAGATTTCCAGACTCATCCAAACTAAACTCTAGCCCTCCTCATTTGCCAACTTGAATTGTACCCAGTCACCTCTAAGAACACAAATTCTTAATCTTTTGACATTCAAAAGTTTATTGAGAGGTCATTTAGTCCCAAAATACTTTTCCAACCATTTTTTATTCTGTTTTAGGACAGATTTCAGCTGCTTAGTAAAGAGAAACTTTATCTGAGATGTCCTAGAACATCTCAGAAATTCATATGAAGTAGAAAACCTGGAGTTCATGGTGTCCTAGGTGATCCCCATCTGCCACCTACCCCCCCAAAAAAATCCAGAAACTTGTGTATTACTCCAATAATTAGGAAATAGTTTGGCTTCTGATTGTGATGGCCTGAATTGTAACAGGCCTGAATTGTCTGTACTTTCTCACCCTTCACATGAGATTGAAAACTGAATAAAAGTTTTTAAAACTCTCAGTTGCCCCACTTTTTCTGGGTCAGAAAAAGGTATAATCCGAAAGAGGGGCTTCTCTGCCATTTTGTTTTCTTTGTGGGGGGGAACATTTGTATGTAGTGATTATTGCTGTTATCTTGGCTGTTACTGCTTTTCTTTTTAGTAAACTGTTCTTTTTTCACTGATGTCTTCTCACATTTGTCTCTCCTTATTGCTGAAAGGGGAGTGGTTAAAACGAAAGGGGAGGTAACTCATTTTGGAGTCTGCCACACAAAATTGTCTTAAACTAAAACACACGACTATAAAAACTTTAGGATGTACATATATGTGTCTAGCTGTCTATAGCTATAACTTCCTTTTTTAGCTGATAGAACTTTTCAGATATTTAACAATGTCTTTCTTGTTCTGCAAAGAACTATAAAGACCTTTTTCCACTTAAAATGATATTTTTTATTTCCCAAACAAATGTAAGTGTCTAAAGGGACTAGTCAAGTTTTTGTTGTCTCATTAACTCTCAGATTTCCACATATCAGTAACCTTGTTTGTCTGAACTGAATTTTCAGTCAACAGATGTTAGAGAGATTCTTGAACTTATATTTCTGAAAAAGGTAAAAGAAAGGTGGCTTATAAAACAAGGATCTGATTCTATCTAAACAATTTTGTAGTTCAGTCTTCAAGTGCTGCCTCTAAATCAGACCTTGAGCAGCTGAGGATTCTTTCTGTTCATGAATGTACAGAAGATGGATACATATATACAGAGATATCAAAGTCTTGACAGAAAAGAAAAAAAATCAGAAAAATCTCTCTTGCTAACAGCATTCATGTGTTTTTCACTGACTCAGTTATCTAGTTCTGACTGAAAGTCTTGTCTCTTCTGTGCTTTTTGTCACACAAAAATACAGAAAAGATTTTCTGAAAACAAGGCAGAAAATCAACAAGTATTTGGGAACCTCTCCACGCTGAGAAACACCAGTAAAATTTACTTAACAGAAAGTTTAGTCTGGAGAGTCTTATTAAACTTCTTTTTTGAAAATCCCTAATTTCTCAGATTTAGCACTCATGTGATGATCTGATAACCTAGACTGATTGCCTTTTAGGGATCTGAACTTCAGTGATAGATTTCTATATTTGTCCTGATAATAGACAGAATCACTGGGAGGGTTTTCAGAGCAGCTTGGGGAGAAAAAGAAACCTTATTTTACTGCATGATGACTTTAAGACCCAAAGCCCAGGATGACATAGGAGGAAAGACCAATTACAGATAAGTAAAAGAAATCAATATATAGTTTTTGTTTGTTTCCTTGGGATAGCAATGTCCACTGAGGGCAGATGTAACATGCAATTGCTAGTAGTCCACAGATTACTTTTTTTGATGTGGAAGATGGTTCTATTGATACCAGGCTGAAAGATACAAAAGTTGTCAGAGAACTGCTCAAATAATTTCCCTCTAAAGGTGGGCAATGAAAACCTCAAACGAGTCACAGGAGTTGTGTCAAACTAATGCATCTCCCACAGCTGATCAGAACTGATAAGAGATTATCAATGACAGAAGCCGTGGAGCTGCTGCTCTGAAAAGATGGCAAATGCCACTTTGAAAAAGAACATCCTAAGCAGCAAAAATTCTAAATTAATGCCAAAGTCAACCGTGGTATAGGACATGGTATTGCAATGACTTTTTGTAAAGATTGCCCAGCTCAGCAGTATCCAAATGGCATGATCTATGAGATTCAAATCATAATTATTTAAAAAACACTGAAAGCCATTGAGGCAAAGAAACTATTTTAAATTTTGCACTTACTGCAGATAAATTGTACAAGATTTTATAACTTTAACCAGTGGTATGCACACAGGTTTTTAGGCCTAAAGGGACACTGAAACTAGTTATATATTTCACAAAGAGTTTCCAGTCTTGCCTCTTGTAGTTTCAAGTGTTTGACTACATTACAAGTGGATTTTGTTTGTTGAAGCAAAAATTTTTCAAAACAATATATATTTAAAATATATAATGCTAGTGCTTTTCTTTCTTATGAACAAATACATTTCTAAATGCCTAAACAGATTTATATATATATATCTTCTAAAAATTAGTATAGTTACTAAAATGAAGCCTAGAAGTACTACATTAAACATTTCCCTAGATACTCTCTTAGAACCATCTTTCAGTGATCTTTACTGGAGAGGAGAATATAATCTAAGTGACAAATAAAACAAAAATTAACACATAACTTTCTTTATCTGAGTAGGTCTTGTGAACCCCAAAGGACTGATATTCATATGCAGTTATGTGCAGGTATTTGCCGTTACAAAATCCTGTCTTTAGACATGAGAGAAATGTCATCATTGTTAGCCTGGTACTGGAAAATGTTCCACATCCCTAATTAAACAAACCTCCCTAAGAGTTTTCAAATGGTACAGTTCTAAAGAAGCAGGGGCAGGAGGTGGGGAAGATGGGGAGGAAGGGAATGTATGGGAGACCTCGGATCCCTCTCTGCAAAGCACCGTGATTGTGTGCACAGAAATGCCAGTCTGCTGGGATAGTTTGTAACCATAGCAACTCTTGGAGAAGACAGAGGAGAAAACAGAATAATAGGGGTCTCCTTTCTCCAGATCACTGCATGGGAAAATGAGAAAAAGGGAGAAAGAAAGACTGCAGAGAATGTTCCTGTCCCAAGAAGTTTACTCTGTGAATTGCAAGAGTTATTCTTTTCTATCCTCTTCTGATGAGTACTTAAAGTTGTTTCATTATTTTGTTGGTTGGTTTGGTTTTGATTTTGGTTTTGTACTTTTTACAGAAGCCATATTCCAGAATACTATCATTAAAATATTTGGATGGGAGACATAAGATTAGAAGGTCAGAAAAACCTTCCTTAAAGCATTTAATTACAGAGAGAATTGATGCATAATGAGATTGTTATTACTTTTTAAAATTTATAGCACCAATACAATGTTAGCTTGCAGGTGTTTTTTTCAGCCATGAGATGCAAAAGCTGTTGATATATGTGTTCTGTGTTTTTTTCCCCATAAGAGTCTTCAGAATTAAACCAAGTAATGCACTTTGCTCTTTTCTATGTGTGTGCACAGAGTGTTTGAAAATTTTGGAGAATATTTTTATAGGGAATTACTTTTAATTAGTTTTGTGAACATTTATTCCTCCAGTCAGTTTTGTGGAAGGCCTTGTATTGTTTTATATTCAAGATCTTGCAGCTCAAAGCTTCCAATGAGAGAGAAAAAAAAAAGTTTGCTTATCAAAACACTGCAGTTTTTTTATAGAAATAATGAATACAAACTCCCAATCAGCTCTATACAACCAAAGCCCACACAGAGCAGATATCTGTAATCACAGAATACCAGGATGGCTGAGGTAACAAACTTGTCTTCAGACCACTGGGTCCAGAACTGAGCAGAGCATTAAGATTGACTCACTTCACTTGCTGGCAATGGTGATGCCCCTCCCAATGCAGACCAGGGTGCCAGTGGCCTTCTTTGCCGCCAGGATGCACTGCTGGCTGATACACCTTGCTGCCCACCAGGACTATGAAGGTTCTTCTCTGAGGAATGGCTTTCCAGCCAGTTGGTTCCCAGTGGGCAGAGATGCCTGGGTTACTCAACCTCATCCTCAGATGCAGGACTTCACATTTCTCCTTGTTGAACTTCATGACATCCTTCTTGGCTTGATTCTCCAGTCTGTTGAGGTCTCTCAGAGTGGCAACACATCCATCTGGTGCATCAGTCACTCCTTAAAGTTTTATATCATCTATTAATTTGCTGAAGGTGCACTCTGTCCTAGAGTATGGGTGCTTGATGAAAATGTTATACAGTACTGGCCTTAGGAGCAAAACTAGTAACTTGCCAACTGAATTCCATTGATACCATTGATAACCTTCTGGGTCTGGCAGCTCATTCAGATTCTGACTCACCTCACTCTGTGCACTCACTCAGTGTGGACTTTCTCAGCTTCTCTATGAGGATGTTATGGGACAACATGTCCAAAGCCCTATTAACGTTGAGGTAAACACATCCACTGCTCTTCCATCACCTACCACTAGCCACCTTGTTGTAGAAGGCTGTAATATTGGTTAATCGTGGTTCCCCCTCCATGCTAATTGCTCCTAATCACTTTCTTTCTTGTCCTTTATGTGTCTAGATATATTTTCAACTTGAATTATTGCTCCATTTATGCTAGGACTGAGGTGTGGTTGAGTGGCCCACAGTTGCCCAGATCCTCCTTTTTGTTCTTCTTGAAGATATGACTGAAATTTTCTCTCTCCCACTTATTTGAAACTTCTCCCAATTCCAATAACCTTTTAAACATAATTGGCAGTGGCATTGCAGGGACATCAGAGATCTCCCTCGTGTTCCACATACAACTCAAACTTTAAACTTCACATTGTTAGTAGTAATGTTTTTCTGGTTATTACATAGCTCTATTTAGTCTCTTACATCTGCTCCCTGCTTTCTTCAGAAGTATAATTTGATTATGTTATTGGATTAGAGATGGGGAGAAAAATTAGGCAGTGTGTAGAAATACAACCATAGAAATCTGAAATATCCCCTCTCACACATTTTCAGACAAATGCAGGACAAGTCTCAGAACTAGGTAATAAAGGAAAATATTTTTAAAATCTTAACATTTATTTTAAATAAAACCAAATTTGGGCAAATTAAGTCCATGTATGTGTTTTCTACATGAAAAGAGTAAGGTTGGATTTATCAAATAACCTATTTAATGATGTATTTTACAGATAATTTGTTTTGCTCTGGAAAGTGCTCTGAAATATAAAGCATGCAATCCCTCAGTACTAAAATATTAATAAATAAGATGCAAGGAACGTGTACCAATATGTTCAGTTTTTCCCTGGGCTTTTAGAATTCTTGCGGAGTCACAGCATTAAGCTTAAAACTAGGGCATGACATAAACAAAAAAATACCATAGATTTTGAATGAAAGAAAAAGAAGCATTTCTTAAATTTTCTTTCAGTTTTGAATAAAAGTAGGATATTTCATAGCTACTTCTTATGGAAAACAATCTTCAGTATTGCAAACTTTTGCCGCCAGGGTAGTATACAAATCATGGATAAGATTAGCTGTACTTGTGGTACCAGATTTCTGTTCTTTCTGCTTTATCAGCTGCTATTCACGAGTTCTTTTCCCAACTTCAACTATTCTTTTTTTGTTATATTTTTTTTTCTAAACAAAATGCCCACATTCAATATGTAGCATTCCCTTGCTTTCTCTTTTGCCATTCTCTCTCTCACCTGACAGCTAAAATAAGCTTAACTTTATAAAGGGAATATGGATTATTTTTATCCACTGAGCTGAACACACATGAAATACAGGTAATAGTTTTGCAGGTACTAGAGAAAATATTTTCAGGTCCTTTATTTACATAATGTTGATACTGAAAATTCTAGCAGTTTAATATATCAATTAGTATAGTGTTTTGTAACCATTCATGAGCATTAACACTTATTTGAATTTTCACTGCACTAACACAAAATTACGACCTTTCATGCAGAGCATAAAGAAGTATTTGAACTGTACCGTTCAAGTCTACTATTTAAAATCCCACAAACTGTGCTCATGTTTAACAAATGCACATATAAACATTAGAATCAGAACAAAGCAAAATCTAGAAAATTGTAATCTACCATATCCCATATATTACAACTGCTCATTTTGGAGCTTGGTACAAAATTGAAACTTAAAGGGGAAATAAAAATTCCTGTCAAGAAATCTGAAATCCCTTGGGGAGAAATTTGGCTGCACTTCTGCACAAATTTAAAAATCATAGCTATATACTAAAATCAATAAAAATTAATCACTGTGGAAACTTCATTGCTGTTCAACTTTTTCTCACAAATTTTGCTTTGGGTTTTCAGCTGGCTCCTATTTCAGACAGAAGTGTGAAGTTTGGATTATATCTATGTAGAACAACAAATGAAATTTCTGCCATGTGTTCTGTTTGCTAGTCTGGCTTTTCACAGATATACCACTATCAGAACCCAAAGTAGCTCTGTGCTCTGCCATATAAATTATGCCCTAAGGACTGATAGGAACAGAAAAAGCATTTTTAGAAAATTGAAATTACACTGCAGTGAATTTTCCAGCTCTAGAGATGAGAGGAGAATGGTTATGATTGTGTCTGTTGAGAAAAATGACAGCAAAGAGATAACAGGCACTTTGTTTAATTTTCTGTTTATATTTCAGAGTGTTTTCTCTACATTTAAACATGTATTTTATGTGGCATTTTTAATCAATACAAAATCATCACTATGAAATGTCATTTGATGTCTGAAAAATCATTACCCTTTTATGGGATCAAAGTTTCCTCTATTTTTCACTTAACATTATAGAGATATATATCTGGGTTCCATTATAGAGCACCGTGTATTTGGACAGGTCCAACTAAACAGGCATAACATAATACCCCCATTTAAATCCCCAAAAGAAATTTGAAAGGCCATAAACATTTATTCTAAATGGCCAACTTTTTTTCTTCATATGAATCTTTACATAGCCAAGTTTTTATGAGATTTGGGATTCCACAGTCCAGTGATTACATGGACCCACCTTCCTCGGGATATTTATATTTTCTCTATAGTTATTAGTCCTTGAACCTAAAGGAAGAGAACAGAGATAAGGATGTGTCAGTAAGAATGGAGCAACCAATGTGTGAAGTCCCCTATGCGCCAGCACTATACCCTAATTTACTCCAGTACCGAGGACTGCTCTGGAAATTTACTGCCTGAAACATCAGAAATATACCTTGTTCCAACCTCCTGTATTGCTCAAAATGTGAGGATAACTCCTGGGAATAAGTTGTATTGGGTTTGCACGGCAAGATTTGGGTAAGGGGGGGTGGGTACAGGGCTGGCTTCTCTGAGAAGCTGCTGTAAACTTCCCTCATGTCCAACAAAGCTTGGGCAGCTGGGCCCAAGATGGACCTGCCAGTGGCAAAGGCTGAGCACAGAAGAGGTGGCAGTAGCACCTCTGTGACAATGTATTTTAGAAGGAAACAAAACAAAAAGTGATATTGCTGAGAAGTAATTGTGGACAGAGAGAGGAACAAGAATATGTGAAAGGAACAGCTATGCACCAAGGTCAGTGAAGAAGGAGGGAGGACTTGCTTCAGGAAAATGAGCAGAGGTTTGCCTGTAACTCATGGTGGTATAGATTCATAGAATCATAGAATGGTTTGGGTTTGGAAGGGAGCTGGCAGTCCACTTCCAACCCCCCTGCTGTGGACAAGGACACCTTCCACTAGACCAGGTTGTTCAGAGCCCCATCCAGCCTGGACTTGAACCAGGATGGGACATGGCTGGGACATCCACAGCTTCCACAGGCAACATGTTCCAGTACCTCACCACGCTTACTTTTTCCTAATATCCAATCTAAACCTATTCTCTTCCAGTTTGAAGCCATTCTCTCTTGTTCTGTCACTACATGTCTTGGCAAAAATCTTATCCTATTGTTCCAGTACGCTATCCCTTCAGGTACTGGAAAGCTGGTGTTAGGCTACCCCAAAGCCTTTTCTTTTCCAGGCTTAACAATCCCAATTCTCTCACCCTTCCCTCATAGCAGAGGTGCTCCATCCCTCTGATCCAATTGATGACCTCCTCTGGACTCACTCCAACACATTTATGTCCTTGTTCTGGGAACCTCCTCATTGTGAGTTCCCAGTGTGCACTGTATTTACAAATCTGTCAAGATTGATTTTCTTCTTTTGGTTTTTATGTTTTTTCCTCCTACACTATAAACATAAATGTTCAATGTACATTTTTGTTGTGTTGAGCTTTGTTGTTTTTGTGGTGGTGTTTGGGGTTTCTAAAGAAATGATTTGGAGATTCTGATTTAAGCATTCTTCTTCCATATTTCCTGTTCAGCTGGGAAGTTCAGCTGTCAAATACCAGTAATTGCCTGTTTGTTTTCCCAGTAACATCTAAGATTCACTGCTGTCAGCTTTCTTCAGAAGATCTGTGCTTCCATTACTTGAGTCAAATCATTGCAGTGCAAATAATGTCATTCATTATCATCATGCACTTTGCAGTCTGAGAGAGAGATGATGAGACAAAATGAGGGAATACTGCTTGCTGTCTAAAAAGAAAATTGTAAGTATTTCTAGCAGGCTGGGGAGTTGTTGCATATATTTTCCAGCTGAAAAATAAATATGTCATGGGGATACATAGTACTGTTCTTGGCTTGAGTGTACACACTAGGAATTTGTTAGTTTATTAATTCTTTCTTTCACTAATAAGTCCCTAAAGTCTCAGTGGCTTGAGTGTGACTTGCTGAGATCAGCTATTTACACCAGTCAATGCTATTTGAGAAAAAAAAAGAAAATGAGAGCTGGAAACAGGGATTTCATCCAGACAAAACACTTTGCTTTACAGGTACTTGTAAAATTTGATAAATGAGCAGCTGAACAGTTCCCTTGAGCTACTGTATTTAGAAAAGTGGAACAGATGGTATGTCTCTGTTTCTCCTGTAGAGAATCATAGAATCATTTAGATTGAAAAACACCTTTAAGATCATTGAGTCTAACTGTTAATCCAGAACTACAAAGTCTATCTATCACTAAACCATGTCCACATCCTAAGGCATGTCCACAGGTCTTGCCATGAGTCTGCTCCAGTGCCAGCTTCCCACAGGGTCATACCTTCTTCCAAGCTTCCACCTGCTCCAGGATGGGGTTGTCCATGGGTTGCAAGTGGATTTCTGCTGCACTGTGGACCTGCATGAGCTGCAGGGGAACAGCTTCTTTGCCATGGTCATCAGCATGGGTTGGGGAACTCCCAGAATCAATCAAGGATGGGAGATGAACAGATCAAGAGCAGCCCTGTTACAATCCACTCTTAAGAGCAAAGAAAAAGGAGTCCCTGTAAATAAAATGGATTGAACCCAGAAAGGTTTAAAATATACCCCAAAACTTATTTAAAACAGAACAAGGTAAGATGTTGGTGGCAAAAAAAAATATATCTTTTGTTTAATAGTAAAGTAGCTAGGAGAAAGGAAGAAAGGAAGGAAGGAAGAAAGGAAAGAAGGAAGGAAGAAAGAAAGGAAGAAAGGAAGTAAAAAATAGAAAAAAAAATGGGGGGGACAGGACAGGGAGAGTGACAGGGGTTAGGTAGAAGCATATCAACTTTCTGAGGGTACCAACAATGTCTCAGTGCTCCCCTTCATCTAGTCTTCTTAGTGGCGAAGGTCCCCTGTAGCCCTGTGCCACCAAAAGTTATAGAATCCGATGGATTAATATATATTTGGGCCAAGTGGTAACACCCAGGTGCCTCCCCTGGGGTGGGCAAGTGAGACACTGTTCCTTGCAAGACTCTGGATCTGCAGTGCTCTGGTGCAGGGTCTGGGGACCCCTTTGGGGGATGTTTTGTGGGCCATGACTCCCCCTCTACTATCTTTCATCTAGATGCAGCTTTTCCTGGGATGAAGGGCCCCCCAGATGAGCTGGTCTGCAGAGCAGAGGATCGGCATCAGCTGCCCTGGACCAGAGACTTTGTCACTACACCCAAAACCTCTTCTCCTCCCCCCACCCTTTTGTGTGAGGGTCTGTGGCAGAAAGCCAGTTGTATCCTGGGCTGCATCCAAAGCAGCGTGGCCAGCAATGCAGAAGAGGGGATTCTGCCCCTCTACCCCACTCTGGTGAGACCCCACCTTGCCCAATGCATCCAGCTCTGGGGTCTCCAGAACAGCAAGGACATGGACCTGTTGGAGCGAGTCCAGAGGAGGACACCAAGATGATCAGAGGGATGGAGCACCTCTGCTGTGAGGAAAGGCTGGGAGAATTTGGATTATTTAGCCTGGAAAAGAGAAGGCTTTGGGGTGACCTAATTGCAGCCTTCCAGTAAGGGAAGGCTATGAGGAAGGCTATGAAGGCTATGAGGAAGGCTATGAAGGGAGCCTATGAGGAAGATGGAGAGAAACTTTTTACAAGGCTGTGTGGTGACAAGGCATGGGGAAATGGCTTCAAAATGAAAGAGAAGAGGTGTAGACTAGATGATACTGTGGGAATGGTAAAGAGCTAGAACAGGTTGCCCAGGGAAGTTGTGGATATCCTGTCCCTGAAGGTGCTGAACACCAGATTGGATGGGCTTTGAGCAACCTGGTCTAGTGAAACCCTTTCTATCCAAACCATTCTACAGTTCTATGATTTTGTGATTTTACAGTCTGAAACAAGTGCTGAAAGTGAAGAGCACAGGTTTTCTTCTGTCTGTCTTGGGGTCTGTCTGTCTATATAACTATTTGTAGCACTTACCAAATTTTGAAGTTTCCAAAGTAATTATGTTTAAAGAAACAAGCTTTCTTTATCTTAGAACAGATTTTGGACAAAGGTGGAAGCTATGGCAGATAAAGAAGGACTTGGGCTGATGCTGAAATTTGAAAACACTAGTCCAATGTATCTTTTCTGGAAAAAAGAACTAAGGTGACAAATAGAGTTTGCTGGGGCAGAGCTATCCAGGTTTTAAAGTCTAAGGACATTTACAAAGATCGGGGTTTTTTATAGCAGTTCCCAACTCAGTTGTATACATGTTCAGTCCTATTTATGCAAAATATTTTTTCACAAATAATGAGTCTTCTAAACCCTCATAGTCTTGCAGAGACTATACAGCATAGGATAATTCCATAGTGCCTCGGATTTAGAATTACACTCTATTTTTAAATATAAATGACGCTTATATAACAATAGTAACATCAAAAATATGTTCTGGAAAAAATATTCATGTACCTATAAGTATATTTAGGACCTCTGAAAAGTTTCATAATATTATAAATGCTCTTTTCATATATTGCTTATGGTCATTTCTACTTTAAGTGGAAGTAATGGCCTCAGCCTCAGCAAATTACAGAATTTAGTATACCTATGACACTTGCAAATGCCCTGGGAAATAGAAATTATTGTTTTAGCTGCATGTTTAGCATGCTATTTTAGTTAAACTTTGTAAATTTCATCTTCTTAAACTGCTTTGTGAAGCATTGAAAATAGATTTAATTTAAAACCACCTCACATATGAAACATATATTTGTCTTTTGGAAACACACAAGAAAAAAACCTAAAAAGAAAGAATGAGAAAATGCATTTTGAAACTGCTGATTATAAGGGCCTGATTATTACTACCAAAAGTGCTATGCAAAAAGCTCTGTCACCAGAATTAACCAGCCTGGGAATTCAAGAACTGCAGAAAGTGCATCATAAACGAACATAGTCTGTTCTTCACTATTAGCAGTAATGCTGACTCCAAGCATTTTAAGGGTTAGCCTAATATCAGGTGCCTTACAGATTTTGGTATAATTGTCTTTCTAGACAATCAAAGGACACTAGCTACAAGCTTTCTCTAGTTTAGTAGGAATATGTCAAGTACCATAAGCAGCACAGAGAAGAATCCCTTTTGTCAACTGTGAAAATTGGTGTAATTCACATGTTCACACTTTATTGAAAAGACAATGGATTACATTTTTTTTTAAGAGATGTGGTTGCGTATCAGAGCAGATTGTTATCTTGTTTATATACCTGTGGCAGCTGAACTGAGAATCAGATGGGCTCTTCTGCCAGAGGGACAAGGCTCATGGTTGTTTGCTGAGATTATGTATTCAGTCAGGGTCCCGTGGGCCTGGAGCAGAGGGAGCAGGAGGGTAACAGCAGCCTGCAGGGAGTCTGACCTGAGCAGGTTCAATCATTCTAGAGACTCTCTCTGCAACAGAGATAGGAATAGAGGAATCATGCTAGATTTATTTGTAAATATTTATTTGCAAGTTTAATGGAAAATACTTCAATTTTTGGTATTTTTAGATCGTGCTCTGACACATAATTTTTTTACTCTCATAAAATCTGGCTTTAGAGATTGCAAGGCTTCAGTGTTTCATTCAATTTTTTTGTGTCAGCACCCTGCTATCCATCACTGTCATCTGAGAAGGTTAGAGTAGAAAAACACACATAAATACACATACCTACCACTTACTTGCCAATCCCACATATAGTTCTTTAAAACTGTAATTCGTTCAACTCAATAACAGAGTAAAAGACAATACTTTACATGTAATGGCTAAATTGTACAAGCAAAATGCAGTGAATGGCAAACAAAGAAGCAGGCATGGTGCTTTCTCTTCTCTAGGAAAGGTGAGAGGAGACTTTGCTAAGGTGATGATGGAACTGCTAGCTTTTAAGTAAGAACTTTTATCAGCCCAATATCCTTAACTGAGAGAAGCAATATGGAAGGGATTCTTCCTTATCCCATTCAAGTAGGATACTTAAACATCTCCCCGCTTACTTGTTATCCTCTCTGTTTTCACTACATACAGGATGTTTTATACATTTTGACTATGAACCATATATTTTGGTTCTTGCCCCCCAAAATGTCTAGGATAATTCTTATAAACAAGATTTCTTACCATTTACTTTATTTTTTCTCCCCCTTATTCAGTTTTTTGCTCACTCTTTCCCCCATTTTCTTCAGGTGAATGTAGTACTTCCTAGAAATGCTATTTAAGAAATAAATTATATGCATTTCCAAATGATTTTCCTCCCACACACATACAAAAACAGTAGAAACAAAAATTTCAATACTTAAAAAAACGTGGTTCATTAATTGTCAGGTAGCTGTGAATATTCCTGTCTTGAATGCAACAAAGCTTGAGATTATAAAGAAAAGTATCGAGAACATTTTTCTGAATCAGGGTCATGTTAGCTGGTTTTATACAGATTGTTAATCACTTTCCAAACAGAAAAGAAGCTGTTATGTTTACTTTAAACTTGTGGAAGTCTTTCTCTCTGTCTACCCTACTGGTACAGAATCTCAGAACTTGCAACAGCAAAACTAGGAATTATCCTTTACAAAAATTGCAGAAATTCTTCCTTTGCTGTATTAGATCATCTGTCTTTCACTGCTATCTCTGGAGAGCTTTTTTAGCTTTGCATGATAACTTAGCACTTCCTAAAAAAAAACCAAAAAAGCTGTTGCTGTTTGATCATTTTTAATACAAAGACCTAATTCAGTATTTCAACTGTAAATGCACAAGACTTGCAGTTTTATGTAAGTAAAATCAAGCTAATGTAACGTAAATTTGACAAATTTTCCTTTCCAACACCCCTAGATCTGTTCATGTGCATATTCATGGTTTTTGAAACTTTTGGACTTGAATTTTACAGCACACATTTCAACAGTACAATGTTTAAAAAAGGAGTTTTCTTAAAATCCGATTTCACAAAGTAAATAATAAAGGTGATTTCACCTTGCCTGACATAATAACCATGACCACATGTTTATTGTTCTCTCTAGGAGTATTAATATGTTCAGTTTACAATCTATTTTTCTACACACATATTTTTGGTTAGAGAGAGACACTTATGAAATCCCTGTACTGCATAAAGTATGCCCTGTATGCATAAAGATTTTTTCTTTCTTTGATATAATCAAGTCTGCGGTTCTTTGCAAATGTTATTTTATGTGTGAAACAATGATTTGCTGGGAAATTAGGGAAATTACATTGCCTTTGATTTTTTTTTTCTTTCTTTGAAATCCATAAGCATTTTTATCTTTTGATTCATTAATTTAGCTTATTTTTCAAGTTATTTAACATGCAGTCTCTTTCTCTTCCCCTGTCCCTTTATTTAAATCAACCAATTATTTTTGCATGGAAAATGCTTTGTCCAAAAATGAAAAGGTCTTTCAATTTCTATGCCAAGAGGCATAACATAGCAGTCAAAATTCAGAAAAGGAGCCCTCCAAAAATGTAAATAATTTGTAAAAGCTATTTTCAATATAATTTTAATTTTTAATTCTCTCAGGACTATGAATCTGTTAAGCTATATTAACTTATTTAAATAATATACAGCCTAAATTGTACTACTAATTTTAATGGAAATCAGTGCAACAGACACGATCCTAAAACACTTTATTTCCATTGTAGAATTCACTGCTTAAACCAAAAATTATTCCTACAGGACACTTTGGAAAAAAATATGCAGGATAAAATAGGGAATAATTACTGGAACCATGTTCATCTCACTGTAAATTTGTATTCCTTTTTCTCAAGGCACATGATCATGAAAATTATATTTACTCCTATCCTCTATGAGATTTAATAAAAAAGTACAGTCAATTTGCCTTTTGTTTGCTCTGTGCTTCAATCCAGCTGAAGGGTGTGTCCATCAGCTCTGTGTTAATTCTTTCTACTCCAGAAAGTAATGTCTGAGTTGGCACCTTATGTCACCATCAAATTCTGAATGACAAATTGGAATCACCTTATTGTTGGGAAAACCTTGATACTTTAATTCTCTCTTTCCTTTTCATTTTCCTTTTTGCCTTTTTCCTTCTCATTATTCATCTTCAGTCATTCAATATTAATCTTCACTCTTCATTTGTTCTGCCTTCTGTAAACAACGTGTACTTCACAATCAGATTGCTCCTGCAAATCAAGCTATCATGTCTTGGGTGAGGTGACTAGCTCAAATTTGGGCAAGAAGACTGACAATTGGTGGGATTTTTGTTTCTTTTAGCTTGCAAATGTTTTTTTTCCTTTGTGAGGTGAGACATGTTTGATAATGGTTAGGAAGCTCTTGATGTTCCTATATCATGTCACACTATGACATAAGAGACAGGGTGACTAGGAACATGTATCACATTTCATGGGCTACACGTTTTCTGCTCATGATGTGCTTTGAGCTGGCTGTAGCTCAGCATGTCTCCAACAGGCTAAAGAACTACCCAGGGATAAAAACATTGTGGGCTGGGTTGTTATATCCTTGGCCTTATGCTTCCCTTAACTCTTTCATCTGCTTAGATTGATTGAAGCCCTCTGTGTATACCTGAACTCTTCCTAGTGATAAAGATTCTGACCTGGTCTGAATGAGTACTTAAAAAGTTTGAATTTTAATCATGTCTGTATTCCATAACAAATGCAGCTTTCATTCTCAGCTAACAGGAATATATATGCTGAATCTGCTCAATTATTGTGGCTAAACTCTTGGCTACTGACATACTAATGCTCCACAGACTCCCTGCTAGATGAGTCCCAGGTTAGTAAAGGAAAAAAGTTCCATATTCCCCCACTCTGGTACACCAGGCACTTTGTGTTCCAGCTGGTATGTGACAGCCAGCACTGAAGAAGTGGGAACTGTTCCCTGAAAAAAGGCTTAAAGGACTTTATGTAGCACAGTTCTTTGAGCTGTTTCCTTTCTCTCTGCTCTGCATGTACAGAACATGACAAAACATTTTGCCTGCCTGGTAGGGCTGAGCACCTGAATACAACACTATGGGAAAGCACCTTATCCTCATCATTTTAAACTCTTAAGACTCTAGGCCATAGACTCATTTACATATCAAGGCAGCTGGCATTTCACAGAGAGAGCCATTGCTCACCTAAAAATCTGGGATAAAGATAACAGTTTAAAAGTATGAGGCTGTTTGATCTCATGTAAAGGACAAACATGAAGAGGTTACTTGATAAACTCTACCTGATATTGCAGAATGACTGACCCCCCGTTCTCCTGCAGTTTTATGTTATGAATGTCTTTTAATGTAGTTAACATAGACAAATATTTTCTTTCTTCTTTTGCCACAACATCATTGTTATTTCCAAAAGCATGCAATGACAAAGAAATTTTTGTTATCAACAGATATGGCTTCAACAGTAAGATTTATTTTATTCATTTATTAATAATCTGTTAGCATACTAGGTAGAAGATACTATTTTCAAATAACTCATTACCTGAATATATTTTCTGTTGTTCAGCATTACATAATAAATTACAAAATACCAAATGGTAATTTTGTGTTTTATCATTCAAAATAATGCTATACATTGCAATTCTATCCCTGATAGTATGATAATTCTTATTTCTTTCTTTTTTACTGAATACATGTCCAATTTTATTGGCAAGATTCTTAGTAATTTAGATACAACTACTTTGAAGTGATATTGTGACTTGACTATACTTTTTCATGTGTCTAATGCCTTCCAGCTGGACTGTTGTCTCCTCATGTGTAACATCATGTAGCAAGGATGATAATATTGGATTGCCTATGACCATCTGCAACATTCCTTTCTCTTGGAAAATAACTCATGCAGTAGGAAACTACTCAAAGGTATCTCAACAGACTTTATTTATTCTTTTAGGAATGGACAATTTTATATTATTAGTTCATATTTTTGTTTGTATTATTAATTCATTTTTAGTTTATATTATTAATATCAGTGATAGCAGCCCACTAGGATCAGCAGTCATGCAACCAGGTGGCATGGAACCTTGAAGTATCTATGTAGATCCTATAAACATATAAAAAGCATAATTTTTATACTTAGGAGAGACTTTTTGTCATACCTTATAGTGTTAAAGTAGTGCTGTGACTTCAGTGTTTTCTAAACATTGTCTCCTATTTCAGCTCTAATAAATGAAGGCCAGAAATGCAGGCACTGGTTTTGCATGTTTGTTCCAGGATCAGTTTCATCACAACTTGTGAAGAGGGAAATCACCTCAATAGACTTACTTGTTACACATCCTTTTCCCTGATCCAACAACTATGCTAGATGACTTTTAATTACAAAGGTTACCTAAACTGTGTGACCACTGCTAATGTTTTGCCATGGATCCTCACTCACTTTTCCTTGGAAATATAATTTTTATTTTGCTGTATTTTCAAAAACATTTCATTTTATTCATAGGACTTTGGGAAAGAGGTCTGTATAAAGCATATGAATTCTGTTTAATTCTGTCCACCTCTTTCTTTATTTAGAACGTGTTGATTCACTGTTCATTTGGAAGGTTAATTGCATACCCGCAGTGCATTTTTGATCCACTGGGCAGTCAGAAAGCTTTCCTGATCTTTGTGATGCAGGATGTCTTTTGGTTGTCCTTTGCCATTATTTAGCCTTCCAATATGATTTACTTTATCTGAAAACATTATCAGATAGAAGTCTGATGTCTATATAATTGATACAACCACTGAACATTATCAGGTACAATGTCAATATTAGTAAGGCCTTATATACAGGGAGGATATTGTGTGAACTGTAAACTAACAGATTTTCAAACTTTTTGAATATATTATTATTTACATTACTTCTTAATCAAAATAAAATGTAGATATAATACTGTGTGTATTACAATAGTTTTAGTGTAATGTATCTTTTAAGTTACCAATTTTTAACCTTCTTTTATATTAAAATAAGTTGTGTTTTACAAGAGTTGTAAAAATACCATTCAAATTGCACTCTTTTTTCAATTTTTTAGTAATCTAATCCTCTCTAAGAATTTTCCTATATCTCCCTCAGGATTTAGGTGAAACTAGTCAACTTCTTCCTAGTCATCCTTCTTTACCTTTTCTGAGTACTGACACAGTTTTCTGTCTTTTGCTAATACCAGTGAGTCACAGTTTTCTCAGGGATTTTATCATTAACAGTTTTTGAGACAACTAATTTTAAAAAATCATTAGTGAATCTTTTTAACTTTTTCACTGACCTAATGAATGATTTGCAGATTGTGGGAAGATTTTTGTTGTTGTTTTGTGGAAAATCATACACCAATTCTTGTATTAGACTATGTGATGGAGAAGTGCAGAAAACCTTCCTGATGTGTGTCATGTTGTGGGACTGTGGGTGGGTAGAATCTCAGATCTGTAACTTGAGAAAGGCAGGCATGTAACATAATGGCAATTATGTTACTATTTAAAATGAGTAAAAAGGACCAAAAATTATTCCTACGGTTGTTCTAAGCAGGCATCACTTCCATCCCTTCTGAGTTTTTCATAGCTGACATCACAGCAGTGCATACACTGGTTTTTCTGTTAATGTTCTTCCTGTTTTAAGAGGGCATGGAAAAGGATAGAAATAACATGTTACTACCAGTAGTAAAATATTGTAAACCTATTATAGTTAAAGAAGCAATGGGATTCTTATGATTGTCAACATTCTTTTTGTTTACTTACATGACTGATATTTATTTCCCTTTAGACCATTTGCTTTGAACTTTAGTTGTTGCTTTTATCTCACAATGAACCTAAATGAATGTTTAGATGAACTGTACTCCTGAATTCTGTAATCCTGTTTTTCTTCTTCAAGTGCTAACCATTTACATTCAAATGTTTTTCTATCTGCATTTTTCCTTCTTGCTTTTTTTTCTTGTAATTTTTCTTGGCTTTGAGAAGTGCTATTGAAAGGCATTTAAAGAACAATGCAAACATCAGGCACAATCAACGTGTGTTCACAAAGGGGAAATCCTGTTTAAGTAATTTGCTGTCCTTCTATAATATCTGCCTAGTGTTTAAAGGGAAGTGGATATAATTTTTCTGAATTTTAGTAAGGTTTTGATATTGTTCCTTACTGGATCCTTCGGGACAAATTAACCAATCATGAGATGGGCAGGTACACAGTGTACTGGGTGGGGAACTGGCCAAATGGCAGAGCTCAGAGGGTTATGGAGAATGGAGTTACAGCTGACTTTTGACTTGTCACCAGTGATGTTCCTAAGGGATCAGCCCTGGGATCAGTTCTGTTTGATAATGATCTGGATGCAGGAGTTGAATGCACTGTTAATAAATCTGCTGGCAATGCCAAACTGGGAGCACTGTTGAGTCTCTCAAGGGATAAGATGGCTTGCTGAGAGATCTAGATAGACTGGGGCATTGGGCCATGATTAATGGGATGAAATTTAACGAGTCCAAATGCTGGATCCTGGAGCTGGGATGTAATTATGCAGGCACAAGTATACACAGGGAGAGGAGTGGCTGCAGATCAGCTCTGCAGAAAGGAATCTGGGGGTGCTGGATAGCACCAGGCACAGTATGAGCCAGTGGTGTGCCCTGGCAGCCAAGAGGGCAAACTCCATCCTGAGGTGCATCAAACACCATGCATACGACCAGCTGGTCAGAAGAGGTGACTAACCCCTTCATACAGGTATTTTACATATGAAGTTTACAAAACTGGCAGTAACAAAAACCTACTTTTGCATATTGAAAGAAATTATAAGAGTCAAAGAAAAATACTGAATCAGTGTCAATAAGAATAATTTAAAAACTCATAAAATATAAAAGTGCTAAGCTAAAAAAAAGTATCATAAATGAGAGAATGAGGGAACAAGAATCAATGCACCTGAAGTAATATGTTAAAAAATTCCCCAGAATTCGCTTTCAATAAAATACTGAGCAGCTGAGCTTTTTCATCTATTCCTCTTTTATGAAGTATTAAAAGCGTCTTCATGGGCAAACCTGGCAACAAACCTGTCCTTTCAATCTCCATTCCCTCAGCCATCTCAGTTGTTTGATCTTTAGCATCAAACATTAAAATGAAAGCAAAGGTGCACTACTCATACTACATTTCTGTCTTCACTGTCTTTGACAAGATCTTGGGCATAATCTATCGTCTAAAAAATTGGTTGCATAATGTCACAAACATTGTTACCTGCCTTCTTTTTCTACCTTAGTTTTCTTCTTCTGTATCTCTACCTTTTTTTTTTTTTT
>VXBR01003863.1:78640-147587 GCA_013400215.1 Cisticola juncidis
TTTTTTTGTCTTTTGATAAACTTTAGTTTTCTTCTTCTTCTCTATCTCTGCCTTTTTTGCTTTTGTCTTTGATAAAGAGAGTCAGTTTTGCGAATGAAGACTATCACAGTGCTGCTGTGAGCCACAAGGAAAGAACAGCTAAAAGCAATCTCTTAAATCACCCAACCCTCTACAAGTTTGCAGGGTCTTAAAGGAGAAGCCAAGACTGCCTGTTGTGCATGTTTTCTTCCCTAGCCTTTTGTGTAATTTGGCTTGTTCAGTCTTGAGTGAAAGGAAGATCTGACTTCAACAAGGACAACAGTAAAATCATTCGACCTTCTCAGTTAACCATTGGATATAACTGATTCTGCCTCAGGGCAGGAACCAGATGACCCTCCTAGACCTTTCCTACTGTAACATTTTAAAATTTTCACAAAAAAGAAGTTATTACTATCTTTATTACCATCTGAAAGACTTTCAAACAAGATTTCTTTTGAAACACTCTAAGCAGGTCAGGTAAAATGAGAAAACTGGTCATGTAAAACAAAAGCCTTTCTTGAATACTGAGTGTTTAAAATACTTTAATGAATTCATATTCTACATCTCTAAGAAAATTACAAAGGTTTTAATGGTGACTTTAGAAAAAAACAGCAGACTTATATATGTGTATTTATATATATATATGTATGTATGTATGTACATATGTATGTATGTATATATGATTGGATGACTACTACCTGACACATAAAACCAGTCGGAATTCCTTTGTGTTTTATGATGGCCTTGAAGGGACTTGCAAACATGGTTTGGGGGCTAAGGTGAGAAAAATCTCCTATTCCATCCTAAAAAACTGGTAGAAAAACCAAGAAGAGCAGCTACTGATATTACAGAAATTGATCAATTTAGGGCTTTAGAGTTATTTCAGTCATTTTTTTTTAAGTTTTGCAGAATTTGAGATTATAAAATAACTGTGCAACTCTGAACAACTAAAAATATAATTAATGGCCCCTGAGTGGCCTCTTTGGAAAACTCGCTGCTTGTGTAGCCAGATTATATACAAACAATTCTGGGTAAAATATGTGCTTATATTTCAAAAATAATATGTGCTTGTCATGTGTATGGCATGAAATGATAAAAGTAAAATTTCAGATCTGAATAGTTTGATGGAACTTGTGGAAGCTTTCTACTGAAAATATAGAAAATCACAAAAAGTGAATGAACTGCAATGAGGGTTTTACGTGACACATTGCAACACAAAACACAGTGGAACTGGAGAGACCAGAGATGGCAATGGTCATAAAAATCAAGAGCAAGCTTCTTAATCCAGGAAAAGCACCAATGTTAACTATGTTTCCCTTATATACAAATAGTATTGCATAAAGAATCTCAGTAGTAAATGGAGGCTTGTAGAAGTGTGAAAGGGAAAAAGGAGATGAGCATCCATTTGTTATTTGAGGATTTTTTTTTTACTTTGCTATGTAAACTCGAGTGTAAACAGAAAAGAAAGACATAATAAAGTTCAAAGACACTATTTCAAGCATGGCAACACTAAGATCTCTGGTAACTGAGGCAATGGACTGCCCTAAAAACTGTTAGAGTAGGTATTTAACTTCTTATATTTATATTGCTTAGTCACTAGTTTTATGCTTTTCTAAATTTTTGCAGTGTTAGCCTTCCATTTGATACAAGTTTTGCCCTATAAACAGGTTATTGTTTTTTAACTGAGGAAGGACCACATATTTTGGGATTTTTTTTCCCATGTATCCTAGGTGGTTATGCAAACTGATTAGATTCTACAATTCAAAAAAATAGAAATAACCTCCAGGCTAGATAGTAAATCCAACCCTGTAGTTTATTGTTAATTTTAAACATCCTATCTATTTCTAAACAAATCAATGTGCACAGAATAAAGAGACCTAATCTGCAGGCAAGTACCAAATCAACAGAGAGTTACCACCCCAATGAAGTACAGTTGCATTCACATAAAATTTGCTGATTAGGATTCCAAACAATTAAGTCTGAATTGTGTACAATGAAAACAGATTAATTCATTCTTTTCTTGAAATTTTGAGTATTTTATTTTGAGGAGTTAATTTTACATATGGAGTTTTATCTTATGTCCAATTCATGTCCTGTGCATAATATCTGTTTTCTAAATACTGCATCATTCTTCCTCAAATAATTCAAATTCATTTGAATTTCCATTCTCAGGTTACAAAGACAAAAACAGTTCTTCAATATTGTGCATAAACTCATCAAATATTTTTTTATTTTACAAACAAATATTCATGACAGAGATCAAACTGATTTTTCTGCCAAATACATGCTGAAATTTTGGAAACATCAGTATACACCCATATGGAATGCTTCAGAAAAATTTGATTTCCTTTCTGCTGTCATCTTTACTGTTATTGGTGTGGGGCTTTTTAGCCATGCCTGAATTTTCATTGAAAAGTTCCATTTTCTGTGTATAGTTATCAGGAAGTTGTTTTGATTTTTTTCCCTCTCAAAAGGGAAGAAACACAATTCAAAAAAAATGAATAGTTATACAAGTGTATATATATATGTAAATATATATATATATATATAAAACTCTGTGTTCCTCACTGAATGAAGCATTAACAATACCTTCAAGAAGGAAAAGGGTACTTTGTTTGGGTAAGAAGAATTATTACTTAGCAAAGTTGAATCCATTAATCACATTGAATTGTTTCATTTGTTATACCATACCTGGACTACTGCACTCAGTTTTGGACTTCCATTAGTGAAAGGATGAGGATTTGAATAAACTAGAGTGAGTTCACAGAATGCCACTAGGATAGGGGTGGCTCTCCTGTGAGAAGTGGAGGGTGCTCAACTGAAGCCAATCTGCAAGACAGACAAATCTATAAATAGTCCTTGGGATGTTAAAAATTCAAGCTTTTAAATTATCAGGAAATAAATTAATTAGGTTGGTTAGTTTGGGGAAATAAAGATTTGAATTCAGAGAATGGTTTGGGTTAGAAGGGACCTTAGAAATCACCTGGTTCCAGCCCCCCTGCTGTGGGGAGGGACACCTTTCACCAGACCAGGCTGTGCAGAGCCCCATCCAACCTGGCCTTGGACACTGCCAGGGAAGGGACACCCACAATTTCACTGGGAAACCTTTTCCAATGTCTTCCAATTCTTCAATGGAATGAAGAACTCCACTGGACTGGAGGAACTCTACTTTTAAGCAAAATGTGTCACCACGATTAGAGCATATATTCAAACAGGAAAACTAAATACTTGTATAAAAGGGCTTTTCAATATGAATAATCTTGTGAAAAGGGATTTAATAAGATTAAAAAGATTAATAAGAAGTGTAAAAGGGATTCATTAAGAAGAACAGAGACAAAAAGAATAGGGAAAAATGATTCATTAGGAGAATGAAAATATTGCAGAGTTTGAAAACACTAAAAGTAAATATTTTAAAGGCCTGACCCTAGTAGCAGAAACTAAAACATANAAAGACAAAAACAGTTCTTCAATATTGTGCATAAACTCATCAATTTTTTTTTTATTTTACAAACAAATATTCATGACAGAGATCAAACTGATTTTTCTGCCAAATACATGCTGAAATTTTGGAAACATCAGTATACACCCATATGGAATGCTTCAGAAAAATTTGATTTCCTTTCTGCTGTCATCTTCACTGTTATTGGTGTGGGGCTTTTTAGCCATGCCTGAATTTTCATTGAAAAGTTCCATTTTCTGTGTATAGTTATCAGGAAGTTGTTTTGATTTTTTTCCCTCTCAAAAGGGAAGAAACACAATTCAAAAAAAATGAATAGTTATACAAGTGTATATATATATGTAAATATATATATATATATATAAAACTCTGTGTTCCTCACTGAATGAAGCATTAACAATACCTTCAAGAAGGAAAAGGGTACTTTGTTTGGGTAAGAAGAATTATTACTTAGCAAAGTTGAATCCATTAATCACATTGAATTGTTTCATTTGTTATACCATACCTGGACTACTGCACTCAGTTTTGGACTTCCATTAGTGAAAGGATGAGGATTTGAATAAACTAGAGTGAGTTCACAGAATGCCACTAGGATAGGGGTGGCTCTCCTGTGAGAAGTGGAGGGTGCTCAACTGAAGCCAATCTGCAAGACAGACAAATCTATAAATAGTCCTTGGGATGTTAAAAATTCAAGCTTTTAAATTACCAGGAAATAAATTAATTAGGTTGGTTAGTTTGGGGAAATAAAGATTTGAATTCAGAGAATGGTTTGGGTTAGAAGGGACCTTAGAAATCACCTGGTTCCAGCCCCCCTGCTGTGGGGAGGGACACCTTTCACCAGACCAGGCTGTGCAGAGCCCCATCCAACCTGGCCTTGGACACTGCCAGGGAAGGGACACCCACAATTTCACTGGGAAACCTTTTCCAATGTCTTCCAATTCTTCAATGGAATGAAGAACTCCACTGGACTGGAGGAACTCTACTTTTAAGCAAAATGTGTCACCACGATTAGAGCATATATTCAAACAGGAAAACTAAATACTTGTATAAAAGGGCTTTTCAATATGAATAATCTTGTGAAAAGGGATTTAATAAGATTAAAAAGATTAATAAGAAGTGTAAAAGGGATTCATTAAGAAGAACAGAGACAAAAAGAATAGGGAAAAATGATTCATTAGGAGAATGAAAATATTGCAGAGTTTGAAAACACTAAAAGTAAATATTTTAAAGGCCTGACTCTAGTAGCAGAAACTAAAACATAAACTGTTTCTTTATGTACTGATCTTTATCCATTATTCTTAGGCAAAAAGGAGAAACTAGATAAGGAGGCTTCTTTATACTTGGAAATAGAAACCAGCAAAGAACATCTAGAAATGGTCACAAATTTTATTAATCCTACTCATCGATGGATTTTGTTTTGGGTTTGTGTTGTTTGAGTTTTTTGCCTTTTGTTGTTAGGGTTTGTTGTTGTTGTTGTTTTGTTTTGTTTTGTTTTAACGTGAGCGACATTGTTTTGACAAGATACATTATTTTCTTCAAATTTGAAGACCATGACAATTTCTGGTATGGAAGTTTTAAGGAAAATTGTTATTTCTATGTGTGAAAAGTTTAGGCTTTGATTATGTGTTCAGGTCAACTGAATTAACTAGGATTTGGTTTTGCAAATCTAGTAGGAACCATTTAAAAGTAAACTGTAAATCTGCTGGTAGTAACTTTGGAGAAAAAATGTAGTATAAAGATTAAAAACACTGGGGAAAGCTCATGATGCAAGCAGATAATTTGATTATAATGAAATGCAAAACATTAGAGCAGATTCTGAATAAATCTAATTCGGGTCATAGAGGTAAACTGAATTTACAGTACAACATGATTTTATCTCAAACAGATTGTGTGAGACTAAATATCTTTTTAGATAACTGACTTCCTAAAGAGGCCAATCAAGTAAAGCTACTCTACTCAGATTTAAGATAAATGTTTGATAAGATTTATGGAAGGAAAATTAACATTAAACATTGTGATTGCAGTGATTAACACAGGGTGTGAAAGAAGCTTGTAGAAGGAACAATATCCCTGTCTATATTCAATTTGCAAGACAGGCTGAAGGAAAATCAACACAGACACCTCTCAAGCATCAGTGCTTGAACTGAACAGATAAACTGTGTTTGTTTATCAGACTTACCCTGGAACAATGACATTGAAATGAAAACTAGGTATACAATTGAGAAACAAACTACAAGGTTTTGAGTTGGCATCAAGAGGATTCTAAGGAAAGGAATCACACAAATGCAATGCAATTCAACACCACAAAGTTCAAACATGTATTTTCAAGAATGAATAATAAAAACTTGCTACAAAAGGAACGTTGTCAATCTGATGTGAGGAAATGGGTCAAATATCTGGTGATATTTGTTGGAGTTGAGATAAAACTGCCAGAATGACATAGCCTTGAAACAAGGCTACTGCTGTTGTAAAATGCATGGAATGACACATTCTTCTAAGTGAAAGTGGAATGTAAATAACACTACAACACGTATCAGCAAGGCCTCATCTGGAACATTGTGTACATCTCTAATCATCTCTCTCAGGAGTGATTAATTTAAATTGGATAAGATTTAGAGAAGAGATATGAATAAAGTAATGGAATATTTACCTTACATAGAAAAGATTAAGAAAGCTTTGTTTGCCTAGCCTAACTGGGGAAGGTTAAGAGGGGATATAATGACTTTTTATAACTACATTGAGAAGGGATATATCAAAGGAAGAAAAATCCTTTCATTTAAAAAATACTATTAGTACATGATAAATGGCTGTGAATAACTTTAGACTGTGTATTATACAAGGTTTCAGATCATTTGGCAAGTGAACTTCTGAAATGATCACCTGAATCTCTGGATAAGGCACAGAATCTAAATTGCTTAAAGTGCAGTTTGTTAAGCCTGTAGAGGCATTGGATAAAAATTCCCAGACACAATAATACTTTGTAAAATTGTAGTTTACTGCCTCTGTGCAGTTTGAAAATACAATGGAATGTTGTTGGGATTTTTTGTTGTCATTTCTGAGGGGTTTTTTTTGCAAGCCATACTTTTTTATTTTATTTATTTGGAAGAGTTCACTGCCTGAACCGGCTGCCTGTTTACACAGTGGATTAAAATTATTCTCCAGCCTGGAGTCACTATGCTTTTTTTCCAAGATTCAATGACTGGTAAGGTATCTTTTGTTCATTCTTGATGAGAAAGATTTTATTTAAGCAAATAGTTTAAGTAAATCTGTTATGAATTATATTCATAAACACTTGAGCTAGTTTAGCCTTGATATTTTGACTTTCTGTAGTTCATTGGAGATGTAGAAATTTGTGGTCTTCTACCATATACAGTTTGTATTTATTTAAGGAACTGAGGCTTTGGGGTGGTGGTGGTGTTGCTTTATGGTGTGATTGCTTTGTGGGCCCTTGCACACTCAGCATTTGAAGTATATTAGTTTTACCTGATTTTAAGTATTATATGCCTGAGCAACTAAATCTTGAAATTTTGATTGTCTTTTAGTTAGCAGAAAGAAAGAGGAACCTCCAGACAATTTTTTATATGATTTAATTTATCATAGCCACCTTCTAGACAATTTGAGCAGAGTTTCTTCTTTTATTATGTTGTGCTTGAAATACCAGAAGAATAAGGCTGAAGAACCAGAAGGTTCTTTCTACAGCTCTTGTGCTGCATTCCTAAGCAACAGAACAGTAACATGACCTTTGTTTCAGAGGAGAGAAAGAACTTGAATATTAGCTCATGTACCATGGTATGAGACTATGGAGGTGGAAAATACTCGGCAAGTCTCCGGTGTTCTAATAAAAGCAAAAAAGTAGAGCATTGGAATGTCGGTACCACTCTGCTGTATATTGCTCATGTTTTTTTATTTTGTACTATCACTAGGCTTAATCTCATAGTAATTTATTTCTTTTTTTTCACAGTCCTTTTAATTGGTGATGTAGTATAATCCTGAAAAAAGTAGATGATATAGAAGGGCTGCCTGGCATCATAGAAAGTGAGATTTACCCTACTGGGCTGACTTGACTTCATTCTTATCTTCTCTATCTAATAACTACTTTGTCCATTCAGACAAGGGACAAAATATATGAAGATTTGAAATTTCTATGAATATTAGGAAAACCAGATATGATAGGAAATGAGATAAAACTCCAAATCAGTGTCTTTAGTTAGAAAGTCAATTGTAACTCAACTTCTCATCTATTCCAAAAACCAGCCTCCATGTTGTAACTATAAATTGCTCATTGCGTTTCTGTGTACTGGTTTTGGATGGGATAAAGTTTTGAGTAAATTTCTTCAGGTTAGCCTGTACAGTGCTGTGCTTTCCACACGTGGCCAAACAAGGGCTGATAACACACAGCAATATTTTGGCTCCTGGTGAGCATCACTTGCACAGTATCAAGGTCTTCTCCTCCCACCCAGTCACTGGCTCCCAAAGGCAGTAAGTGGAGGTGGCTGAGAGGCTGGAAGTGATCAAAGTCAAGGCAGCTCACCCAAACTGACAAAAGGGATGTGCAATATCATGTGATGTTGCACTCAACAATAAAATCTCAGGGAAAGAAGACTGAAGGGGGGACGTTCACAGTTATGTAATTTATTTTATCAAGCAACTGCTATGCATTTTTTTTCTTTCCAGTGGTTGGATTTCTGCCTGCTGATGGATAGAACTGAATTAATTTCTCTTTCTGCTTTTCCTGCAAGCACAGCTTTTATTATGAAATTGTTATTGGCTTGATCCACGAATTTCAACTTTCTCCTATTTTTCTTTCCATCACCACTAAGAGGGAAGTGAGCTAAACAGAGATTGGGAGTTTGACTCACCAGGGTCAATCCATCAGATCCTAAAAGTCAATGTACTCCTCTGAATCAGCTATAGGTTCATATTGACCAGCTGACAGAATACATGAAATGGAGACCTGGAGGGAAGCGCAAACTGCCAGCAGGAGAGAGAGAGAGGTGAGAGTACTGGAGGAGAGAATATCAATTCACTGTCAATAAACAGAACTGACTCAGATACACAAATTTTATTACTTATTTATCTACCCAGTGGACACTGTGTTCTAGCCTACAACTTCAGTCAAACAGCACAACTTTAAGAGAACAGGGACAACGGATTCTAATTTTATATATGTCGGTTGTGACTAGTCGGTTGTGACTAGAATTAGGCTTTTTATTTTAAACTCAGCTTCAGATTCACTATAAGCTCCCAATTTACTGTGGAGCATGATTACATCAGAATATTTGACACATTTTTACAGAATGAAAATAAAATTTTTGCCTTCTTCTAGAAACATGTCTATATTTATTCATGACATTCCCCAACTTAAATTTTTCACCTGATAGGGATATTAAGGTTTTTTTTTTACTTTTTATAGCAATCATATTCTTTCATCTGGTTTGAAACCAGGTTTAATGAGGTAAAATAAGTTCTATTTGAAGTGTGATAATAAAAAGTTTTATGACATAAAATCTCTGCACTTACTATTCATTATAATGAGGTGACTCCAAAATATGGAAAAATGCATGTTTATTTCCATCAGATGTTGAAGATGAATATGAATTTTCTGAAAAGCAAAACTCCTCTTGTGTAAAATCATAAGCTTATGAATCTAGCTTTGTGTTTGATTGTGCTTGTATTTATATGTGCATCTGATAATGCTTTTCTGGTTGTTGCTTAGGATATTTTTTATTCACTTGAAAAAACATAGTTGAGATAAACATCTTTGCAAATCCATGTTATATATTAAAATGCTCAGAGTATTGTTTTTCTGAATAATTTAAAACATTATTGAAAAGTGATCTTCTTATCACTAATAATAAATTTCCTCTCAGTTAATCATTAGTAATTCAGATCTGTTTGTTAGTGGAACTCAGGTATTTAAATTGATGCAAATATTTTAATTTATTCTCACTTAATAAATATCTGATTTGTTGAAGAACAAACAACTTGATAATTTTCAGTTAAATCTATCTGAGGGATTTTATTTGTTAGAAAGACTTTGTGCTGCCCTGAAGAACAGCCATACAGAAGGTAGGTGTCAAGTCACATAAAACTTGATTTGGTAACTACATTTGAAGGTGAAAAAAAAATTATATGTTTTAGAAGCTGTACCATATCTGATATTGAAGAAGAATATAAAAATAACTTTCTAATTTATTTTAGTCACTAGATGAAACACTAAAGCAAAAAATGTGATGAAAACAAAGTCTTCAAATATAATTCCTAAGGTTTTACTGATACTGACAGAATATTTTTGCCAAAAGATAGAAATAAATTACTTTGATCATCTGTGCCCACAGAAATTTTTGGGGTTACAGCTTTAGCTTTATACTTTAGCTCAGAGCTTGTTCTTCCATCTAGATATTTCATATTACCAAGCATATTTATAGGAAATTATCTCATTATGATGTCATCATAACCAAATGACCTAACTTTTAATTTATATTCTGGTTACCCAGAGCTTAAGTATATTTTTTTTCTTCACAGAAAGCTCACCTTAAAAACCTGTTCTATATCCAGAAATACTCTGGTACTACTTAGAAAAACTGTGTTTCTGGAAAAGTTCTGGAAAATTGGCCCACTTCCAAGCATTCTGCAGAGCTGTTGAAACTTGTTTGTACTACTGCCTGTTAACCTTAACAGGGGAGACATAACAGGTTCAGATCTGGCTCACATAAATTATCAGACAATGGAAAGCTCCAGTAGTGTCTGACCCCTTTCTTAAAGGGCAGTAACAATTTAGATGTGAAAATACCTGACGAGCTTTTAGGGCTTTAGGGTTGTGAGCTTTTGGGGTTTTCTTGGTATAGGGTTTTTTTTGTTTGTTTTTGTTTTTTTTTTACTTTCCCAGTACTCCTGGCAAAAGGCTAAGCAATTTTTTTCCAATACTAAAAAATAAACTTCATATAGACTTCATGTAGTAGGGTATATACTCAGTTTAAAAGCATGGATAGGTCTCATCCAAAGATTCCCAAAGCCCATCTCCTCTAAAAGATGGCAGGTGGCAGAATCTCATCTTTAAGAAATGGTGATCATCTCTGGGGAGCTCTATAGCAGATGTGTATGCAATGAGCATGAATGCCCAAAATCTACTAAAGTAAATGAGAAAAGTCTCCTAAAGCATGGTAGGTTTTGTACTTAACAGGTAAGGAGAGATCTTTAGAAAAGGTAAAACTTTTGGCCTGAGGAGAGCTTTGTATTTCTAAGGTGTTGAGAAATTGTACAATAACTTCAAAGGAACTTAAGGAGCAGCTACTGGAAAGGGATCAGCTTTCATTCAGCCACTTCACCTCTAATGGATTATTAACACTTTCCTTTCTCTCCTACTGTATTTTCTTACATGTTTTATTTTTAAGATGTCTTTTTTCTATTTCTTCTGATTTTAAAAATCATGTAGATTCCAGGAGTGAAAATATATATGAAAGTAAATAGTTTTATAAATGCTGCTTTCATAAATATATCCTACAAATATCCCTTCTTGTACTGTTGATGAATGCATTGAAAATGGGATGAGACATGCAGAGCAGAAATATTCACAGCTCTGCAAGCACCGAGGAGATAGCAATTACAGACGCTTTTACAAAGACTCAAACATTGCTGGGAGGATTAAAGCTAAAATAAGTCAAATCTCTACAGAGCATCAATACCATTTATATGTGCTGTCAAATGGTTCTTTACTGAAAAATCTGTAAGAAATCCCTGAAGTCTGAATAATGCCTAAAGTGATTCTGACCACTCGAGATCTTGGAAGAGGGAGGGACAGAGTAATCATATTAAGGGAACTTTGAGCAAGGACAGCATAAAACATGGGAAACACATTTACATTCTTTAGGATACCTCCAGAGAAGTGATTTAATTAAAAAAAAAAAAAAAAAAAAAAAAAAAAAAAAAAAAAANCCAAACACACGAGGATACAATCAATCCTTCTATGGGTTGCTGAGAGAAAACTTAGTCACAGCTCTAGAGGCAGTGCAGTTCTCAGTCTGTTGAGATCTCAAGATGGAGATAGTCCTAGACAAGACAAAAAGAGTAAAAGAAAATAATATGCTACTTGAATGACTTTGAGTTTAGGGACAATATAGATAAGGTCTCTTTTCTCACCTATCTTCACTTTTGCTTATGAAGAAAGATATTTTACACAAAAAAACTCCAGCAACAAACCAAAACTAAGCACTGTTACTATCAGTCCTTGAAAACATTGCAGCCTCTGTAGCTTTACAGTCTTGCTTTCTTCATAATTTCTTTCCTCTTCAATCTTCCTGGATAATGTTTATGTCACCCTAATACTGCTCAGTGCAACAGACAGAGTGTCATTTGAAATACAGTGTCAGACTACGTTCACACTATTGAATTACACCAAATAAGCTCTATGAGTTAAGAGAAAGCCACCAAACAGTAGTGAGTAATATTTTAGAAATGTAAAAAAATGTAAAAGTGCTTAGTGAAAAATTTGTATTTTAAATTCTGCACAACAAACAAAAATTTGTTTTATGGGGAAAATTAAGATCCATCATAAGTAAAAAATGTAGAGACAACACATTTCAATGGTAAAATCACATATTAGATTCACTGTTTAATTATAGTATAAAGAATCCTCTTACTAGACCATTTTTGCTCTTTCTCACTCTGGCAATAGAAAATATAAAAAGATGCTCACTTATTTTCTGTACCTTGTTTTGAAAGGCCTAGTTTCTATTTACAAAATTGTTCTGAAATTATTATTTTTAATAGCCTTTTTAAAAAGTGTGGAATTTGGTTTAAAACCCAAATCAATTTAAAATTATTTTCAATCCATTGGTTGATGTGCTTCAAGTATTCAGAAATGTTAGTGGGCACAGCCAGTCTAGTTCTTTGCATAATTCTGTCTTTAAATATTAAGTTACACATATAAATATCCACATAAATACATGAATTTTATACAATAGAAATTTCAAAAAAGGTCCCGAGTCATGATCACACTGCAGTGTTATTAGTATTTAAGAATTTGAATTAAAGGCCAGTGTGATTAATTAGTACAATGGAGATATGAGGTGTTTCTTAAAGGATAGTTTTCCTTAAAAATACTCTGTACTTCCTTGAACACTTAACAACATGATCAGTCAGCTTTGGAAGACAGTAGATAAAAAAGAAGGAATTATCAAGTTGTCATTGCCTAAATAGCAAATCTGAAAATATTTAATAAAATTGCACAATATTTTTTATATCTAAAAGCAATATAACAGTCTGAGTTCAGACAGCTTATTCACTTGAAGTCATGTCTTCTGAAACACCAAAATGTCCAGTCTTCTGTAAGACTGCATTTTGTGTGGACTCAAATTTCCCATTCTCATTGTTGTATCAGGAATATAAAAGAACCCTGATACTCTTTGTTCAGTACTAACCAGTTAATATTCTTGATTCTCAGTAAATCTGTAACATAAGTCTGAGATTTATCTGACCAAATCACAGTTATTCCTGGTTAGACAGAAAGTCTAGGATAGTCTTCAAGGCTTTCTTTATCACCTCTGGATTAGCTTCTTTCCTTTGGACACTTCACCATGTTTTATATTAAGCACCAAAAGCCATGGAATAGAGAGATATTCACTTGCCATTACATGCAGAAAAACCATTTGTGACTAGTTTAGATTTCTACATCCTACTTTTTTTTGACAGCTGTTTTGGATCAGTCAATCTTCATTATTCTGCTTTCTTTACTACATCTTTTAAAAACACCTTTAATTGAGATAACAATACAAACATTGTTTCACTGGAAACATTGTGACAGTGACAACTTTCCAGTAATGTGATGGGCATTACCTTTTGTTTCTTGTAGGCTAAGGCACTTCCTTTTCTTTACCACTCCAAACATAAATGTGAGTTTTCTTGCCAAAGATCAATAGGATTACATCAGCTGCCTTAGGAGAGAACCGAGAAAAGCTTTTGAGCTGCAAAAAAATTTAGGTGATGATATTTTTCACACCCAAGAGAAAAGGTAAAACAAATGTAGTACCAGAAGGCAAAGAAAAATTCAGAGTTCTTTCACCAGAATCTCTGTGTCTATGTTTTTTTTTCTCATATCAAAGAACTGCTCAGGAAAATCTGTGCTACAGGAATGATGCATGTCTGACTGTTTAATCTGGGAATACTAGTCAAGGCTCCCCCCCTCATAGCTGAAAAATATCTCAGAAATCACTCTTTATATACATTATTTAATAAAAATTCAACCAGGTTATTAGGAAGAAGTTGCTATACTAAGGAATTCTAAGGAAAAAGGTGAAAGAGAAATAGTGGAAAGGACTGAAATCAATATTACTACCAAAAAGTTTACTGAATAAGTATGTGCTCTGAGCTTTTTCAATTTCCTTTGTAGCTGAAAATAAACAAAATTACTTAATCAGCTAGTGACTCTTTCAAAGTGCTCTTTTCTGTTACAGAAGTGATTAACCTGTAATGGACACTTTTGTTCAGAAAGCAGAGTTCTGTGAACAAGGTTTTTTCAGGACCTGACCTCTTTTGTCCCCTGCTTGGCCCCCTCTCCATATTTGCTAAAGAGACTGGAAGAGATAAAATTTTTCAGCTGCTTCAGCAACTGAAACTACCCAACAGTAACTGGGAGACACTTCAACATGCTCAGTTCTTATAAATAAAAGTTTCCAGGTTTAATGTTTAGAAATGGCGACAGAAAAGTGCACTAAGAAAAGCCACAAAAAAGTAGGAACTGTGGCAAAATTAGAACCCCTTAAAGCTTATCTTAACCTTCTGGGCAGCTCTTAATACTTATCTAAACATGTGGTTTTGTTCATCTCCCTGAAGTTCTCAAATGATTCCCTTGAATGAAAACTGCAAACAGATTTGAATTAGAAGTTTGTATTCCTGGTAAGCCTAAAAGAAATTATGTCATGCTCAAGGGTCAAAACTATGGTTTTTATGCCTGCAAACTTTGCATTTGTTTGGATAAAGGCTTTGCAGCCCATACCTTTGAAAAGGAACATTATAAAAAAGTAATAAGGCACACACCCCATCCAAATACAAGATTTGGCATGTATGTGCCAGAGGAAAGCAAGCAGGATGTACTGTAAAAAAATGGTTGAAACTAAATGCTCACAAATTAATTTTCTTTACATTTATATCTCAGTGGCATTGCTTTTGTCAGTAGAAAATAACCAGACAGAACTGGAAGAAAGAGAGAGGGTAAATGAAAAGGGAACGTTAAAACCTTTCAACTGTCTTACACCTGCTTCAATTTATTTTATAGTAAAACAAATCACTTCTGCTAAATTAAATATATACTGCTTAGCAGTTACTACTCATGAATAATTAATATTCCTCATATGTAATTAATTTAATTGTAAGGGACATTTGTTTACATTTTAAAACTTGTATCAAACTGAAGTTTGCATGACTGTCTGGATGCCAATATCGAAATACTCTCTACGTGACAATGACTCTGAGCCCTTCACAGTTCCCAAGAGTTTTTCCAAGATTCTCCCTGCATAGATTTCAATTGACAAGCTCCTTAAGGTCATTTCTGCCCAGATTCAAATCAATACTGTCAGATCATCTGTCCATGCTTACAGCAGGACAGTGTATGAGGCTACTTTACTAATGCCTGCATTACTTACTGGGTAAAAAAAATCGTGTCCTAAATCAAAATAGTTGTGTCAGTATGGTCCTACCTATTGCTCCTCTTCAGTCCTTCAAACAGTGATGCTTCCCCTTCTTCCCTGCACTTAATGACACATTTTAGCAATTTCTTTCAACATCAAACAGCAAATGTTGTCTTTTCTTGTGGTATAGTCTGAAAGAAATATACATAGATTTGAACACAAGAGTTTGACCACTGGGCTGCTATGGGAAGCAAAGCCATTGCCTGAGAAGACTGCGGGTTGCAAATCTCCTTAGATTGGGTAACACCAACAGAAAGACCCATTTGTATAAAACAGTGAGAGGTTAAACTTTGGGGTAACCTGCAGATGAGGTCAGGTGAAGGGTTCTTTCGACCCCCAAACTACAAAGCATTATCTCTGGTCCTGGGATTGCAGTAGCCAAATGCTTAGATCCTCCTCCCAGCAGAGAGATGGTGATGAGCCACTTTAGTAATGGCAGGAGAACATCTTGACATTTTTTACATGGCTACAAAGCTGGTTGTTGCTCAAAGTAGCTGCTTTAGTGGTTTTTTTGTTTGTTTGTTTTGGTTTGTTGTTGGGGTTCTTTTTTTTTTGGTTGATTTGGCTTTTTGTTTGTTTTTCTTCTTTGGTCATCTGATTTATTAATGTCAGCTATAAAGAGACATTATGACAAAAAAAAAAGTCAACATTTAATGGATAAAATTAACACAAAATTATGTACTCTGCATGTAACTGTGACAGTTATAACAGGTATATATTGCTCCCAAAGACATTTTAAACATGATTCACTAAAGCTTTGTAAAGCCCATAGTCTTTTAAGTGATAAAAGATAAGGTTACATGTAAGTTCTTGTTAAGTGTTTATTAGCAAGAAATGGAAAAGGCATTCTTCCTCAAATTAGCCCAGTCTTCCAGCCTTAGAGTGGTCCTATTATTTACAAGTGATCTCAAATTCAAGTTATTCCAAGGTTGTGATTGAATTTCTCTGCCAGAAACCTTTCCAGTCAGGTACCTTCAGGAAAGCATACAAATTACTGGAAAGGCAAAATGGACAATCAGGGGACTAAAACGAGTTCAAGCCTAACCAGTACTGAAGAAAGTACCCAGAGAAGGTAGGTAAATCCATATGAAAACCTTTTTTATTATACCTCCTCTGAAGTTTGCAGCACTAGGAACTGGAACTATCTCATCATTTTAAAATGAACGTAACTGCTGTAAAAATGTGTCACAAGAAAAATAGAATTACCATATGAAGGCATAGAAAAAATCTGGCACTGACATTATGTAAGCAGTGTTAGCAATTTATTGAGTTATAAGCACAAGCAATAAATGGCATTACCCTACTTCATGGTTAACTTTAGGAGTGAATGAAATACATAAAAAAATATAATTCTGTAGTGTTTATCTAAATTGCTACAGAGCACAGTGCCCAGGGACAACAGATCAAGGGTGTTGGAAGTATGAGCATTATAGCAAAAACATAAACTGATGAGACTTTTAACTTGCTTCTTTCATAAAATCCTATTTGATGGCAATAGAATATAGGATGGAGTAGAGGACAATAGGTCAAAGACAACAAGAAGCAGTCAGTGCTGAGGAATCAAGGCTAAAATATTTGGAAAAAGTCTAGAAAGCTGAACTTTTCTGGACATATAAACCTGATCTGCTTAAACCTGCATAAATGCATACGCATAGAATTTATAGATATTTCTTTAAATAACTGCAAAAAATTGACTTTTATTATAATAAAATAGTGCTTTTAATAGCACAACAACAAAACCAGATACAATACCTCTATACATAACTTAACTACTTCTATATTTAATTGCAAAAATTGTATTAAAGCTGTGAATGTAATAAAAATTCTTGATATGCTGTAAAACACTTGGAATCCAATTTTGTGGGAGGAAGATCAAATGCATGATACAATTTTATGAAAGCAATGTAGCTAACAGCAGTTAGGGCTGATCCCAGGGACATAAGATATCCTTTTTCAGGTGCTAAAACCTTCCTTTGAAACAGTTCTTTATAGAAGGAATTGTGCTGAAGGACTAATTCTATTTTTAGTTTCTTACTAATCAATATTGTTTCATCTCATTTCTTTCCTGAAGGTAAAAAAAAAAATCTCCTGGGTTGTGGATAATTACAATGGGTAAAGCAGTAGTGTGCTGGTTTATTGCTCAAATAATAAAAAAATAATGCAGGATAGCAATAAATACCAGTACACTAGATGTGCTTTGCACACTAGCAACAATTCCAATAAAAGTTGAAGGTTTGAAATCTTAAAACTGATCTGAATAGTTCATGAAAAGCAAGTCAGCTGTTCTAAATTCAAGGAACAATTTCTTTTGAAAAGGATCCTGGGAGGGTGAAAACACATTTCTTAATATTTGCTAAAGTCATTTAACAAAGCCTGCAAATATAACACAAAAATTTTTAAAACATAAACCATGAATTTAGTAGCCAGAACTTGATATACTATGATTCTACATTGTGAGGTACCTAAATACAGCTAATATGCTCTTTATCTGCTCCTCTAACATTTTTAAAATAAGATAAATCCAAACTTAGTTTGGATATTTCCAACAATCTTTCTGAGAAAAAGGTTTGTCCCTCTATTTTTTGCTCCTGCTTGAAGAGAATCCTGGGAGAAATAACGTGATGGCCAAATAACTCAGTCTCAAATTATACAGAAAGGAGTGAATTTGACTCATTCTCCTGGAAATCCATAGTGACTAATGTTGACAGAATATTCAGAGTTGGAAGCCATTCACAAGGATCATCCAGGCCAACACTTAAATGAATGGCCCATCCAGAGGTCAAATCTGCAATCTTGGCATTATCAGCACCAGGCTCTGTGATGCTCAACCAACTGACCTAATCTCAGTGTCTTACTTCATCAAGTCATAGGACTGGCCATGCAAATTCTCCTTTTTATTATTTATTTTGGAAGATAAATACAGGCACAGAGAGATCACCACCACAAACATCAAAGATTAGAACTTCAGTGACCTGTAAATGTGCAGATGCAGTTCACCTGCAAGTCCTTTGGTATCTTCCAGGTCCTGGGGAACAGTTTGCATGAATCAATGTTTGATGGATTAGTACCAACACTGTGTTATTTAAAGTAGCTTTCATTCTGGGAAGATGCAGAAAATGAAAAAAATGCAGTAATTTCTAAGGAGTATAGTGAAAATCAAAAGGGCAAGTACCATACTTCAATTAACTTACACTAGTGTATTCAAAAAGCAGGCACTGATATTTATATCTATATTAACTGCTTAGTAAGAGACGTATTCAGCTACACACATTTTTAAAACAGGAATAGTTAATACAACCTGGTTAAAAATTAAAGTGCCTAGAGGAATAAAGAAGATTATATTGATTCCATTTTACAGAGCTTGGAAACATCTTTGATGCTTAGGAAAGTTTAATTTTTTTAATCCATCTCTCTTTATTTCACCAACTCTACTGAGAATCAATTGCTTTAAAAACAGTTTTCACCACTTACATTGACTTGCTAATATTAAATGTTCTCAGTATTTTTTTCCAGTAACACTTCCAAGTTTTCCTAGCACTCACTTGTCATAAGCTTTTATGGCCCTTATTCAGACAAAAGGTCTCTGGAAGTGATAAACAATTGTTTTGTGATCCTCAAAGGGAAAAAAAACCCAGGCAGCTCACTTGGGCAATCCCTTCACTTCATATAAGACTGTTCAGATTTAAGAATACCGTGGTTACTGTTCCTAACAACAGCTGTAAATCTAAGAGAATTAGTACAGAGATGTCTTCATCCATCACAGGTGAGAAATCAGTTGTCAGAATGGTCAGTGCTATTTTCTTAGTGTAACGTGATTTAATGCCAGACCATTTCAGGTCAAGGAAATTTAAAGGCTGCCCTGAAAACAAGTGTGTTTACTTTCTCCAGAACTGCTGAAATGCAAGGCTTGCAACAGTCACCAATGTCCACATAAAATGTTAGTAGAGAAGACTTATTTGGCTATTATAAAGTTTAAAATGTCAAATAGCAGAAAATTCTTTGGCTACTAATAGTTTGGAAAATTCATACTGGATTTTTTTGTTGTTGTTGTTCATCCAATTTAAAGACTTCACCCTTAGCCTACCCTGTAGCTACTTCTCTAAATATTCAAAAACATCTGACTTGGATATTGCCTGATCTTCATTCATACTGACATACATTCCTTCCCAAGTGCAATATATTTAACTATGCTTTTCTGATTTTATACACTTATTTACAGATTTTTCTTGAGATACTAAAGATTTAATTAGAGCCATTTCTCAGATGATCTTTAAGTTTATTAGTCAAAATTATTAATAACTGTGCTTAATTAGCATCTGATTTTAGAGGAGTTTGCTTCCTTTCAGCTTTTCTTAAAATTTCTTTGGTGAGGAACTAGAGTTCCAGATGTCATTTAATAACTGCAGTCCAGCCTCTTGAGAAATCTGAAAATATTTTAACCAAATTCCAGGGTTTAAAAATCTGTTTTATTTCTTTTTTACATCTTTATCGCCTTAATTCACCTATTGATACACTTATTGTAAAGGGCTAATTATGGAATTACGACCATGATATGAAGGTATGAGAATTAATTTTCTCAACATTGATGTAACTTCAGAATTACCAATGTGGCAAGTATGCATAAGATCTATAATCTTCATAGGAATCTAGCTTTGAAAAAATAAAAAAAAAATATTACTTCCAAACACTAGGTTACATAACAATTGGAATTTTTCTATCTATATTTAATTCTATATTGCTTTTCTATAGCCATTTTTTATAATATGGTACTTTTATTAATATTTGTTACCACACTAATTAGTAGTAACATCTGAAGCACTGTGACTGCTGAACAGTTTATTACTAATTGCCATCAATTCTCCATCCATTTTCTGACTCTGGAGCTCTGGAAGATGTTTCTCCTTTCATATGATTGCAATGGAAGGAGACCTGTCCTTAATTCAGTGTGTGAAAACCCATTTCTTTTAAGCTAACCTTTCAGGAAATAGAGTTGAGTTAAATTTTTACTTCTTCTTTACTTCTATATGTCCACTTCAATTTGCAAAATTCACTCAAGTGTGATGCACTCATACAAAAACAAAACAAAACAAAACCCCACAAAAACAAACAAACAAACCCCCCCAAAACCCCACAAAACCAAAACAACAGGAATATATGGCTTTCACAGATTTCCAGGTTATCAGGCATTAACATAGAACCTCCTAATTTTTCAGTCTTTGTAACTAGGCTATTTTACTGATGTCAAAATTACTCCACAAATAATTTCAGATAATTCTGCTTCTTTGCTGTCTCTCATCATTGAATGGAGATATTTCTCTTAAATATTTTTGTTTCCCTAGAATTTCCTTCATTATGTCTATTTTTCTGACATTTTTTAGCCTTCTTCAAAGAAGACTCAAGCAGAGATTAAAGCAGAAGTGAAAAAAAAAAAAAAGTTGAATAGATGCATAGGTATGTTTCACTGTCAAAATTTTAGTTTAATTTTCCTCTCTAGTCTGTGAATAACAGACTTGGTTCTTCAAGAGAGAGATCAGAAATGGAACGGTATTGAGCCGGTTGAACCAGTATTCTATCCTAACTGTTGAGGGACTTGTTTCCCTTAGAAGATGTCTAAATCTTTTTATTAATAAAGATACTAAATGGCCTCATGAAGCATGTTTCAAATTGTAATCTGAGCTCTGGGAATGCTGTGAAAGCAACACAGCTAGATTCAGACCCTATATATCCAGGATAGCTCTAGATGGTTTAAAACTGATTTAAAGCTCAGCACGCAGACCCAGCTTGGAATTAATTTTATAAAACGTTTTACAGTTCTACAGTTTTAATATTTGCTAATTAAATAAGTTGAACTCATAGCTTCTTTGGAGTATTTTTATCACCTTGAACAAAAAACATGACCTCTTTGGGCAGGTAAAAGATTTTCTGACGGTGGTTTCGTAACATGCCTCTGTGCAGAATATAACAACTTTTAGAACTAATTTCAGACAGTGAAGCCTACCTGAAAGAACAACCCAAAATAATGAGCCTTCAAGTAGATCTGCCCATCTCTAAGTCACTAGATTAACCCAGAGTGGGCTGGGAAAAACAACAACAACAACAACAAACAAACAAACAAACAAAACCCACAAAACCAACCAAAACCAACCAACCAAACAAAAACCCAAAAAAAAAAAAAAACCAACCCAGAAAAAATATTAGAAAAGACTTTTCTAATACACTTGAAGCAGAGGGTTACAAAAATCTGGTGATGGTCATTGGGAGATGCCAGTGGTGATTTGACACAGTGAGATAATATAAATAAAAGAACTATAAAGCAGTTGAAATGCAGAAGCACAGGAGCAAACCTACAGGTGTGTCTGGCATTGTGGGGAGAGCTGAGCCCACAGTGGAGAATCTTGTTTGGCACAGGAGTCCATTCATCAGCCAAGGCTTGGCATGTTGACCCGGGGTGAGAGTTTTGCTCCTCTGGTCTATGCTGCTGCTTTTCTCTGGACCAGAGGGGCTGTGCCAGGCATGCCACAGAGCAGAATCTGACAATAAACATCAATAATTTCATCCTATATCTATTCTTCTTAGCAAATACATTTTGGATTACAGATCACTGATTATTGTGGTTCAGTCTTTTAGCCACTCCTCTTAAAAACTGCAAAACTTTGGAACTGCTTTTGAGGTAAGGGGGAAGAACAAAAGAGAAAAAAACTTCTTGTAATTACAGTAAAAAAAAACCCTCTCTCAAATTATATTAATAACATTCAGCATGGGAAATTTTATATTAGACTGTAACACCTGTTATTAAAATATATATATATACATTACTAACCAGAACTCAAGCCTACTTTGCTCTAAAACTGCAGTCATTATTAGTGACACAAACGATTCAGTGATTAAAATAAAAATGAACATATAAGTGTGTGTGTGTGTGTGTGTGAGTACATTTTCTCTGTCTTAAAAATAGTGTTTACTGGAAATCTAGCAAACAGGTCTAGTCTTAATTTCTTTTTGGTGGGTATATGAATAGTTTCAGTTGGCACTTTTAGGCTCACTATTAAGCATTATGTCATTCTGTTTTTACCTATTTTGCCCATTTAATTCAATGTGTATTTTTCCACTCTCTTTTTTCTTATATTAGAAGTTTAGCCTTTGGGTAAAATAAAGTAATTACTTTTTTTGTCAAAATGGTGCAAGAACATAGCTCTGAGATTATGAAACAGACTTCATTAGTGGTGTAGGTCTTTAATTTTTTGCTATTATTTTAGCTGCCCTGAGAGATCTTTAAAAATGAAACTTAGCACTAATGGACCTGAAATAATAATACTAATGGTAACATAGACTCTTGTAGAGGTTATATTATAAATAGGAAATAGTCTTTTACATAAGTAACTGCCAAAAGTTTTACAAATGAAAGAAACTTGGTTTGTTTTTTAACTGCAATTTTACTCAATGATGAAAAAAGGCATCCATACTGTTCCATCAGTAGCAATGGTTTCCAATGAAACACAACAAAGAAACTTTCAATATTTAGTTGTGCAATTATTTTGAATGTTCTTAGGGAGAGAAGAAATTATTTAATCTAACTGCTATAATTCCAAACTGTTAGTTTGAGGATTTAATTTCTGTCTCAAGTTCTTTGCTGATAGAATTTGGTGACTGAGATTTAATGGTATAACATTATCTTAGTATTTCAATGAAAATGAAAAACAAAATCATGCAGAAATAATCCACTCGAAGTCAAGCAGTTCATCTGTAACCACATCTGTGCCTAAAAACTCGTGATTCACTGTCAAAATTCTTAAGTTTCTCAGAGGCATAAAAGTATCTAAGGGAACTGTACCTGAAAATATAGTGTGAATTGATGGATATGGCAGAGATTCGTCTATTGATGCTCTCTTGCAGAAGAGAGAGGCAAAGGCATCCCAGCTCTCAGACCTCAGCATCAGAGTCCCCTGGTGTCCCCTCCGTGCTGCCAGCAGTCCAGAGGCATTCCTGGCTCTGACTGGTGTCAAACACTAATCAGGGCTATTGCAATGAGAGGTGGGGGAGGAGTGAAGGACAGAGGAGGTGAGTGATGTTAAGCACCCACAGGCAGGAAAATTGCTTCAATACCTGAAGGCATACCTTCCCTAACTTTTTTTCCTTATGTAAGTGTAGAATTAGGGCTGAATTTGTAGGCTAGACAAACTTCAGGGTTTGTCGAGAAGTGTCTGTGTTTTGTTTGTTTTGTGTATTGGGGTTTTTTTTAAGTAGATTTGGGCTCTGAGAAAGAACAATCTCTGCAGCCCACACAATTGCAAACCTTTTCAAGTATATAAATAAAATTGTTGATTTTGTAACAGTGTTTATTTGCTCAGCTGTCAGTTTTTAGGCTGCAGATTTGTCTCATTTTGTGGACAAAATTCATGTGACTGATAAACAATACTGGTTTTTTTTGTTTGATTTGGGAAGATCAGCTTTGCATGTGTATTTAAGAAGTTCTTGAAAATGGATGAATTGTTTAATTTGTTTTTTCCTATTTCCTATTTTCCTATTTCTTATTGTCAGAAATTTTAGAAACATTTAAGTAATCCAACATAAAACTAATAAAGCTGTCAATCTACTCTCTACTACAAGTTCTTAAAAAGATATATCAATGTATCTATAGCAGGAGAATAAAATCTGTTGCCCATCTAATCATCTTCTTGTTTACTTCTAATGTTCATATTCCTTCACTCATCCAAATAGTTTTCTAAAACTGGAAACAGGCATGCAAAGTGACTTAAACTGGAGATACTCATCAACTGCAATTTGATCAAATTGGTGCTGTAATCAAACCTGACTGACAGTTACCAGACGTTGCACTGACTTGCTCTCATTGCCAAGTGAACAATCATTTATTTAAAAGATTAGTTGATTATGATGAAAGCAAGTTTCTTCCAAGTATTTTTTAGGCTTTGCAAAGAAGACTTAAAAATTAATAGAAAAGAGCCTCCGCGTGGTTATCGCAAGAACATCACAACCTTGCCTTGACCATGAGGTATGACCAAACAGCATAAGATGCAGCACAAAGGACAACATAAAAATTAACTGAATGGGATGAGCCATGGCAGAGACCCTGGACTAAGCAGTGTCAGAACAACATTACCTGAGACTCCTGGAAAGGTGTAGCATGGTATCATCGTTGTCTGACTTGATTGATGACATGTGCAACAACCCCCCACTCCTCAAGGACAGCGTAGGGGAGAAATGCATATAAGCAGAGAGTCCATGTCAGGGCTGAGCTCCTGGGCAGTTTGACACAGCATGGCTGCAGTCATCACTGTGTTTCCTCAGGCTCCTCTGTGCCAACCCACTGAGGCAGCTAATTCCCACTCAGTACCAGTTCTTTCTCAATCAGAAAAACTCAGGTTTATCTCTTTTATTGTGTAAAGGATAGAAATTACAGAAAGTATCACAGCATTCTTATGTCCCACCCAGTGCTGGGAACAGTGTCCATTGCACTGCTGGGTGAGAACCTGTTTTTTGACTATGGCATGCTGCTCAGAGGTCCCTTCTGTGGTGGAGGTGGTCAGCCTCACTGTTTCTCACATTTTTTAAATATTTTTCCAAGTGAGAAAAGCTATCAATCTTTCACCTGTATAATAAATACCATATACAACTTTCCATGTGGTAGATGGAGGATCACTTTGGACGCTGTGTTCTTACACCTCTCCTGAAGAATGAGCTGGTACAGGACATAACTAAAGGCAATGCATGCTGACATCAGAGTACGTGCTCAGCTTGCAGAGCAGTCACTCAGGTACTAACACACAGGTATCTACAACCAAGGCCTATGACTGTACCCTGCCTGTATTGGGACTGAAATCACAATCTACTTGTCAAAATGCCTTCCTCAGTGCCTTATTGCAGTACATGCATGTGCATCCTGTGTGTGCATGAATGCTGAGCTATTCCTGACACAGCCCTGCTGGGTTTGCTTCATAAATCAATCTCAGCAGGGCCCATGGATAGGGGTTCCTTTTTTGCCGCATGGCATCCACTCCTGTTAAGAAAAAAGATTTTGTTTTTATGCTACACATGGCCAAATGTTGCACTGTAAAGCTGACACTGTATAAGCAGGGGAAATAGAAAGCTATATGCTGCAAACCCTCAAATTTTCAAGTCTGCTATCTATAAAACTCCATTGAGGCACTGTTGAAAATGAAATGTTCTTTATATACTGGGTGTAAAAGAAGTTGATAATATGTCCCTAAATTATTTTTAAATTCTTTTATTGTTATTATTATTTCACCATTTCTTAGATCCAAAATACTTAGAGCTGAATAATCAAAACTCCCATATGTCATTAACTCTGTAAAATCCATTATTTCTTCATAATATAATTATTAAGAAATTTGCAAAGAACATAACACAGTGGACAGGATTACTTCCCATAAAAATGTAAAAGAAAAAGGATTAAAGCATAGCAAAAAACATAAGGAAGAAAGAAACATGTAGTTGCTGGGACTGTGAGTGAATCACTTGTTTAAAACAGAAAAAAGGACTAATGAGTAACTTGGGGGGGATGGAATTGTTTGATTGTTTAATAGAGAACTGCCCCACCCTTATCTCAGGCTTCAAATAATACGAACTACCTATCTTAAATTAAAAAAAAACACCCCACTTTGTGGTTTTAGTGAGTGTATTGGTAGTTAACATTTATAAGCTGTTGCACAAGCTAAGTGCTCCTATTAAACCAGTGGAGAAAACATTTACATAGATTGTGGAAACTACACAACATCACTTACTCCCTCAGCTGCTGGTGACTTCAGACTGCTTTCACATTTATAATTTTTTTAAGTGGCTGAATTAAGAAAATTAACAGAGCATTGCCAGTTCAGAGATCTTAAATGATGCATTTAGAGACCAGTTAGTGTGTGTGTGTGAAAAAAGAAACAACCTAAAAGTGGTTATTAAGTGAGAGTAATTTAACCCTGCCACACATCCTAGAATTTCTGTATCAATGAAGACAGCTGATAAAGATGCCAGCGAGATGCATCTATTTTATGAGATCTGTGCAGAAAGAAAGAAGTAGTACAAGACCATTGTGGTTAGATGTCATGAGTTTCCTTTGTCATTTCATGATGCAAGTAATTTTCAGTCAGTACAGTAATGTGAGGCAGAAAAAACCTCAGGTTATTTCAAAAACCAATTTCAAAAAGCAATTTACAAGACTACAGAACTGGATATGTAAATCATCAGTTCGCAAATTAAGAATAGATCAAACTGAGAGTGACATACTATGCATTTTACTTGTTTAGTTTAGATGACAGGTGACATTAATTTACAATTTAAGAAACAATACATTGGAGCTTAATACAAGATTACTTAATAATTCTAACTTACCACAGTTTTATCAGACATAGAATAATTCAGAGAAAACCAGTTTTAAACTGGTGATTAAACAGATGTCTGATTTTATCAGACAAAAGCAGAACAGAGCAGATCATAGTTAAGAAAAACCACAGAATAGTTTCTCCACAGCATATTTTTGTCTAGTAATGCATACCAAAACTACCAAGTGGAGAGAAGTACTATGTACATGATATTGGCTAATATAACCTAATCTGTTATTCTACCTCTTTGATTATAGGGATGAAAATAAGCTTATCCAGAGAAGTGTTAAAATGTATCTGTGCTAGCCTGGTGGCTTTTCTTCTTTCTAAACTATCCTCATAACTTTTTAACTTTACACAATTGATGTATTTGTCACAGCCAGGCTCTAATCTAGGATGAGCAAAGCAGTTCTTCAGGCAGAATCATTTAGTTATTATTAAACAGTTTATTTATGTCTGGATTCCTTGCATTATTTCTGATACGTTCGGTAAAGCAGAAAACTTGAATAAATACAGAAATTCGAATTCCATAACCAGTAATGAAAACGAGGGTCATGAAAAGCATGCAGTTATCTAAGATGTGACTTGACACAGTATCCCTCAAAGCCATACTTAGTATTCCTCTTGAGTGTACTGTAACTATATAGCTTCCTCCTATTCTCATAAAGGAGCTCCTAAAAGAGTTCTTTTCTATCAAGGAAAGACCTTCAGAACCAAGCAAAACAAATGGAATAGAAAATTGATGAATTTCATATAAAAATGTTCAAGAATTGGAAGAAGACAGGTCTAAGTCTGTCACAGAAAAATTTCTTTGCCTTTGAGTTACCATGCCTTTTCTTTACATAATGCTATCCTGGACCTGAGAAAAACATCCTGTATGAAAGTGATACCAAGACTGATACACTTGTCTTCCAAAGCTCCGCTTGTAAAGGGAAAAAAATCCAAAATGGGACATTAAACCATGTCAGCCCTCTTATCAGAAGGTGAAAGATGAATTACTGAGATCAATTATTATGTTGCAAATCACAATTCAAGATCCATCCTTGGGCTGTAAGAAGAGTTTGCTGCTTATTCTGTAAACTCAGTGTGAATACAGTGGTTGTTCCATGCAATCTTTTTGTAGGAATGGCCTTCTTCAAGGATGAGATTTATCACAGAATCATAGAATGTTAGGGAGTTGGAATGAACATTAAGGATCAAATTGTACCCATTAGTCCTTGTCCTATTACTAGAGCTGCTGACAGAGTCTCTCTCCAGCTTCCCTGTGGGCCCCTTCCAGTACTGGAAGGTGGTTGTGAGGTCTCCAGACAACCGTCCCTTCTCCAGGCTGAACAGCCCCAGCTTGCTCAGCCTGTCTTTGTAAGGGGTGTGCTCCAGTCCTCTTATCAACTTCATGATCCTCCTCTGGACCTGCTGCCACAGTTTCATGTTCTTCTCACAGTGGGGACACCAGAGCTGGGTGCAGCACTCCAGGAGGGGTCTCACAAGAGCAGGGTAGAGTGAGAGAATCACCTCCTTCAGTCTGCTGGCCACATCCCTTTGGATGCAGCCCAGGACACAATTGGCCTTCTGAGTGGCACGCACATGCTGCTGGCTCATCTCAGATTTTTCATCAGCCATCCCTCCCAAACCTTATTCTGCAGAGCTGCTCTCAATCCCTTCTNATCCTCCTCTGGACCTGCTGCCACAGTTTCATGTTCTTCTCACAGTGGGGACACCAGAGCTGGGTGCAGCACTCCAGGAGGGGTCTCACACGAGCAGGGTAGAGTGAGAGAATCCCCTCCTTCAGTCTGCTGGCCACATCCCTTTGGATGCAGCCCAGGACACAATTGGCCTTCTGAGTGGCACGCACATGCTGCTGGCTCATCTCAGATTTTTCATCAGCCATCCCTCCCAAACCTTATTCTGCAGAGCTGCTCTCAATCCCTTCTCTGTCCAGCCTGTAGGTGTCTGGGATTACCACGCCCCAGGTGCAGACCCTTGCACTTCGCTTTGTTGAACTTCATGAAGTTTGCATTTGCCCACCTCTCAACCGTGTCCAGGTCCCTCTGGATGGCATAATTTCCCTTCAGCTCCAAAGGGTTATTTAATCCCAAAGGCTTCAGAAAAGGTTTATGTGGATTTGGGCTTGGCTTGGGATATGTTATTGAATTCTTTGCCTTTTTCTTTCTGTCTGAGAAAGACTTGATCATTTATGACAAAAACTAAGATTGCAAGAAATGGATGGAAATTTCAGTGATAGCTCTATTTCCATAAATCACTATTCTATATACACATTACTATGAAGAATAGCAGGTTTTAACATGGAACTAGGATCTTTGATGGTATAAATCCACAACTCAATAGATTTATGCAAATTTATACTATTTGAGCTTATTGTGCACAGACTACTAGAGAACATTTTCTGGCATGCAGATACTTCCATTTCACAGTTAAATTAACTTCACAATTATCAGGATTGGACTTATTCCCTAAAAAGCCCTAATCATACCTTTGCTGCTTATTTAAAGAAAACCACATTACATCAATTAAATGATGGTTACTTTTAAATGAAATGACCCTTCTTTATTGATGCTGGGAGAAGTCCTAATTTTCAGATACCAGTATAGCTCTGACTGCTCTAGAACTCAGGAAACAAGGCAATATATCAAAGCAATATATCAGTAAACACATATAGTGGACTATTGGAGCAATAAAGCAAGTAATTAAAATTTCTAACACTTTTTCACTCTGGCAATTCACGCTGTAAAAATGTACCTAATAAAGCACTTTATTACTTTTGAAATGATACATTTTCAAGTCTAGACAAATGTAAAAAGAAAACATCTTTTAGATAGAAAATTTGATTGTAAAGCAGTAATTTGTCAATTTATGTTTAATAATAATAATGCTGAAATATTTCATTTTTAAGCAAAAGCCCTCAAGATAAATGTGTTTTTTTCAAAGTCTGACCTTGCAGTCTGAACAGCTTTTAATTTTATTTTCTTCATGTAAGTGCAGGGGCTTTTGTGGAAGTAACATCTAATAATTATGACAATCTCAGTCATTGAATCACATGATGATTAAATAGTTTTTGCAAACTTAGTACCTATGTTCAGCCAGCTTAATTAGTCATTTTAAAGTACACTGTTATTAATTTATTCTTGTTTACTTTGAATTAAAAAAACTCCAAACTTCAAAATGTTCTTCATCAGCTTCTAGTGTTTTCAGTGATGCATTGTGGTATTTGTAGATTTCTCAGTCTGGCTATTAGGCTCATGATTGTACTTGTAAAAGAAGGAGTAAAACTAATAATGAAATAGCCAGAACAAAAATGTATGAAGAGACAGAGCTACAGTTACAGAGCTGTTTTAAGTGTTAAACAGATCCTAAGCCCTGTGGGATGCCTGGATTTCATGAAAGCAGTCTAATTTAGTATCGAATTGCATCTCCTATCAAAGTGCAAAGATATTATCAATTTGCCTTATTATTTCATAATGAGATGTTCTACATTGAACTACTCTGTTCTGAAGCTGCAAATCTGAATATAACTAAAACTGTATTTTTAACAGAAGTTTTATTCTAATTGTCTTGGTAGATTACTTAAGTGAACATTGGGGTTTTTTGGGTTTGGGGTTTTTTTTGGTTTTTTTTGGGGGGGAGGTTTTTGGGGTTTTTTGTGGGTTTTTTTTTTGATTGTACTATCTTTATCTACTTTCACCCCAGTGGATGAGAAAGCACGTTTGGTTTTTTTCCATGATTCAGTAAAAAGTACAGTGTGATCAAGAGTGGTGTTAGCAGCTTTGATAAAAAGCCTAAGTCAGCAGTGAGAGGTACCAAATCTATTCTGTAACAAGAACATATCAAGAGACCCAAAACAAAGTTTTGTGAGAATTGTGAATTGTACATCAATTTCTTCCCATGGACTAAGCAGTTCTAATACCCAGTTTTAGACCAGAAATTGCTCATTTGTGGCTTTGAGAGCAGTCTGAGTGCAGCTGTGCAGGTAAAAGGAGAAAGGCACATCCTTAAACACTGTCCTTTGGTCCAGAATACCATGTTACTGCTGGCACACTGCCTGGACTGGCTTTGGTCTGTGCCTGCTCACACTCATCCAGATAACACTCAGCCACATTAAAGGATATCAAAAGAGAGGAACCACACTGAATAAGATTAATGAAGGAAGCCACCCAGTATTTACAGAGGGAGATTAGACAGCTGCTGGCAGTGCTTGTCAATATAGGCAAAGCCTTTTCTGCTTCCCATACAGAGATTATGTGTGCCAACAGAGCAAGAGCTCTAGCTGAACAGAGGGTGTATTTGGGAGCATGACTCAAGTCTCTAGTGTATACAGATAACTAGAAAAGATGATTAGACATAAAGTCACCAAATAACTCCATGATCTGTGTCACCAAATAACACCCCTTTAGTCTTTGTTGTGAAGCAGTACCTAAGTTTCCTGCTCCATCAAAGAGGCTAGAAGTTTTCAGGGTCATCTGAGGAATGTTCCTTTTCCCCCAGCCAGGGCACACAACTTAGAGGAGCTGGACCTTGTGCAGTATTTTCAGTAATAGATATAGAAAGGAGCTTGCTTTAATGGTCTAACTCTGAGCACTATTTGACTCTTCATAAATTATTAAACATTCATGCTCACTTCACTTCTGTGATTAAAGGAGATATCCTCCATTTACAGCACAATAACTGAGATACAGAAAGATTAAATAGACTAGACTCAAAACCTACTAAAGGCTGCTATTGATTTGAATGAGAATTAGATCAGGCCATTTGTGAATTTACTTCCTGAGAGAGTGTGAAAATCCATCTAAATCTGTTTATAGAAGTAATACGGTAACCTAGGCATGTCCCTTAATTTCTATATTGCTATACCTTCCAGAAAAAAATAACATTTTTTAAAATGACCTAAACACTCTCCTATCTTTTGAAGAAATACATCATAAATATATATATGTCTGTGTGTGTATGTGCATATATATACACATATATAAACACACACACATATGTGTGTGTAATAATGTATATGTTTCAAAGATGAGGTGCTCTGGAGATGAGGATTGCTTTGCTGGAGGCAGGTGAGCTTACCTGCCCAGCAAGACCTCAGAACCAGAGCAGAGAGAGACCCCCTAGCCCCACCTTCCATGCAGGAATGGTGGAGCTGTGACTCAAAGGCAGCTCTGATTTGCATGGGTGGAGCCAGCAGGGACCATGCCCAGCCCCATCCGGACAAAAGCCACCCCCAGGGGGCCTGTCCCTGACAAATTTTGGAGTGATATGGAAGGGTTAGAGGGACAGGTGCTAGTGAGGGCCCTCTGCAATGGCTCTGAAATGTGCTGGCCACACCAGGGCAAATTTTTACAGAGATGAGCCAGGGGCTCCTGAGGTAACAGAAGCCAACAGAGAAACATGAGGGAAGTATCTCAAAGAGGTTAAGGGGTGTTCCTGTAGGAAGACACCAGAGCCAAAGCCCAGCTGACTGCCTTCACACGAACGCACGCAGCATAGGCAACAAGGAGAGGCTGCAGGTCACCAAGGGCTGCTGGAAAGTTATACCTGCACCCTGGGCTGCACCAAAAGCAGCAGAGTCATCAGGTTGAGGAAGAGGATTCTGCACCTCCTCTCCACTCTTGGGTGACCCCATGAGGAGCACTCTGGGGTCCCCAGCACAAGAAGGACATTGACCTCTTGGATGAGCCCAGAGGAGGGACACCAGTGTCATAGGAGGGATTGAGCACCTCTTGCTATAAAAACAAAGAGAACTGGGTTTGTTCAGTGTGGAGAAGAGAATGCTTCAAGATCACCTGTGGTCTTTCACTATCTGAAGGGAGCCTGCAAGAAAGATGGGAACATCCTTTTTTATGTGAGCATGTTGAGACAGGACAAAGGGCAATGGCTTTAAAATGAAAGAGAGTAAGTTTGGCTTAGGTATTAAGAAGAAATTCCTTGTTGTGAGAGTAGTAAGGCACTGGAATAGGTTTGCCCAGAGATGTTGTGGATATCCTATCACTGAAAATGTTCAAAGCCAGGCTGCATGGGGCTTTGAGCAACCTAGTCTAGTGAAAAGTGTTCCTGCCCATGCCAAGGGTGTTGGAACTAGATGGTCTTCAAGGTCACTTCCAACCCAAGCCATTCTATGATTCCACCATATTGGGGGAGTGGGAGGGTAGGGAGGGGGTGAGATGTTTGGTTTAATTTGAGGGGAAAACAAATTGAACATAAAACCAGAAAAAGTTCAATATTGTGAGACACTAATGCAACTGTGCTTGAAGTGGCTATTTTGTAATTTCAAATCAGTTACGCAATATTGAAAGAAACTGATAAATGAGAAGTTATGAAAAATCATGTGAGTCGGAGAAAATTGAATTAGATATATCAGTAGAAGAAATGATGAAATATATATCTTGATAATTCCTATGAGTCAGATCACTTTGATATGTTAACAATAGTTCTTTTAAATTCTGAATCCATAAGTTGCTCTGAAACAGTGAAAAAGAAAGAAGAGTGTTTATATCAATTTCACAGTAAATCTGTTGAATCACTTTGTCTTCATGTAAATTGGAGCAGCTTCAAAATCAAAAGATCATTGCAAAGTCATGAAGTCATCCCACAGGAAAAGATGGCAGATTTCTGTGTATGTTTATAAGATATAATTATGCAGGATCATAACAAGAGTTTCTTAGGAATTATTTTTGGGGGATACATGACAAGCTTTGATGTTTTTAACATTACTTGACACAAGTTAGTAGCACAGTTGACAAGTATTTTGGTGCCTCTGGAGACACATGATTACTAGAAAGTATGCAGAACTGAGCTCTGATGATTATTTGTGATATATGATTGTGCTGGCTTCAAATGCAAAAAATAGATCATATTTGTGTGAAAATCTACTTTGATGAAAAAGAGTTCTTATTTTAGAGATGTTGGAAAGGTAGAATGGTAGAAAAAGATGAGTGTGAAAGCAACATCAGAGTGGATGGATGCTTTCAAGTCAGAGAAAGACTAAATAATTAATTACTAAGTATATGGCTCAGTAGATTAGAATCCTTAATAGGGTAGAAAGACTATTGCCTCCAGACATGATATACTTTTGGTGATTTATTTATAAATAGTATTATACCTTATTCTAATATCTTAGTGAAGAGTTGTAAGATATTATTATTTCATCTTGAAAGTTTTAATCAAGTTAATGTCAATAGACAATTTCTATTTCAAACTAGAAGTTTAAAGAAACTCTTGCTTCACTAACAAGAATCCAGGTGTGATAAGGAACAAATTCTGTACCTGAAATTCTCTGACCTTGTATTTAGGTGTTGCTAATTGCATGGTTAGAAGAAAGTACCGAGAGAACCAGCCTGAGCACTGATGAAGCCTTTTCCTTATAGATACCATAAATTATTAATTATATATGTGCATTATAGTCAGTTTCTTATCTCAAAGGCAGACATTGTTCATCACTGACCCTGTAAAGCTAAACCGGACCCACCATTATAAAATTTTCATTTCTAAATTTTGGAGATGATTTTGCAATAGTTTCCAAATTAGGAAATTCTATTCTTTCTTCTCACTGAACCTTCTGGGATTTTCCTTCACAACTCAAACATGAGTTGAGGATTTCAGTTGATTTCATTAAACATTAATGAAAATTTTCATTAATTGTGGGCCTGAAGTAGGTAAATTATACATAAATGTGGTAAGCTAAAATATAATTGTGAAAAAGTCATGTTAATGTAAGAAACAACTTTGTGAGGTAATTAAAATTGAACTACCATTGAGAGTGAAAAAACCCCTTTGGGTTGACCCTGACTAGATGCCAGACACACACCAAAGCCTCCCTATCACTCCCTTCCACAGGGGAGAGAAAATATAATGAATGGTTCATGAGTTGAGATATGGATTGGGAGAGATCACTCCCCAAATAATGTCACAGGAAAACCACACTAGAATTAAGGATATTGCTTGAATTTATTACTAACAAAACCAGAACAGGATAGTGACAAGTAAAGTAAAACGTTAAGAACACCTTTCTCCCACCCCTGCCTCCTTCCCAGCTCTACCTTGTTCCCCAGCAGTGCAGGGAGATGGGAATGGTGGTTATGGTCAGTTCATCACGGGTTGCTTCTGCTGCTGCTCAGGAAGAGGAGTCCTTCCCGTGTTCCAGCTTGGGGTCCCTCCCACAGGAGATAGTTCTCAATGAACTTCTCCAATATGAGTCCATCTTCACAAACTACTGCAGTGTGGGTCACTCTTCTACAGGGTGCAGTTCTTCAAGGACAGGCTGCGCCAGGGTGGGCTCCTCTCTCCACAGGCCTTTCATGGGGTCACAGCCTCCTCTCAGGCCTAAACCTGCTCCCATGTGGGTCTCTTCCAAGGGCTGCAGGAAAATTTCTGCATCCCTGTGGTTCTCCATGTGCTGCAGGGGCACAGCTGCCTCACCATGGGCTGCACCAGGGGCTGCAGGGGAATCTCAGCTCTGGTGCCTGGAGCACCTCCTGCACCTCCTTCTGCACTGACCTTGGTGTCTGCAGGGTTGTTCCTCTCATGTTCTCACCCTGCTCCTCTCTGGCCACAATTACATAAGTGCAATATTCCTTTTCTTCTCCTCCTTCTCCTCCATCTTGCTACCACAGAAGCACTGCCACCATTTCAAATGGGCCCAGCCTTGGCCAGGGGCACCTCTGTCTCGGAGCTGTCTGGCATTGGCACTGCTGGACATGAGGGAAGCTTCTGGCAGTTTCTCACAGAAGCCACCCCTGTAGCCACCTCCATTATTAAAACCTAGCTGCACAAACCCACTTCAACCTTGCAATGTCAAAAAAGTACAAATATGGTATTTTTTTATGAGAAAAAGACCTACAACTTGGTAGTTTTAGACCAGCATGTATGAAACACATTTAACATGTTTTATTCCACGTCATTCCTAAGATCTTGCTAGGGACTTGCTTAGTCACTTACTGTATCTCTTCAGCATATGGGCGGGTATCCACAGTCTCAGCTAAATTCAGAGATACAAAAATTAAACTCTTTCATTAGAAATTATCTCCTGCATTTAATGGGCTAGTAAGCAACTCTTCCCATGCACAGATGGATTTTTTATACCTTTGATGAGAAATTTATCTCTTACTATATCAGATTGTAAAAATAATCATTAGGATTATTTCAGTTCTAATAAAGCAAAACATATTTATTTTTCACATTGTATGAACCTAAAAGTTTTGAAAAATACACTACACAAATGCCTGAAAATTACATATAGCTTGTTTCTGACTCCTGAAATGGTTCTGAATCAGATTAGATGACACCATAAAAAGTTCTAAATAACTTCAGATTACTACAATGTGATTAATCTGTTTTGTGTGTTATTAGGATGAAACACTCTCTAAGGCAGTAAAAGGTGGACTGGGGACAACAAAATGTTGAAAAACAAAGGAAGAAGAAGGCAGAGAGCCTGAGTTGCATGCAAGCAGGTGTCTGGTCAGTGTCTTTCCTCTGACTGTGCCTTGTGCTTGATCACTGCAGTCTGTCCTACAGTCCAAATCAATACTGTATATAACATTGCCTGTGTGAGTGTGCTCTCTACTCAGAGCCTCTGTGTAAGCACAAACGTGAAGCCAGACTAGCAGGTGAGTAGCGTAACAAATCTGAGTGTCAGCAACTGGACTGAGAGGTCATGAGCTCAATGAGTGTGATAGTTTTGTGTGGGAGAGAGTCAGTTTTCCTCCTAGTACCTGGTATGGGGCTGTGATTTGGATTTGTGCCAGAAACAGTGTTGATAACCCAAAGACATTTTCATTTTGCTGAGCAAAATCCTTTTCTGTTCCTTACAACACCCAACCAGTCAGAAGGCTGGTGGGAGGGAACACAACGAGTCTAAAGAGGACACAGCCAAAACAGCTGACTCCAACTGATCAAAGGGATGTCCTACACCATACACCATCATGCTCAGCTTATAAAGGTGGGGGAAGCAAAAGGAAGCAAATGCCATTTGGAGTGATGGTATTGGTCTCTCCAAGTCACTGCTATGAGTGATAGACTTGCTTTACTAGAGATGGCTGAACAGCTGCCTGCCCATGGCAAACTGTGAAAGAATTCCTAGTTTTGCTTTGCTTGCATGTGCAGCCATACCTTTTGGTTTCATTTGTTTGCTTTTAATTGCTTTACCTCTTAAACTGGTTTTATCTCAACCCACAAGCTTTCTCAGTTTTACCCTTTCAGTTCTCTTTTCCCTTTCCATTGGGGGAAACGAGCAAGTGGCTGTGTGGGGCAGTGTCTAAAAGTCTGAATAATTCAATTGTCTGCATCTAGCTGCCAGAGAGGGCAGGGGGATGCACCTATGCCCACTTTGGCATGTCTGTGCAGAGCCTTCTCTAGCAGTCAGGATTAGCATGTTTTGACTGTGCTACTGTTAAGTGTCTCCATCTCCTAATTTTAAGATCGTGTTTGCTAAACAATATAATGTGTCTCAGATAGGCTGAGATGTCTGTAGCCAACTTTATTAACCAAAGCCTTCTCCTTAATGGATAAAATTGAGAGATTTTCCCAGTGTGATCATAAAACCCCTATTTGAAATTCACAGGTGATTCTACTTTTCAGATACAGTAACTGACCACTGTGTATAGTAAGGTATGATTTTGGTTTTAAATTGCTCCAGTGTGAGAATATTTGTGAGATTTCTTCCTCCTTCTTTCATGAGGCATATTTTACCTACATAGGAACAATGATGCAGTCAGTCTTCTTCATTAGGCTACGTATTTTCATGAATCATAGAGGCTTGACAATTTGCAAAGACATGCAGCTGAACTTGGTAAATTACCTGGGGAAAAAAGATTGAATATGCTCAAATAGACAAGATAACATACTCACATAAGCCGGAGCTCCTGATAAAAGAAAGATAAAATTACTTAATGGGACATTCTCACTTCTACTCCACCCATCCCTGTATTTCACTTCCTATCAACAGAATCAGCTTTCAGGCATAAGACTGGAATAGCATGTTCAGAACAGCTCACAATACTTGTTCTTTCATATTTTCTCCCATAAGAAGCATGTGACAAACCCTTGTCTGCTCATTACACACTACACTGTGGAATGTTTTCAAGAGTATCTTTAATTTTTTTCAGTTGTTCCTGGTGGGTGTTTTTCTGAATTCACAAATTCACAATTACTTAGATTTCTCAGTCCTCAAATTTTAACTCTTCAAATATGAGTGCTGGAGTTCCAAAACTGATTTAAAAATGGCATTATTTGCCAAGGTAATGAGTTTCCACGGAAATCAGTGGATACTCTTGTTACTCACTGCTTCTAAAAGCCTACCACTCTAATGCAAGTGTTTAAATTGTTATGAGAGACAGGATTCTTAAAAGTACCTAAGGGACAAAGTGAAAATTTCATTGAAAGTTACTGAACTTGGTAATTTAGTCTCCTTTGAAATTCCCACTTTCAGCAATCTTTTTAAAGTGAAGAATCTACCCTTTCTAGATTTTTGGAAATTATTTCTTTCCACCAAAAGGAACAGGATATAAAAGAGGTGGGAGAAAGTTATGAGAAAAATAAATACTATGCCTATGATGAAATACATAAGCATTTAGTCATATAACTATTACAAAATTAATTTGTTTTGTAATTACTGATAGGAATCCAAAAATGAGCTCTGTTTAAGGAAATCCTACATAGAATTTTAATTTTCTAAACAGATTTTAAGCCTCTTAAGTCTGAGGAGAGAATTTAGTCCATGTCTACACATTTCTGAGAGGGTTCTCTAATCTTTTAAGGCTTCTCTATTTGGGGTTAATGTCATTACTACCATTCCTAAAAACACATTAACATTGTTTTATTTTGAAAGGTACCTGATCCTATTGGAATGAATCCTTGACAAGCTGAAACCAGGGTTTTTAAAGGGTTCATTCAAATTTGTACCAAGTGAAGTGCTATCTGAATAGCAGAACACACATAAGACTAAATGCAGAGGAAAAAAAGGAAAGGGCAGAAAGAAAGGATCAAATTATGTTATTGGGCACTTCAACTCTGCTCCAATTCTTGTTTTTTCATTTATATGTTATGATTATACTCCTTCCAACTATTTATTTAAGGATGAATTTGGGATATTTTTTTCACAGACCAAATTATTTAAAATGTTGTTAATATTTAAAGGAAATTTCATCTCACTAATTCCATCTTGGCCCACTAAAAATTAAAAGTCGTGTCATTACAAGGGCTGTTCATGTAAAAATCACTTGTAGTACTAGTATACTTTCTGGCCAGACTTATCAGTTTTCAAATTAGCACCATTAAAAAACAGACAAGAACTGAACAAAGGCAGAATTTAAATAACTTCTTCTCTTTCCTTGACTTGGCTTAGACACAGTTATAATGAATATGTTTGCATTAATACCAGCTATTCTATATCATTTTTTAAGGCTGTTAACAGGAGATTTCCAACAGCAGCCAGTTTGAACAATAATTCTTTATTTTTTTAAGAAAACATATTAAAAGAAACCCCTTGGACTCTCTGGCAAATAGAGTAGTTAGAGTAATTTACTGCTCTCTGATGTTCAACAGCTGCATCACATAAAGCATTCCTCATCCCACTGGCAAAGAAATAACCATGAGTTGTTCAATCAAGAAAGGTCATTCTCACCTTTCAGGAACATATTCTGCTAAATTGCAAGTGACAGTGATTTGCCCTAAATGAAACATCTTAACAGACTTAATACATTTTGTCATTTTAAAAATATATATAATTTCAAATTACTAGATTTGAAAATTATACTCCCAAAAATTGTTTCTATACATGAAAGAGATTGCCATGGTGAATATAGGGTGAGGTGGCTGAGAGTCCAGGCAGTACCCCTCAGTGACATAAAATCTAACATTCATGGATACAGCGGCTGAATGGCGATTTCTGGGCAGACTTATGGTCCACAATACAAACAATATTCTGCAGGCTGGTGGACATCCATGAGTGCATCCCCACCCTTTACCCATTTATTGCTTTTTAACTTTGATTGTCATAGTAAAACGTCAACAGCCTCATTCATCCAAAGCAACCTCAGACCAATCTCTCTGGTTTCTTCCATATATGAAGCCAGCTGGGCATTGCCTGGGTTACTCTCCTCTTCTGGCTTTCTACCCCAAATAATTTACAAGGATACAGAGATACCTCTGGATCTCACTGTCCTGAGTGTTATAGCCACCAGTTGTAGTTTGGCAGATACAGCCCTGGTAATTTCGGCAAATCTATATATCATATAACTGTTCTGCTTTCCTATTCCAGTATCAGAAACATTTGGGCAGACAAAGTCCAGATGTTTTTTATTCTGAGTTGTGCTTTTGCATAGGCATAACTTCGTGATACCAAAAGCTAGAAATTCTCTAGCTGACTGCTTAAACTTGCTAGATAAAGCATTGTACAACAATATCTATTTGTGACTGGGAATTAATGGGTTGTAATTTCCTTGTTGCCTGTAAATCAGTGCAAAAATCTTGCAAGGATAATCATATTCAGAGGGAAATCAACACTTTTCTAAGAGGTTGAGTTGATTTACAGCTGTAAACTAGCACAGAAGGTTTTTGCAGTTTATCTCAAAAGCATAAATGGAAAAGGTGAGGGGCCAGTATACCTACATTCCATAAGAGTAACTTGACTAAAACATAATTGAAAAAGCATGTGAGTTCAATTCCCTTCTTAATTCAAGGTGTGTCATACATGATGAAATCTTTTAGATAGGATTTTTGCATGCTTGTCCCAGAGTTTGGTGCACTGACTGATCAGTCAAAGTCAGTCTGCATTTTGTTTGCTTTATTTGGGTCATTAATAATAACATCTTGCCTGAAGGGTGATTCTCCATCTCTGCTCAAGACTGGTACCTTGTTGAAATAATTTGTTGTCAGGTAAGTAAAAGAGTCACCTGAGAAGAAAGGAATAAATATAACTTCCAGCTTTCAAAAGCTAAGATTGGAATTCAGTATTGGTTTGCTACTCCATTGGTCTCTTTGGGTCAGTTGCAAAATTTTGTTCCAGAAAATCCTCCTACAGCTATTGTGGCTTGAAAGCATTAGAATTCTGATGATATATTACCTTTGCTGTATGATTAGCATGTCATTTTTCTGAATCACTCTTCATCACTTCATCCTTCTCATATGTCATCTAAGACTATATAAATTTTGTACTTGAATCACACTCCTGGTACCAGGTAGCTAGTTTTTTAGAAACTTTGGTGTCTACGTTAGAAACGTCAAAGTAGGGTTTCTCTATCTGATATAGATACTTAATTCAAACATTTAGTCAATAAATTACAGCCCTAAGAATTCAACTCTGTACTCTGCTAAATCAAAAAAGCTCCTATAAAAGATGCTTAGAAACACTTCAGTTATTCAAGTCTCTCACGATTTCATATATCAGAAACAAAACCAATTGCAAAAGTTGTTGTTTAATATTTCACAGATGCTTTCTTGCACCTACTTCAAAGACCTGAGTCATAAAAGAGTCCAAAAAAGGTCACACTTATTTGTAAATCTATTTCATTTTCTGAATTACTGATAGAGATCCACTAAAGCACTAGACAACTTTACAACAAATTAAAAGCTGCACTACCAGTCTATGAAAAATATAAAATATATTCCATTAGTTTGCCCAAACTGACCACCCAAAAACTAATGACAAACACAAAGCACACAGTTACACAATTACCATTTTTACCAGAGAATAATGGCATAGACTGGTGAATGTTCTACTAGCATTTCATTTCTGTAGGAAACCGGTGGTACAAATGCTCACTTGTGTACGCAGAGCTTTGAAGTTCACAGAATCTTTTGAGCATGTAATTGGTAGAATTCAGTGATTCACAGCTTTCTAATTCAGTTGGTATTCCGGCAAATTATTAACCAGCTGCTGTTCACTGAAGCAGATGTTATGAGCCATGAATAAAATTGTCAAGGTTATAGTTAGTACAAAGAAACTCTATTCCTCTCCTGTCAGGATTTGTAACAAAACTTCTACTGACATCATCAGAAGAAACAGCTTCAGAAACTGGGTATTACTCAACCTTATCTGCCATTAGTTTGTGTTCTTTCTCCTTTCATCTTCTCAACCTCAATCTTGCTTGTCATCTTAATGCAGTTTGTATTTGATTTGCCAGCTCTTAACATCTAGTTGTCTTTCATGCTGATTACTGTACTTGAAACCCTCCTTCAGTTAGTGTTTTTCACCTCTTCACTTGTGTTTCTTTTACTTTTTCTGACACAAACCTGAATAAACATTAGGAGCCATTTTTTTGTGCTTTCTGCAATGCTCATTAGGCATGTTTCAAAAGTAATAATAGAATAAGACACAGCTTAATAGTTTAGAATAGTATGTTGAAGCTCAGATCTTGCTACCACCTTGAGGCAAGAAATAGGATTTGTCTTTAGTAGATTTGTTCATTGTAAGTCCCAGTGTGTGTTTCTACATCCAATGGATATAATATGGCTGGGACTGGAAAGAGAAGCAGTATTATTTCACTGAAATCTGATATGATCACTCCACTATATGGCAAGTACTTACTATAAACACATATTGGAAAATGACAATGTATGAGATAGATAGCAAGAACTGAATTTTAGAATTCTAACATTAAAAATTTAAGCCAACCACATTTTACCTGGAATTTTTTCCTTCAATCATCAGTTATTATTCTTTCTATATTCTTGTAGCTTAACAATACAGTAGTACAATATGAATCTGAATTATAAGTGAATTTAAGTAAAAAATATGCATTTTCTGTACCTATGGCTTGCCTAAACATGGATCAATTTGATCTACAACTATGTATATAGTTGCCATCTAAAGACTGCTTGTATTTCCCCTTAAAAACACTGCATTGATTCAGCTAAATTAACAGGATTGAATTAAGGATTAAGGATTGAATTTGCTTCTGCAGTCTTTTTGGATATAGAATATGAATGAACATTCGAGACCTACCACTAGGCTATTAAGCACCCTTACAGCACAGTAATTTATTGATATGCTTTGTAATCCAGTGTTACTCCTAATCTTCTTGTTGATACTATTGATACTATTTACTTTACTATTTTAAAATTTAAAATTTAAAATTTTAATTGGCAAATCCAGGACAGTCCCTTGCATAAAGTGTTGTGCTGTTTTTTCCCTTTGAATGCTTATATTTTCAATAGGTAGTTATTGAGATACTTAATTTGACATTGGCACATAACTAGACCTAATCAGTTTACACACTAATTGCATTCAAACGTCAGGTGTGCTGCTGTGATTGTCTTTTACACAGGCAATTTAGAAAATCCTAAAATTAATATATGCTGTTTGTAATGTCACAAAATGACCTGCTGTCAGTCACAGAAGAGAATTTATCTAGCTCTTGAAGTCCTGAATGAATGAGGCAGAATAACCATGACCTCTTTGTGACTGATCATTTTGACGCTAAATATGCAAAAGGAAGTAGAACATAATACATTTGAACTTAAACTTTGAAGAAGTAATAAGTTTATATCCTAAAAATTTTGATAATTCAGTATGAGACTTGATATGAAGTCAGTTGTTATTCCCAGATTATTTAAAGAAAAAAACCTCTGTACATAATGAACCCTTTATTTCAAATGTGGAATATGTAAAATACATGGCAGAATAGAGGATGCATGCTTTGTGTTTGGAGTGAAATCTAAAGAAGGAACAAGACTATGTGTACATGCAGAGAGGTTGTTGATAGGCAAAATTTAAAGAAGCCATTTGAAATGATCAAATACTGACATACTGGGTTTTTTTGCGTCAAAACAAGTAATGTGTCTTTTATGAAACTTTTTGGAGGATCCTCTTGGTAGTAGGCATATATTGAAAATTACTTAAAAACTACCAATAATGAAGCAAAATATGGTTCCGGTCTTCCAGTCTTCCACACTTTCCCACTAGCATTGAAAAATCTCTAAAAAGCATTTTACTTAAAAGCATTGATTGTGCTTTCTGTATATTAGATTTAATTATAAAGCTATGGACAATTTAAAATATTCTATTTTAATTGAAATAAATTTTCTAGTGGCAGTTTAAAAATTTAGTTATATAACTTGTTCTTGAAAGCATCTGATTGCCAAAAAACTACTTTGGTAATTGCTATGGAATTTTTATCATGAATACACGACATAAAATATTTATTTAGATAAACTACAGACTGCTATTTCCTTTTAGTATTCTAAAATAAAAGTCATACAACCAATATTTATTATTGCTTAAAAGTAGTATGGAAAATTTCCTCAAGCAGTGAATATGATTCAAAATTATTAAGATGGAAATAAGCATTCTTTTCTGATTTTTTAATGCTTTTAAATCAATATGCCAACTTATACATGTACACAGTAAGAACCAGCCATTTTCATTGCAAACTTCCTTAGCCTTTTTTTCCATAGTGAAAGCAGTTGTGTGTGTTATACCCTCAAACGAATAATGGAATAATAGAATAGAGAACCACAGATTCTAGAATCACAGAATAGTTTGGGTTGGAAGGGGTCATAAAGATCATCTAGTTCCTGTTGTGGTCAGGGACACCTTCCACTAGGCCAGGTTTCTCTAATTCCTGTCCAATCTGGCCTTGAAAGCTTCCACACGTAGAGCATCCATAACTTCTCTGGGCTAGCTGTTCTAGTGTCTCACCACCCTTACCATAAAAAACCTCTCTTATGTCCAATCTAAATACACCCTCCTTCAGCTGAAAAACTTTCCACCTCATTCCATCACAACAGGCCTTGTTCAAAAGCCTTTCTCTCTTTTTCTTTCAAGCTCCCTTTTTTATACGGGAAGGTTGGCTGTCAGAAGTACCCAAGGTTCTCTTTTCAACTATTTTCAAAAATGGATGTAATATTCCCTTTCTGCAGTCATTGGGATCTTTTCCTGACTGCTCTTCAAATATGATGGAGAGGTTTAGCAACTACATCAGCCAGCTGCATGAGTTTTCTGCCTCCCTTGTGTGATCTCTTACATGTGATAATCAGAGGTCTTGCATGCTAAGATTTCCTTGAAGAACTGTCCTTTTTGTTCACCTTCTTTGTCCCTGAGGGCAGTTTCCCAGGGGATCCATTCAAAAATTCCTCAAAGAACTGAAAGTCCTGAAATTCAGTCTCTTGACTCACTCTTCCTCTTCACATGTCCATTACAAACATGATCACCAGGGCATTGTCATTACAGCCCAGGCTCCCGGTGGTCTTGACATCTCTTATTAGTTCGTCTGTATTGACCAGCAATAGGTCTAGTAACACTTATCCGACTATCACATGGATTAAGAAGTTATCCTTGATGCACTTAAAGAGTCTTCAGGACTGCTCACAAATTGCTGTGCTGCTTTTCCAGCAGATGTGAATGCCCCAGCACGTTCTATGAACACAGTACTTTCTGTAGTTGAAGTAAGAAGGATTTGTCAATGTCTTCCTCTTCATCAGGCAACTGATAGTAAACACAAACCACAAGGCTTTGTTGGTTTGGCCTCTAATTTTCATCCACAAGCTCTCAACCTGTTCTGATGCGGCTCTGTCGGGGAAATTCCCCGTGCCAGCTCTCACTCCCCGCTCCGTGCCAGGAGCCCGGCTCTGACCCGAGCGGCGGAGCGGGGCAGGGCTGGCTGCTCCCAAGGACAGCCGGGGTTCGGCACCGAGGATCGGGGCAGAGAACAGCGAGGAGCCCCTCCTGTGATTCTCAAAGGAGCTCAATCCTCAAGGGAGGCAGAGCTGAGAAAGGCCAAGAAAAATGAACTGCACAGAGGGAGGATACAATTCTTCAACCAATCAGGGATACAACAGGGAGGAGATTAGTGAGGGGTTCAAAATATGACAACCAACAGGAAAGACGGGACTGGAAAGGGTTACATGGACCAATGGGGCATGGTGGAATAGGGGAATCCCCTGGAGGGGTTTAGGCAGGGGGTTGGAACAACAGGGACTGACTGGGAAGCCTCCAGAAGAAGGGGTAGGAACCAGGAAGGATTGATACCACATAAATGAGGTAACAGGGGAATCTAGGGAGTGAATGACAACTGGGTGAGGGAGGAGAAAACTTTGGGTAATGCCAAACTTACCAGGGGCCCAACAGGGATGATCTACTGGGAAAATAATTTCACACCAACTTAACAAAAACACACCACCACACTGTTCATAAGTGGTTTTCAAAAATGTCTTTGTGTAATTAATCCATTTTTTATATTATAAAAAGGATCTCTCCTTCTTTGCCTGTTCCTACAAATTCCTTGTTTATAACGCTTGCTTGCAGTGCTCCAAGCCATGTGTTTCATCCCACCAGGACTAGTGATTGGATCCTGGCTTCCATCTTCTCCTGATTTTTTTTTACTTATTCTACTTCACTGGTGTAGTCATTTCAGCTGGCCTATTAACTGTGCCACCATTTTATAGAAACACAACCTCATTCCTTTGAGACATTTCACAGGTGTTTCCACTGTGGTTCCTAATATTGCCTTAGTTAAGAAAGTTCCCTGAGTTAAGAAAGAACTCAAAACTCTATTCTCATCTCCTAGTAATTCCAGTTTCAAGTTGTCCTTATAAGCCTGGCTGACTTGGTGAAGACTTTCCTGCCTGACCAGCACACTACTAATTCCTACATTTCTGAAGTACAGCACAGTAATTCATTAGCCTTAATTTCTCTTCATAGCACAGTGTTAAAAGCTTCTAAATACATTTTCCCTACACACTGATAAAAATGAACTTCACAGAACATTTATTCTATTTGCCAGATGGCCAGTTGCATCCATCTATGAAAGACATGAACTCCTTTATCTGGAAAAGTTTTATTGACTAGTTTTAAACTCATAGCTTTATCTGTGATGGTGTTCTCCTTGCTTGGTTTTCCATGTTGAAGACAGAAAAATGATGCACATATAAATAAATGCTGTAAAACTTCTATAGGCATTGACAACTATGGGTTTGAATAGATGCAACTGAAGTTTATTTTTATTTCAATTTATATGACTAAGAGATCTTTATGGAATAAATATTCACCATTCAATTGGTTTAATTTATAAATTCAATATATCCTCTTAACGTGTATTGATATATTACTAGAAAGCAGCACAAGGCCAAGAATATACATGTGGAGAGCCTGTCTAACCATGGTCAGGTGTTCCACTCTCATTTTTTTCTCTCTATTAGTCATCAGATCTTAATACATTCACAGTATTTTTGCCCCTACAAGGTAAAAAAGTTATGTAATAAAACATGACAATGGCACAAAATGCCTTGTAGCAAATATTAGCAAATAAAGTGCAGCTTCTTTGACTAATAACTTAATTAATTTTCTGTCAGTTATTTGAGCATGCTTAGTGAAACAAGCTTTCCTAATTTGAAAAAACTATCCTTTTCATAGATTTTCTGTTATTAAGTATGTTGTGGTTAATCTCTGTCATGTACAGTAGTACTATAATTAGGATATTTTACACTTCATGGCTGGAATGTTAATCAAGAGTATTCTGGAAAAAAAAAGGTTTTATAGAACATTTTCTTTGATTTTTTTTAATTTTTGTGCATGAAAAGTGAATTCCATCAGATGAAGTATTAATAACTGCTGAAAAGAATATTCAATCAGTTGAAATATCTTCATCTAAATTATAGTATATATTCATTCTCTATTTGAATGGAAAGTATTTTTAGCTTAACTGAACACTGATGTACATATTAAAAATTATTTTATTTTCAGATGTTTCAACATAAATGCAAATGTATGTTTATTCAGTACACAAGTTAAGACTAGGTTTCATATTTTCAAATCAAAATTTCTTACCTTGATTACTAAGCTTCTAATGCCATCACCTGTAAGTTCTTCATCTAAAACAGTGCTGATAATTTATGTTCTGCAACTATCTCAAATCCTTGAAATTAATGTGTGTTCTGCCTAAAAAAAAAAAGCAGATCCAGAGGATTCAACATTGATAAAGGTCCTATGGCACCTTCCAGTACTTTTCTGAATATATTCTCTTTCACATTTTTGTGGGTTCTCCCCAGTAGACAGCTCTGTACCACAGCTGCTTGTGTATTCTCTCCCATGCTGGACTCCAGTGTAACAGGGGAGGAGAAAAGGAAGAGCAAGAGCCAGAAAACTCATGGATTGTGATAAAAAATAGTTTATAAAGCAAAAGTAAAAGAAAGAGAGAGAATACAAAATAAGACAAGTGATGCAAACACAATCAATCACCACCTCCCACAGATAGGCTGATACCCACCCAGTTCCCATGTGAAAGACAGCTAAACTCCCTAAACAAGCTCTCCTGCATTTTGCTACTAAACATGATATTGTTTGGTATGGAATATCTCTCTTGGTAATTTGGATCATCTGCATGGTTCTGTCCCTCTCAACCTTTTGCACACTCTCAGTCTAATCACTGAGGGGGCAGAGTGACAGATAGATGGCTTGATGCTGTGAAAATGCTGTTCGAAAAGAGCTAAAACATCTTTGTGTTACCAGCACTGTTTTGGTTGAAAATCTAAAACACAGCAGCATACAAGCTTCAATTTAGAAGATTTAACTCCATCCTAGCTGAATCCATTGCACTTATGTGGGCTATATTCTAAATAAAATGTAAATCCTCTTTCAGTACCAGTAAGTTATGACAACTTACACCAAGATTTTTTACCTGAACAGGACCTAAAAGGTTCAAATATTATGCAACATAAAGGGAATAGATAACTTCAGTTATAAGGTCCTGTGACAGTCAGTGTCTTAAAACAAAACAAACCCTACTCTGGCCAATGTAGGTAAAAGTTTAAGAGCCCAGGGTCCACACCATATCCTGAAATTTTAACTTACAGTTGCCAAAGTTGAGGTACCTGCCCAGAGGTTGAAAATGCTAATTGGCCTCCTGTTTGAAGGTTTGATATTGCAAATAGCTGAATAACACAGAAACGGATGTCCAAAGTTAAAACATTCTGGCTGAGTGGCAGATATTTTCTGTGGATATCTGCAAATGTCCAGTATTTCAATGACACTGGCATTGCTAAATCTCAACCAGATGGAATTTGCTTGTAGCTTGGGTCCAGATGGGTACTGACACATAGCAGTAAAGGGAGGGAGTTCCATATATGTGAGATGATTGCAGAAATGCAACCAACCTTCTGTTGTTTAATATGATACTGTGTTACCAATCTTCAATAAAACAATACTATTAAATCCATTTTAATTGCTCTCCTGTACATCTATTCCTGTGTCAGGTATTTCTGTGGTATCCTTTCTGAGCACAGATCATGAAGGAAATGCAAAAATGGAACAGAATTTTGATTATTTAAAGGCAAGGTCTTGTAAAGGTCATTAGAATGAACCACACTGTGGTTCTTAGGTTTTTCTCTTTCCCTTGAGCCATAGCTTAACCCCAGCTGGTAAATAAGCACTACACAGCCACCTGCTCACTCTCCCTTAGTGGAATGGGGAGAAGCAGAAAGGTGAAAATGAGAAAACTCAGAGGCTGAGAGGAGCAGTTTAATAATTAAAATAAAATAAAACAATGAAGAAGAACAATGAAATTGACGAAGGTTCTAGAAAGCATTTCCTATGAGGAGCAGCTGAGGGAACTGGGGTTGCTCAGTCTGGAGAAGAGAAGGCTCACAGGGACCTCACTGATCTCTACAATCCCTTTAAAGAGGTTGTAGTGGGATGTAGGTCAGTCTCTTCTGACTTGTCTCACGTGAAAGGACGAGACGAAATAGCCTTAAGATGTGCCATAGGAGATTATATATTACCGAAAAAATAATTCACTGAAAGAGTAGTCTGTTACCATGGGTTTTTCCTATCTGGCTGTGCGTTTCACACTAAGCAGAAGGTTTGTATTTTCTCAAGCGCTTTTCATGTAAACAGCAGCTATGTTCTATAAACATAGATTATCTTTTCACATTCCATGCTGGGACAAACAAGACTGTGTGACAGGCTCCTGGACCAATGTGGGTGAGAGGTGGGAATGCCACCCTCCAATCCATGGTCACCTTGCTACAGCTATATTATAGAGATAATAAACAAAGGCAGAGAGTCTCCTGCTCTCCTGCCCTGCTGCTCTGAACCCAGGTCTGCTGTCTCCTGACTGTCCTTATCAGCCTTGGTTCGCAGTGATAGCAGTCAGACATTTGAATAAGTTGCCCACGGAGGTAGTAGACTCACCTTCCATGGAAGTGTTCAGGAAGTGTCTAGATGTGCCACTTGGGCATATGGTTTAGCAGTGATTATGATGTTGCTAGATTAACAGTTGGACTAAATGATCTTGAATGTTTCTTCCAACCGTGATGATTCTGTAATTCTGTGATAACAACAACAAAATGTTATTATTATTGTTATTATTATCAATAATTTTAATGAGAAACAAAATACAAAAGAGAGAGAACTAAAATCCAAGTTCGACGTGGGATGGAAATGAAAAAATTTCCTCCCTACCAGTAACAAATGCCCCAATCTGTGGCCCTCACACCAAGCTCCCTCCTAGTTTTATTGCTGAGCACAATGTCATAATATTATAGAAAATCCCTTTGGTCAGTTAGGGTCATCCATTGCAGCCTTGTCTCCTCCCATCTTAGATTAAAAGTGTCACTAAAGCTGGAAAACACTTCTAAGATCATCAAATCCACATGCCAACCCAGCACTGGGATATTTACCACGAAGCCATACCCCCAAGCACCATGTCTGCAACATGGCTCTCGGGAGTTTTTTCCCCAGAAATACAAAGTTTAGGTTTAGAGTCTTTTTTCCTTGAATGCCTGTGCCAGAAGCAGAAGAAAGAGTCAGAGTTCCCCAGCTCAGGTTTCTCCAGGTTGCTTTATTGTCTCTTATCTCTCAGTTCTTTCTGTGCCCAGCAAAGGTCCTTGCTGCAGCAAGAGCACGAGACAACTCCCCCCAGGTGGGGCATACTGGACCTTTTGTACCCTTTCTCTGACCCAACCATCATCCACAACATATTCCTTATTTACAGTCTACTACCAATACCTACTACCTATACTAGATCTGTCACTTCTGTCTTAAACCAATCCCTTATGACCCACCACAGCAGAAGATGGAGGAGAAGGACAAGAAGGGAGACAGGGCCACACCCTGATTCTTCCATCTTGCCTTCTCTGTTAGGCACCTGGTGACAAACTAACTACTATTTACATCAAACTCTTGGGGCAATTACTCTGGAAATTTTTCCTACAGGCTGAGATCAAAGACACGTCACTTCGGGCCCTGTGCCAGGGTCTCAGCCCCCCTGGCAGGGTCCTGGACCATCCAGGGCAGCCAGAGGGATACCCAGGACTCCAACACAAGGTCTTGTCAAACCTCATGTGATTGGCCTCAGCCCATCAGTCCAGCCTGTCCAGATCCCTCTCCAGAGCACTTCTTGTGCATCCCTAGCCTACTTGCTGGTGGGATGGCATGAGAAGCAAGCACTGCTCAGCAATAACAAAACTATCCCTGAATTATCAGCACAGTTTTAGCACAATTCCAAACACATCCCCATACCAGCTACAATGAAGAAAATGAGCTAACTCTATTCTAGCTAACACCAGCGTACCTTGAAAGATCTTTCACGTTATCCTGTAAGCACTCCACCTTTTCTTATCACAGGTAAGTATGCCAGAAGCATTCCACAGCCATTTGGTGGTGGATTACTTCTCCAAGGGAATTTTTATCTCAGCAGCTTCCAGAACTGGTGATTTCTGTAAGAGCAAAAGACTTTTTTTTTTTTTTTCTTTTTTATGTGGTCTAAGTACAAACTGTGAGAACAAAACTTCTCACTTTTTCAGCATTGGTCAGGTTTTGTGCCTTACTGGACAAAACTGAAAGACAGCAATAGGAGTTTTTAGAAAATTCTTAGATTTGTGAGGCTTAGGTCAGTTTAGGGCATGCATGAGAAAAGAAAAACTTATTCTAGGAAATAGATTAAGTTTTATAATAATACCTGAATATTGCTTGTGGGCAGTGAAGAACAAGTTAGTGTTGATTTATAATAAGTATGCCAAACGGCCAAAGTGTACAATTATTTTCCAAAATATGAGATAATTTTACCACAGCACTGAAAATCAGTCGTTGCCTCAAAACAGGTAGAAAAAAATAGTGGGTGTTTTGGTGGTAATTCCTTAAATATCTGTAAACTGATATCTTCTACTGTTATTATAGCTTCTATAAAGATGCTGGACTGTTAGTTTAGCTATCAAAAAGAGATTCTGGGTTTGAATGTAGCAACACGGTACAGGAAAATTCTGTTAACCTCCACCTTTAGCATGGTGAAGTTATGAAGACAAAAGTAGATAATACTGACATTGCACTGACTAACAGTGACATAAAACCACATAAAACGATGACACAGGAATTTCCTGATATAAGAAAGAATTAACTGGTGATATTATTTACAACAAAGGTATACCAGAGATACTCTCCTTAAAGAAAACTGTCTCGTAGCACTTTCTGGTACCTAATGGAAATCCTCAAATCACTGATAATTATGTAGAAATTGGAATTGTTCAATAAAAACTTAAGTTTTAAAAATAATTTAATGATGTATTCAAACAACAAAATGAAAGAGGGTACTTAAATTCTTAGTAGCCCTGCAGAATATTTAACACTTCTAAAAGCATACACTTAAAAATCTGCAGGATCATCATCATCATACCTTTGAAAGTGCTAGACAAGGTGAACTCTATCCAGAATATGTTATTTTTCAATAAGTCTTTTTAACATTGAAGAAGAAAATGACAGCCATAAAATACATAAAGTGGAGGGAGATTATTTTATGAGGCAGTGGACACTTGACATTTGAGCATCAGTCCCAGGCACAATCATGCAAAGTTTAATAGAGGGTTTAACTACTTAAGATAGACAAAGAAATGCTGTGTTTGGTGTTAAGCCAAATGTGAGAAAATGTCTCACCCAACTAAATTGATCTGTTGTCTGTGAACGTTCAGCATTGTACACTAAATCTTTTAGATAATTTTCAGTTGTGAAAACTGCACTCTCTGAACCAACTATTTGCACAGATTCATGTCTTTGCAGACATGTCATGTCTATCTGTCTTCTCTCTTGGGCATATAGCTAGGTAAAGAAATGGAAAGTCTACCTGGAAATGAATGTATTTCTGCTTCCCTGTGAAATGACCTGAAGTAGTCACACCTGTGAGCTATATTACCAAAAGGCAAACAATTCAAGGTAGAAAGTGGCCACATAAAAGAGGAATGGTGCACAGCATAAGGGTTCACCCTTTTACCAGAAAAGTTTGACTTGAATAATGAAGTCCCTTCTACATGAATTGAATTGTTCTCCTTCCACAATTAGAATATTTTCAGAGTACTGATTCTAACCTAAACTTTAGATTTGCATAGTTCTAGGTGTGTCAGAGACTAAGTTTTGCAAATCCCACTGACATTGCCCTAGAAAACTTTTTTAAAACAATTATCTGTCTGCTTTCTAGTATAAAACATTCCTATGAGTAGCTGACTTTGCAGCTCTGTAATAGAGGAAAAAACATATAAACTATTAATGTGACAGATGAATTAGTTATATTTTTTATGAAACTTCTATAGAAACTACTCTATAAAGAAAGATAAGGGGAAATATGATAGTGCAACACTAACATGAAGGAAAATTCAGATAACTAAAATTTTGATGTTTTGGAGTTTGGTGATACATGCACAACAAAGAAGACGGTGCAATATGTCATGTCATTATTTCCAGTTGTAAACAACCAAGCCACCTGCTCCCATTTTTAATTTAAATATCTTAAAACTGCTAACAGCTGAATCAGCAATGGCTATATGCAAAATATTAATATTTAAGCAAAATTCATCTTTCTGAATTTCATTTACTATCACAAAGTATACATAATATTTTCTACTACAAAAAATTCTCTTATGCTTCTGAACTGTCATCCTCCCCCAAAAAACTAATAGAAAACAGCATTAATATTCATTAAATGGTTATTCCTTATTTAGAGCAACCCCCACAGTTCACTAGATTTTTAGACTACAATATTCTTGCTGTGTATTATGCAACACTTAGAGTTATAATGAAAGCATGTAGCACATTAGGAATATTCACTAGAATATATTAAAGTATACAAATAGTATATAATTATACATATATAATAGGATATTATAATATAAAAATGTCAAAACACTAATTGGCAAACCAATCAACAGATAAATATATGAATTATAACTGGTATTTTAGGAATTCAATATCCTTGTTGTTATATTGATAAATGTGACAATTAGAATATTTGTCCTGTTTACAAGACTACAGTACTTTGTTCGTACATGAAAATCAAATCTACAAGACAATGACCAATACATATAATGTATGGTCATTAATGTATAATAGTACAATAATTCAGTATTAAAATATTTGTTATTGTAATAAGATTATATTTCAGAGTGCAAAACAGAATGGACAACAGCCAAGATAAATACAGACAGCTTAGTGATTTAAAGTACCAGCAATCAAACAACTGTAACTGTTCAACTGGAATGCATGATTGTTGTTTGCAAAAGAATGATACAAAAAATTGTCATAGAATATCCTGAGTTGGAAGGGACCCACAAGGATCACTGAAGTTCAAAGAAATGAATGCTTTCTAACATATATAGAAGGTTCACATCTTACCACCCTCCTGAGAGCTGAACAGGTGAATTTGGTTTTGGCCTTAAAATTCTATGTACTCTAATTCTATTCCTTTTCCTTCACTTAAGCATGAATTTCCATATTCATGAAACAATATGTTATATATATATATATATATACACACACACACACACACACACACACACACACACACACATACAAACAAATATTCAGAGAACTATCAAAATGAGTAGAACAGGGCATAATTCTGTTTTAGGAATTTTAGACAAAGAGTAAACGCCCTTTCCCTGTCATCAGGCTGCTCTTAAATGACACTGAATCTGATTGACTATCTAAAACACTTCTGAAAATACATACTTCAGGAGTGTGTTTGATGTTGTTGATTTTCAGAAAATAAAATGTAAATTCTACAACAGTATGATGCAAATTTCTGGGCTAGATGTTTGTAAATTCCTTTTTTACTCTACATTATTTCTACAGAGGAAAATAAAACGTTTATGAATCAAACTAAAGCAAATAATCCTCTCAATATGCTTTATTGTAATTTTAGAGGATTAAAAACAGCTGAAGTGTTTCCAAAGCATTTTCACAAACACAGTCTAATGCAAGCAAAATATTTCAGAGACAGATTTGTATTCTTGTGTTTGGAGTACTGAAGACAGTTTCATACTGTTATATTCCAACTACCGCTACAGAAAAATTACCAAAATTTTAATCAGAAGAATTCCTTGAAGCAATACATGGATATACTTCTCAAAGTAAAAAATATTTCAAATAAATAAGATCTTGGCTGTGCTTTGTATGACTCCAGTAAGAAGTACTAATAAAATAATTATGATTATGAACTGAGGATTTTTTAGTATTGTAACAGGGAAAAGGAAAATACAGATGTCAAAGAAACAGAGTTTGGTAAAAAAGTAAGAAGAGGTTGTCTTTGTGTTGTCTCTGTAAAGGATTTTTCTGGAAGTTATACCATAATGAATATAACTATGAGTAACTGAAATACTTTATTTACAACAGCAATAACATGTACTAGATCAGTAAAAGAATTGATAAAGATTGTTAAAAAAAGTATTTGAGACTTTGAGAATACTGTAAAAATAGTAATTAAAATAAAACAGTTGGAAAAACTTAACCCTGTTATATGAAATTGAAGTATTTGTTGTATAAAAACAGTCTTTATAACAAAAGAGGCATTCAAGGTTTTTTAGTTTGTTTGTTGTGGGTTTTGTTTTTTTTTTTTTGAGAAAAACAATGAAATTAGCATTAATATCTTAAACATAGATCAAAATCTGTTCTATCTTCTTATTCAGTGTAATGTAGCATATTCCTTTTCTTCATGAATATATAATGCAAACCAAAAAATGCAGAAACTGCAACTTTGCTGAATCACAATAGCATTTCAATGACTGACTAACATTACTCCAAGAAAAACGCTATCTAAACATTTCAGGGACAAATGGAGAAATTATTGGCTTTTTTTCACCAGCATTTACTGACTTGCTCATGATGTTGCAATTTTCTCCAGTGTTAAAATTTTTTTGTCTATTTCTCTGAACAGTCATCTTGATCCTTGCTTTCACAGACAGTAACACAACTGTGATTAATGATGTGAAGTTGAAGATGAGAGAAAAAAACACAAATTATTTAATTCAGAGTCTCTACATTTAAAGAACACAACTCCCCAAATTATCATTTATTTAATAGTACCTATTCCTAAACCTGATTAAATATATTTTACATTATGTAAATAAAGTTTAAAATTCTTACTATAGTGTAATGGAAGAAAATCAAATCAAAATCAAAGTCATGCACATCTTCAGCAAGATCAAGGAGAAGGATCTGGGTTAGCAGTTTTAATCAGCCCCCTGGGAGCCATAACTGGGAACATGAAGGACATGAGGACTTGTACAAGCTGACTGAGAACAGACAGGACAGACAGGACGGGTTTACCAAAGGCAAAATATGCCTGACCAGCCCAACTGTGTGCTGTGATGAGATAGATGACTCTATGGGTAAAAGGAGAGCTGTGGATGTGCTCTTTTACAGCAAGGCTTGTAGACAACTTGGCCTTATAAGGACTGGATCAGTGGTCAGTGAGCTGGATGGAAAATTGGCTGGCCAAAATTTGTAAGGGGGCGTGATTACTGATTCCAGCTTTTGGCTGGTTTCTTGTGGCATTACTCAGAGATTGCTACTGAGACCCACACTGAGCTCCATAACTTTGCTGACATAATGGATTGCAGTACCCAGCAATTTAGCAGCCAGTACCAAACTAGGGGGAGCAATGAACACAGTGCTATTCAGAGGAATCCAACCTAGCAGAAGATACAGCAAAAGAAAGCTCATGAGTATCAATACAAGAAAACACAATCTTTCATCTGCATTGAAGAAATTCAGTGCAACAGGACAGAGTAGGTGCTGTCTGGATAGGAAGAAACTCTACAGAGAGGGATCTGGTAGTTCCAAATGGAAGGTGACTCAGCCACACACAAAGCTCATCATGCACTCTCTTAGGAGAAAGGTAGCTAGACAGCTGTGAAGAGTGAATCTCTCTCTCAATTGAGTATCTGAAAGTGAGAATGTACGTGAAGAGCTGTACCTAGTTTGGCATCTTCATTGCCAGAAATGCCCATCCTGTCCTGGATGAACTTGAATTAATCCACTTGGGTATGATCAAGATGATTAGGGTTCTAGTGCATATGCTGTGTGAGGAGACACTGAAGAAATTCAGTCAGTTGAGTCTTAGGAAAAAGTAAGCTAAGGAGAAATCTTTTTATATATAGTATATGATGGTATAGAAAAGATGGAGATATACTGTTTTGAAAGTGTATAGTGACAAGACAAAAAGCAACAGGTATAAATTGCAACACAGGAAATTTTAATTAGACATAAGGGAAAAAACAGCAACAACAACATTAAGAGACTGAAATTGGTCAGAGTTTCCTGGAAATGTTGGAGAAATCTACCTCCTTGGAGATGGTCGGAATTTGGGACAACCCTGAGCAACCTGCTTTAGATGGACCTGGTTTGAGGTGGTTTCACTACATGGTATATTATACCTTCTTTCTGCAGCTTCTACAGAAATAAACTAATATACCTAGAAATGAGTATTTGTTTTATTTTATCATCTTGTAAGGGAAAAGTCAGGATTAAATTGCAAAGTTATGTCAGTCAAAACATTTCTTTTCAATTCTGGAAATTTTAGACAGTTGAAGAGAAAATACACAAAATATTTACTTCCTTATTACTAGAAAAGATGTGATTAAAGTCTGAGCTGGCAGAATTTTTTATAACTAAGTTGTCTTTACAAAATTAATAGCTTTGTTTATTTTTTTAGAAAACAGTAATAAAATTCCAAAGTATAGTTTAATTTTAAAAAATCAGGATAGTCTTTATGAGAAAAATCAGTAAGTCATAGCATATCAATAATATATTTCAAGTATTTTTGCAGGGCTAAAGATTTCAGGACAGACATAGTCATTTGAAAATATTAATAAGAGATATTAGGAACATATCTTTTTATGCAAGAGATTACATGAAATGTAAAATTAGGTCCTACTGACTATTAATATTTCAGTATTGATCACATAATTTAGGCTTTCTATGGTGCTTGGAAATAGCAGTTTCTTTATATATTGAAATTTGGAAAACTGGGATATTCTTATGTTTTGAAGTTGCCATGTGATTAAGATTGGACTTTTATTGAACTTAGACATTTTTTCACTTAAACTTTGGAGGTAATAAAAAAACTCCAGTAAAAACTTGGAGAGACACAATATTCTTTTTATCAACTTGGCCATCTAAAGAGTTACTGCAGTAATCTAGGGATTCTGAGTTACTGAGACTGTGTGAAAGAAGTAAGAGAGTTTATGGTTCAGTTGGGTGTAATTTGTTAATGCAACTCATGTATTGTACATATGAAAAAGGCACAGCTCATCATAATTGTATATTGAATATACTGCACAGTTTTATTACCTACTGTAAATTCATGCAAGAGTGCCAAGTCTTCATATTGTCCACTTTTGAAGTAGGGTGGGAGCATTGCAGATGGCTAAAAAATTAAACTAAAAAAATTAAAATTAATTTTAATTTTTAAAAAATCTAGTTTTACAGGAGTTATTTTTTTTTCTGGTCATTGCCATCTGGGATTTATGGTGTATTATTTGTTTGTCTGCAGTATTTATTTTTTGACTGTGGGAGTGATTTTCCATTACAATATGCTAATGCTTGATGTGCTAGTGATAATGACAGAACTGTAGATCTAGGAGTGCTAAGTTAACTATCTTCCTTCTCATATTGGTCTAAGATTTAAGACCTACTACCTCAGTGTAGAACTGGAATGACTTGTCCCTAAACCAGGACAAAAACTGACACTGGACAATAGCACTGGAAAATTTTCACTCTGAATTATTTCCTTGTTCAGTGCAGGTGAAACTGCTCTGCCCTGCTCTGGTCGGTAATGAGAGGTTAGTGTCTTTACCATGTTAGCCTTAGTCAGATTTTATCAGCTCTGGCAAACTATTTCGTTGAAGAGTGCCAGTAAGATATGGCAATGAGTATCATGTTGAATGTGTTTTATCCCTCACTTAATCCTAAATCATCAGCAGTAATTATGGTAGCCATTTCTTCCACACATGAATCACACATGAATCAAAATTACTTTGTCCTCAGAGATGTACTTTCATCTGTATGACATCATTCTATGTCATTTAAAATAGCTAGCAAAGAAAGAAAAAATTTAAAGCTAACAAAGTAATTCTCCAGTGTCAGAGAGTCTATGCAAGCCATGACAAGGTAACTTTTTAACCAGTAATAAAACTCACTTCCAGGCAATCCTTCCCTTGTTATACAATCTGGAAAATTAGTGTTTCTGTAAGTTTATTCTGTGATTTAGTAAAATTGGGTAAAAGACCTTCCCCAGTGAGGAAAACCAATGTGGATATGTAAAATATTGCTACTATTCCCATTACCAATAACAGAAGTTGGATATCTGAAATGTCTTATGCTATATGTAGGAGGACTCTACATAAAAGTTTAAGCTGGAAAAATAGGATATCTATTTTAACTTTCAAGGGAACATTTTATTTACTTTCTTCTGTACTTCAAGGATCAGATGAAGCCATCTTTTTAATGAGATCTATGTAGCAAGAAGGATTAACTGAACTCTCTGTATTTGCCGAGTACTTTCTTTAATGGGTTGTAACATTCCTTTGACATAGGTAATTAGTCAATTGCCTGTATGATGATACAAATTCTCTTTCAGATAGCATCAGTAGTAACTAGTCTATTCTTGAATTTTGGCTTCAGTAATTGAAATCGAGCTTTTGTAGTACAGGAAAAATGTAAATGAAGGTGAAGAAAGCTCATAAGAGGAATGCTAAGGCCCTGCTTTTCCCATCTTACCCTACATTAGACAATTTTGTTCTTCATGAGGAATTTATAAAAACCTTTCTGCTGATCTTCATTCATTTGCAGAGCAGTCTACTGAAATAATCTAATAAAAGACACAAACCCTTTTCTCTTTTTGACATATTTTGTGGCTTCATACTTCACTACTGCAGTTTATTGGAACGTACTTTTTCTGAGAAAACATTTACCTGCAAAATTAAAATACTTACTTTGGATTAGTGTCAATAATTTTCTACTTGATAAGAAGGAAGTTGGTCTTTTTTTGTTTTGATGATTTATCATTGTTATTGTTACCATTATCCTCATCACCATCATTATAGTTGTTATATAATAATAATAATAAGTCTACAGCTTCCAGGAAGAGAAAAAAAACCTCAACAAAATACGTACTCTACCGTCCTATCTTTTAAAATGGAAGTGAATGTACTGCTTTTCCCTTCCTATATTATTATCATAGTCACGTTCAACTCTTTTTTGACCTTGTAGGCACTGCAGTTTGTTCTTCATATTGTGTTTCTTCTTGGTTAAACCTTTAAAGGAAACTACCTTAGGTGAAGATGTAAGATACTATAAGGAGAATATATTACAGACATAGCCAAAACAGGTATTTTTCTTTCAGCTGAAGGCCAAAGGTCTAGTGGCAAGCAAAACCAAAATCCATCTGAATTTTCTTAATTTTCACCTTTCTTTTCTCCATCATTTATTTCATCAGCTACTTCCCACTGCTTCTTTGATAATTTCAGTCTCTTGGTTCCCTCTGGGTGAATTTTTAATTTCCTCACATCTTTTTTATGAGATAAAATTAGAATATCAATTTCTCTGTGTTCTTCACTTATTGCTTGGAGACATGTTAGTATATTTTACTACACACTATGTAAATGTGTAATATCACATAGAGTATTTTTATACTCCTTATTGCCTCTCAAGTTGTGGAGAACAATTCTGCCTTTATGTCTGGATTCACAGTTCATTGATGTTAAAGGTTAGGCTCCCACTGGGCTTCTTTAATGTTTGTATCACGAATATGGTAGTTAATGTTACTATATTAGCATGAAAGCATAAAAATTATTCCATAGTTAAAAGCTGAACTTTACCCATCCCCATTAAAGGGCAAATAAGGTTTTACATGAGGTCATGAACTAATAAAGTGTTAATTGAAGCTACATCAGCAAGTAGTTTCTAAAGAAGTCAAGAAACTATTAATATACTTAAAAATGCATATGCATGAGCAAAAAGTATGTATATTAATGGGTCCATAGCACTGCTCCCTTTTTAAATATACAATTGTTAATATTTGTTCAAAATCCTTTAATTCTGAGATTTTCTGTGACCTCTACCTTTAGGATTCCAGTACTCTTTTGAAATTAGTCACCCCTGAGATTCACCATCTATTGACAATGTGCAGTTCTGATGTATAGCCTACAAAAACTAATTCAGATCTCTGAATGAAATGTAGATATGAGTCAACATTTCAAACAACATCTTTTGGTCTTAGATCACTTGCCACTGAGATCTCCTACATACCATTCTGCTTTGTAGACTTTCAGAGTTTCAGATGAGTATTGCCACTTGTTCTATACCCACAATAAAAAGAAGCAAATACTTCTGTCATTTAAGAGATCTTTAATGGTGCAGCCATGACTTAGAGACAGCTCTGCCTCAGAGTGGTCAGTCAGCAGGGATTACACCCACCAAGTCCATAGAAAAGCTGCACCCAGGGAGCAGGAGCAGCCCAGGGCATGGTGTGGCAGTTGAGACAGGCATGGTGCAGATACCCTATGGGCTCTGGGGTTCAACTTGTGTCATCACCCTCTTGGGAGAAAATACCACGTAAGCTCAGAAAGGGTGGTAGGCTACTGGAACCAAGCTTTGGCCCCCTTGAACAGCAGCAGCTAGCAGAAACTATTGAAGATCAAAGGAATGCTCTGTCTATCCCTCAGCAAGAAGGAGGCAGCAGTTGTAAAGATGGGAATGAATGGAGGGTAGCTCATGCTCACAGTAGAAAGTAAAATCCTTCTTTGCCCACCTCACCCCTCCAGGCACCTCTTCACAATAGGTAAGAGGCTTTGTACATGGCTGAGTGTTGCACTTGACACATCTGAAGAACAGCATGCCATCCAGAGGGACCTGGACAAACTTGAGAAGTGAACTCAAGGGAATCCCATGAGTCTAACAAGATGAAGCATAAATGCTGCATCTGAGTCGATCTGGTATCAATCCATGCTGGGTAATGACCAGATCAAGAGCAGCCCTGCTGAGGACTTGGGGGTGCTGGTGGGAAAAGAGAATGAATGTGACCTGGAAATGGAGTGCAGCACCAAGACAGAACCTCTGTGGAGCCAGAGCCCCACAGTCTCCAGTGGCTAACATCGAGGTGCAGGTTAAAGAATGAGGGGGGTCCAAGCACTTGGGTTTCCAGAATAGTTTATTTTCCAAAAGGGTCCAAGCTCCAAAGACATTGATAGGAGAGATCCCAAGGTTTAAATATAGGAAATGATCTTAGGGAGGGGACAATGCCTTGACCAATAGGAAGGGAGCCAGGGAGGACTTACCATGGTAAATGACATACTTAGAGCCAATAATAAACAGTAAGGGGAGGTTACAACTTTGGGACACCAATGACAGCTTGACCTACCCAGACTCTTCTAGAACAAGGAGATGGTGGAACAAGGATTGACAGGGAGGATAGGAAGAACACCTGCAGATTAGCAGGGAAAGTTCAGGAAACGGGAAAGGTTAGGGTGATTGACAACACAGGGGGCAAAGATAACTGGGGAAGAACCAGGGGGAACAGAGGGAAAAGTCAGTCCAATCAAAAACAAAACCACCACACATGCCCATGGCAAAAGGGTTGGAACTAGATAATATTTAAGGTCACTTCCAACCCAAACCATTTCATGATTTTATGATCAAATTCCTGAGTTTTTTTGAACAGGGCATTAACTAACAAGACATCTTCTATATGCTACTCGTGTGTTTATCTCTATGCAACAATGTAATATTATCCCTATCTGTATCAGAAAATAAAATATACACAGATTTGAATATAATAATTTTATGGTAATTCATATAGAAGATTCTTAGATGCTTTCAAAAGTTCTGTCTTGATTTACTGAGTAATCTACTGAATTACTTGACTTGTCCCAATTTCTGGTTGCTGCTTTCATATGAAAAGCCTTGTCTTATGAAGAAAAATGAGTGTTTGACTTTACATAAAATTTGTACTTAAATATTTAGAGCTGAACTTGTTTTTAGGGTTCAATTCAGAAAATATCTGCTGGTGACGCGTGTGATATCTACAATTTCTTGTTGCTCAATATGATTTAGTACTAACAGATTCATCCAGCATGTCTACCTAATTATACTTGAGCTGTCTCAGTCTTGACTGATCGTTTGGGTAATATTAATATATGAACAGTGCAGAATTTTTATGAAGATAAATCCCACTAAAGCTGACATTTTATTAACTAGTTCTAGAAACTTGGTAGATATTGCTTCTTCTCTGACGAAGCTAATTAACTTTGATAAATATTACCATACCAATATCCTTGAATGTAAACACTTCAGGTGTTACCATACATTAATTTATCGTTTGAGCTACATTTACAATTGTTAACAAGTTTTATTTGTATTTTCTGCTTAGTATCATCATGCTGAGTTTCATGATCAGCAGAAGCCTACAAGGTGTTGAGAATTGCTTTTATTATCCTAGATATTAATTATAAGAATACTATATTTTGCTAGCCTATGCTCTTCTGAAGTTATTCTCAATATATCATGTTGCTTTCAGATTTTTATTGACTAGAATTTTTTATCCTCTCATTCTATTTACCAGTTCTACCCTTTGATTATCTGAAAAATTGTACACTGGAGACATTTTGGGGGTGGTGTAAGGCCATTAAAAGATGTCTCAAGTTATTTTTTCAATTTATTTTTATTTATGTCTCTGATTATTTCCTATTTGAAGAAATTGCCAGCTTCCTGATTTGTTTTTTATGTTGATTTAAAATTGAATCTGGAACTGAAGTGGATTAGGTTCATGACCTACGTTTGTGAAATTGGGTTGTAATTTATATCTACAAAACTTAATCTCTTCCAGTCTTTTGTCCGAAGTGACAAAGCACATGTTTGATAATGACTTTAATCCTGCATGAATTATAAACTGGATCTGGTCATGCAGTAATACATATAAAGAGTATTAACACAGCATGTATTTTTTTTCCAGTATGTGTAAAGTGTTACCAAAGTAAATATTGGACAGCTATAGCAAATAGTCAATAATCAATAAAATTATAGATGCAACAATTAAACTCAGTGTTTTTCAACAAACAGCTCCAATGAAGAAATTACTTTTCAGAAAAGTTTGGTTTTGATGGTATTCCACTATGGATGTTCACCACACTGATGAACATAGGTCTCATGCCATAGCCCAAGGATGTCATTCTTTATCTTTAGATCACCCATTTAGTTACCTTGGTATAAAACCAATGACATTTAAATAACTTCTGCAGAGATACTACCATGTTGCAATGGGGAAAACTGATAGTGATATATTACCCTGTCTCTCCTTTTCAGTCTCAAGTAGTATGACAAAATAAATCCATTCTGCTCTATTCTAGATAATCTCTTCTTGTTAAAACTGAAGTAAGAAGTTTCTAATAAATCTTCAGTTTATTTTCCATTGTGTCTAAGGCTATCCATTCAGACTGTTCTTGGAAATCTCTTTCCTGGGAGTTTTAACTAGCCCCTTAAAAGTATTTCCTTCAAGAGTTTAAATTTCTACAAATCCTTTAGCATTTATCACACTCTTTACTCTTTTTGAGAAAAATGCTAAACAGTTTTAGCTATGTAGTGCTCAGCTAAATCAAAAGTTGTTATTCATACATCAATCTGTCCCTATCTTTTTGACTGATTTCTGTGCTAATAGCAGTTTATAGTTGTCTGAGTGCAATAGCAGCTGTTAATTTTACTGACACAACCACTGTTCTTTCTTACTCATCATACTGTTGATGAGAAACTCCTGTTTTAGATTATGCTCTTTTTGGCCCAGGAAGATTAAATGCATTTTCTTTTAAAAGAATTTCAAAAATTTCAAAGACGTTAAAAAATAATTGTGCCAAAGTAATTGTTCATGTCATCAGAATGGTGAATACAGTCTCTGAAATTGTATTGGTAATATATGTAAAATGAATTGCCTACTTATGACTATTTTCCAAATGCCGTGTTGAAACTCTCCCTGGTAAACCTTGCCACCCAATATGTCACTTTATCTAATTTAGGTGAGACAGATTAAGATAATCTAAGATCACCAAATCTTTATCCCTTAAGAAAGATTAAACCCTTTCTTTTCGAAAAAAACATCTAGCAGATCTTGTAACTTTCAATGTGCTGCTGTAGTTAAAAACAGTCACTTCCCAAGAACAAGACTCATTGAAGAAATTCATAATAACACATAGGCATACTGTGTTTTTCATTACATTAAAATTATCCTTAAGGACTGAGCTGCATTCTCTTTCCTGCTATACTACAGAGAAATACAAAATGAAAAATATTATAATTTATTGAGATGGTTTATGTAAACTGTGTCTTTGTAGCAGATATAGTATGTACCTTGAAAATCTAATTTCCAAAATGTGAAAAATGCTGAAATTCAACCTAAAATTTGGAATGACTTCTCATATACATATAATGTCTTTCAGAGAGAGAAAATAGAATATATAATTTATGAATACTTGCTACGAGTAACATGGAAATGGATTTCAGATGTGATAAAGAATAAATTCATGCAATATGAGTGAGCAGGGTAAAGAGAACAAAATTCAAAGTTTGTGACATAACTCCTATTTCATAAATAATATCAATTATAATATCTCATGGGATCTATACTGGTTTTAGTCTGGATTACAGACAAGTTAATTATACAAATAATTGTGAGAGCCTGCTATTAGCTTTCCCAGTTTTATTATTCTTTCCCATTTGTAATATGAACAGTACAACATATTTTCAGAATAGCATATTTAATGGACATAGGGTTTATTTCACATCATGTGCCAGAAATATAAGCTTAGATTTAAAATTTAAATAACAGTTTAAGCATTAAATAGGTCTTAAAGACAATACTTAAGGAATGTCTCTGCAAATTTTATCTATATTCCTTTGATTTCAACTGTATTTCTCATTGGCATGTTTATAATTGTGTTCAATTTGACTTTATACATATAGTCTAGAAATCATCTTCTGTAGTCAAACTTATAAACTTCAACTCTTCCATTGTCTGTTCACCTGCATTATGTAAATGTGATAGTCGATATTACATTGTATAGAATTTTTCCCTCTGCATTCAGCTGGGTGAGTAAGAGACTTGAAGAGCAGTCTCATTCAAACATGTAAAGTAGGGACTTTTTTAATAAGAGGTATTTCCCTTGATGAAATGTTCCTAAATACCTATGGGAGAAGGTAGGTTACTCCGTAGTTCTCTTTTATTGAAGTTACAGAGCAAAGATCTTTTCCTGTCGAAATACACACATAGAAAGAAAGAACTCATATCTTTGTGTTTGCATGCATTTAGATGTGATATGCTTAATCAAATTTCATTTTAAAAGTGTAATTACTTCCTGAGACAGGTACTGAAAGCATGTAAAGTAAAGTATAAGGAAATTAGGAAACAGAACATATGCTCTGTATATTCATACCAGATATTTTTCTAACCATTTTCATTATGGTAGATGAATATCTCTTCTGTATTGAGTGGCTTGGTCTCTCATTTATTAGCCTAGATGGATTTTTAGACACTCCAAACTCAGAAAAAACCTGACCCATAAGTGTCAGGACCCAATGTGCCCACAGTCACCCACTGAAAGTGTAGAAAACAGCAATTCTGATTCCAAAATTATTATTCCAGTTTCAGGGGAAAATTACAACCACATTCACAGCCACAGCAACAATATAACATTGACATAATCAATAATAACAGTAATTATAAATAATGTATTCAAGCTTTAGATGAGAAATTCCTTTCTGTAAATATGCATGACATTCTCCAAGTAAGTCAGAGAATAAGTGTCTGCATGATGAAAAGCAAACATGCCTCTCCAGAATTCAAAAACACTACAACACAAGTGATGAATCTCAAAACTAAAATCCACCCCATCATCACCCAAGCTGTACATAGAAACTTTGAAAGTTAGAAATTTTGGCATGATTAATGAAGCTATGAGCCATGACTTTGTGAAAGACAAATTATGGACATGATAGAGAAGATGTAAATTAGAATTGATTCAATGAGGGACAATGAGAGCTGACACAGGCGTGTGTTGGCAAAGGATAGTTTAGACAAAGTAATATTTTATTAATAGGTCAAAGACACATGTACACAAAAAAAGGAAAAATCTTTCAACAATCACTGTCAAGTAAAATCAAAACAAGTCAAATATAAACCCCAGACTTAAACCCTTTAATGTAAGTATTGTTTATATTGGAAATAGTCACACTGGAAGCAATTACCTCTGTTCTGAAATTTCAGACGTATATAAATTCTGACTGATTAATTACTTTTCCCTAAAACAGCCTAAACTTTTTCTTAATGTTTACACACTTCAGAGCATCATAATGAAGACAAGCACATAGGCATGGAAACTGACTGTGTCGATAACCTTTACAATATCTGTAGGAATAAGATTGTAAAGTAAAAAGATCCAGACACCAGGGACATCAGGGCAAAATAAGGCTGGCTTCCTGATACCCTTATATAAAATCAAGTTTTCTCTCAAGTGTAGTTCCATCTCAGTTTTGGGGTTTTTTAGCTTACAGAAGTCTTTGTCTGAGGATAAATAATTATTAAGGCCTGTCCTGGTTCATACACAGCACTGTGTAGAAATGTGGAAAAGATGAACTGTAGATGATGTACCGAATCCCTCAGAAAAAGTCCCTGTTCACAAAAGTGATACTCCTTTGTTATGAATTTTTTCTACAGCCAGTAAAAAAACAATGTAGGATTTCCCTGTGGAGACAAAGAAAGCTGTTGTCCTAGTAATTTAGACATTGCTACAGTGCATTAAGCTTCCATCCATTCTCGTGCTTTCACAGCTCCCAGTGGCTGAATGTTTACATCTCTTTGCTTCTCCTTTTTACAGGCTTTCCTTCCAGATTAGACTCTATAGTATCCTACTGTCAGGACTTACAGAACACAGTCAGTTTCTCTCAAAGCATTGTCATAGGAGGAAGTCCTCACAAGATAAGCTACCACAACAGGCACAGATGGCAAACAGGAAGGCATTAATTTTAGGCCTACTAGTTTAGTAAGTGAAATATTTAGAAGCAGCACACCAGACAAGATTCCACTGTGCAGACTGTGGGAAAAGCATGGATGCAACAACAGGAAGATGCAACTCCTGGTGATGCAGATCTGAGTAATCTATTTGAACAAAAGTTCCCATTATGGCAAACTGTGGGGAAGAAAGCAACTGCTTAACACACATGCCATCCCAAGTTGTGGCAACATATATATGCCTCTGGAGTAACTATCCTTGGAGGTATTTGAGACTGGATGTGGCATTCAGTGACATGGTTTAGTTGACAACGTGGTGCTAAGTCATAGGTTGGACTCTATGATCTCAAAAGTCTTTTCTCAAAAGTCTTCACAAATAGTTGATTCTGTGATTCTGTGATTCTGACTGTATAAAAGTGTTTTCTCCAGGAGAATACTCTGAGGATCCCACCACTGAGAAGACCAGAAGAAGGGCCAGGGGATACATGGTGGTGACTTAATCTCTCTCTCTCTTCTCTCTCTCTCTCTCTCTCTCTGCCCCATTCCTATTTCTACCTCTCTCTCTCACATTTACTGTTAAGTGAAATCTGTACTATTCGCTTTAGCATAAGGTCTCATAATTCAGGCAATCATCTTTTAATGATGGAGTCCTAACATTATTCCAGAGGATCATAACCTTAATTAGTGTCAAGAGTGGAATCTTAACATTACTCCAGAGGAGTGTAATACCTTCCCAGGATGTCTTCTCTCTACTGCCAAAGTAAATGGTGCCTAGTTGGCTACTGCATCGTGACAAACTGCATTCACACAACATTTTCTAATGTTGTCCTTCAAAAATATGCAAAGCTACCAACAGTTGTAACCAAAAGTTACAAAAAAAAATTCTTCATTAATTTCATAAGATTGCAAGCACAAACACCTTTTTCAATAATAGCTGCAGCCTTGCATGGGCTCCTCCATAAGGTGCAGGAGAACCTGTTCTCCCACACCTGCAACACCTTCTCCCCTCCTTCATCTCTCACCTCTGTGCCGGCAAAGACGTTTTTCTCACTTTCTTTTTTCCTCACTCTCCTCTGCCATGCAGCATTTTGCCCTTCCTTAATTTTTTTTCCCTCAGTGCCACCCTTGCCTCAGCCATGGCTCAGCCATGCCCTGCGGTATGTGGTTGGACCTGGCTGGAACCAGCTG